>MUZC01000189.1:312210-369481 GCA_002072015.1 Radix auricularia | reverse complement strand
GGGGGGAGGCAATAGACACAAAACTTTGTCGCCTTAATTGATGTTATTTTTGGAAGCTTGTTCCAGTCATTGATTGCCCTTAATTATTAATGGTGGAAATGAATGGGTCTCAAGCTTACTTGAACATTATTAATTAATAAAAATAGTTCTGAATAATAATTTACTATCAGATCTGTTTGCAGCTAATTAAAACAGAAATTATCCCTACCCACACATCAATGGTCCATAACCATTGCAATGAACATTTACTACTTGTTTTTGTAATATTATTAAGCCCAATCTGATAACTTAACTTCATTCATAATTAAGTCTAAATTATAAAATAATTATTGTATTGTATTCTATTGTTCGCCCGTCGAGTCGACGAGGACGACTCTAGTGATACCAAGGGTTGCTGGGATTGGTTTTGCCTATGTGTGTGCAGATGGCTGACGAGACTGAACCTGGCACGGAAGGTTCAGGGACAGAAAGGACAAGGGACGAGTGGGATGACGTCTCCAGGAGGGTTGGCAGCACAGGCCTTTGGGGCTTGCCTCTTCTTATCTGTGGCTGTGATCTTGTTTGCCTTGCATGTCCTGGCACCTTCGTGGATGGATTGGCGCCAGGTGAACCGGTCCATTGCAGCTCTTTCCCACGTGTCTGGGTTGATGGCAAATGCTTTCAGTGAGACTTTCAAGGTGTCTTGAAGCATTTCTTTTGTCCACTGTGGGACCGCTGGCCATGCTGGGGCTCGCCATAGAAGAGTCTCATTGGTAGTCTCTCATCTGGCATTCGGGCTACGTGCCATGCCCAGCGAAGCTGTGACTAGGGCTGTCAATTTTTTGAAAAATGCTGCCCGGGTACCCGTCCAAATTTCGAACGGGTACCCGGGTTACCCGTTCAAAACATCGCATAATTTTCACCGTCATACAGCTATACTATGCAACCTAGCCACCTTCCATGCCACTTATTTCTCTGTAACCACACGGCCGACGTCTAAAAGTGACGTCACGTGATTTTGGCTGATTTATACCCCCCTCCCCGCCAGTGTCACAAAAACTTAGAACCCCCTTAGAACAAAGATTTGCAGCCGCGCCCCCTCCCCCATAATAGCTGTACCTCCTTTTTGAAAATGAGCATTTGTGAAATAACTTTATTGTCACTTAAGTTTGTATTTAATGTGAAGTTGAACTCTATTAAATCGATACACGTGTAAATTCATGTAAATCGTCAATAAATAAATTGTAAGCATTCAAGTTTTTAAGTGGAACTTTCATTTTAAGTTGCACGTTTTGATGTGATGTCACATTTCTAAAACACACACCCCCTTCGTCACAAATGTATGATCGCCTTCTCCGTAGGTGCTAAACGTCATTTTATTTTATTAGACTGTTAGTAACTAATTTATTGACTTTTAAAAAATTACAAATTTTGGTGTATTATTTTTTTTNGGGGGAGATAAACAACGTCTACAATCGGAAATCCTATGTCGGCGTATTTCAAAGTAACTTTAATGTTTGAAGCAGGGATGTTTTTATTACCAATACCAAACACGGCCTCATTCATCTCTATGCATTCCCGCCCCACGGCCGACGACTTAGCCATTTGAAATTGTTAGTAACTGATTAATTTATTAACTTTAAATACTGACAACCTTGTACATCACTTTTTCTAGGTCAACACGTATTAATTCACACAAGAAGCACAAGCGAATGCAAGGGGTGTGGGTTATATGAATGAAGGGAGGAGAGGGGGGTAGATAAACAACATTAGCTAGTATCAATCGGCGTATTTCAAAGTGAAGTTACTGTCACAGAAGGGATTTTTTTTTTACTAACAAACGCCGCTTTTATTTCTAACATCATTTTTTTGGCTGAGGACTTTTATTTTCCTTATTTATATGATTCTTTTAAAGCGCCAAAACCTTTTTGTGTTTGCGATTTCTGTTTCACGTTGAGAGAAAAAGATGTATCAAAGTACATTTACCGTTGACAGATATTTCTCCTTAGATATAAATTAATGCATTTATTTCAAGCAAACATTTTCATTTAAAAAATTATTTCGCAAAAAAAAAAAAAAATGGGAGCCAAAGTTTGGCCTCCGTTAATATTGACATTGAAGTTACAATTTCATGGGTACCCGGGCGGAATTTAACTACCCGGGTAATCTGATGGCAACGGGTACCCGGGTCCCGGGTACCCGTTGACAGGCCTAGCTGTGACTGCATTAGGAGGGTGAAGATGCTGGGGAGACCTGCTTTGGTCAGTAACTCTGAGTCTGGAATTTTGTCCTGCCACTTTATGCCGAGAATCTTCCTGAGGCTTGTTGTGTGAAAAAGTGGTTTAGCTTTTTAGCATGTCATTGATACACTGTCCATGTTTCGCATGCATATAGCAGTGTGGGGAGCACCACTGCCCTGTATACTCTCACATTGGTCTGAATGGTAGTGCCTCTTCTGTTCCAGACATTCGGGTACAACCTGCCAAAAGTAGAGCTGGCCCTGGCGGCAATTGTGGCATTCACTTCGTCATCCATGGTGACATTTTGAGACAGTGTGTTGCCTAGGTAAGTGAAACATTTCACTGCGTTGAGTTTCTGGCTATTGACAGTGATATTGGGCTCAACGCAAGGCTTTCCAGGCGCAAGTTGATAAAGGACTTCAGTCTTCTTTGTGTTAAATATCAGACCAAAGATAGTGCAGGCGCTGGAAAACCGGTTAACACTGAGTTTCATGTCACCCTCTGAGGCAGCATTGAGGGCACAATTGTCATTAAACAGCAGGTCCCTGATTGTGTCTGACATGACCTTGGTTTTTGCCTGGAGCCTCCAAAGGTTGAACAGTTTGCCATCTGTGCGGTACCTCAGTTTGACACCAACATCCTCGTTTCTGAAGGCCTCTGTCAGCGTGGCAGAAAACATGAGGCTAAACAGTGTTTGTGCCAGGACGCATCCCTGCTTGACACTGTTTATGAGTGGGAATGGGTCAGATGACTCTCCTGTCCTGTACTCTAATGTATTATATTAATTAGGTTGGGGCTGTCCATAAATGACGCCACGCACCAAGGGAGGCAGAGGGGTCACACATTTGTGTGATGACTGATGGCGGAGGGTGTTTAAGAAATGGGGGGGGGGGGGAATTCGTGTTTATGGATGTCCCTTTTAGTCTTTAGCCTTGATTAAGTTAACATTAGTTTTTTGGATACTTTGGATTTCACCGCAGCTAAGTTCCTTCTTTTTTTATTTTTATTTTCGTTTTATTTGCGTATTGTATGTTCGTTGATAAAGGCTCTTTGCCGCAACGTTCGCTGTTTTGTTACGTCCAGTCAGGCTAACCCTTACCTTGTTTACGTCTTTTCCATTTAATTTTGTATAAGCCTGATTGCAGTCCTACCCCTCATTTTGTTAACATTAGTTAGTAAGGCATAGTCAGGCCATCATGGCATATTATAGTCTAGTAGAAGTAGTAAAATTAGTAATATAATAATATAATATAAGTAATAGTCAATGACAATGTCATAGTCATAGTAAGTATGATTCCTAAATTACTATAGACTATAATACTTAATACTGATTATACTGTAATTTAAGTTAATAATAATATTATTTAGTCTAATTTAGTATAAGTAAGTAACAAGAAATATTAGTAATAGTAATTATTTTAGTAATTAGTAATGCATTATTTATTAATAGTAATAGTAATAGTGCAAGTGTAAGAAGTCTAAGTCTAAGTAGTCTTAGTCTTAACTACTCTTAACTAGTCTGTACTTATACTGTAGACTAGACTACAGAGAGTAACAGTGTAGATGTAGTCGTAGTGTTGTAGTGTAATAGTAATAGAGTATAGAGTAATAGTATTTGATAATGAATAATTTATAATGAACATGATCAATGATTTTGATAGTTTAGTTAAAGTAGGCGGACTAATTAATTAGACAGAATTCTATTAGTATTACTAGTATTAGTATTAGAAGTAAGTTAGTAATTAGTAAGGAAATACTTTAACTTTAATTTAATTTAAGTATTTTAAGTAGTGAATAAAACTTAAACGGAGTGTCTACTGCTCCGACAAAGTAACGGCAGACAACCCACGCGGATGTGGCTGGTGCTACGACATGTCGTAAACAATTTTCTGTATTTTCAATTATGCTATTACGAATACTTAAATACTAAACTATAATTCTCATAATGAAATATCATGATCACTAGATAAGCTTATTAATGAATTTTAAAGGATTTTAAAAAATCTAGATTGCGCCATTAAATGAAAAACAGTTATGAATTTTAAAAATTACACTTTCTCAGCAGCTTCGCTAGATCAAATGATAGTACGGTTGCTTCGGAGATGATATAATACTATCGATAGTGGGATCGAATCCCGCTGCCGTCTTGTTTTTTTTTTATTTCATTTATTTATTTTTTTTTTTTTCAAATCATGAGTATGCTGATAATTTTTGTTATTATTCTGAAAAGCAGATACGTTGAATAAATCTGTTAAAATAAAAATATTTAGATTTTAGACATGTCGTAACGCTAGCAACATCCGACCCGGTCGTCTGCTGCTACGACATGTGACGACATGTCGTAGCACTTGTTTCCTGACTAGCGCTACGACATGTCGTAACGCTAGAACTAGAAACATCCGACCGGGTCGTCTGCTGCTACGACAAAATTGTCGTAGCGCTAGCCACATCCAAACTTAAATAGGCCTAAAAGTATAAAAGTGAATTTCTGAATTAGTTTAGTTAAGTTTAGTTGATTTAGTGGTCAGTGTCAGTGGTGATAAGTTAAGTACTGATAATGATAATATTAATATAACTATTACTCACTATTATTATAATATAATTATAATAATTATATTTATTTTATTTTTAAAAAATTTTTATAATAAGACTTGTACTTGTAATATATGTATGTAAAGTAATAGTCTATATTACTTTATAGTAATAAAGTAATAATTGTCATACTCATATTGTAACAACATTCAAAAGTTAACGAATAACGTTTTAGAAACGCTTCAGTGTCCTTTTGTTTAGTAATAATATAACTGAAACAAAACTAAAGGCTTTAAGTGAGGCTAATATTAACAAATAGTTTTATTACTAATAGTAATAGCTTAATACTAAGTTAATACTTACAGAACTTACAACTAACTATCGTTACAAGAAAACAAACAGGAAACAAGGTAAATATGGCTATACGCATGCGTTTGTGGCTGCGATTCAAAGCGCAAGTTGGAAATGCTACAAGCACCAATTTTCAATTTGAGAATTTTTATATTGTCATTTAGAGCTATTAAAATCTGAAAATATTTAAAAATATATTTAAAAGTATAATCTTAATCAATAAACCGTTGATTTAAAATTACGAAATCTAATGAATTTTAAAATGGAAGATATTAATTATTTATTCTCTTCGAACGACAGAACAAAAAAGAACAGTGACACAGACAATAAACTCAATAAAGACTTACCATAACTTTTTTCAGGCTTTATTATTTCATAAGTGTCTTATAAGTTATAGTCTAAAGACTTGTTCTCTTCTTATTCTCCATGGAGTATGCCACAGTCCCGTTAGAGTTAGAACTTACTCGCTGAATGTAAGCGAATTGGAGATAAACTTAAAGATAATATTAAGTTTCAAAAAAGTATATTTATTTATTAGAATACTACATATATCGTAGTATAGTATAATTAATTATAGTAAAAAGGATTTCATCAAAATAGATTATAGAACATGACCACCTTAATTTTAATCATTATATAGGATATAGTTTAGGTCTAATAAAATTAGTACTAAGTTATAATTATATGATATAATTTATATTATTTATCAAAATGATGTCCACATACGATTGTTTAACTAGTAATTGTAAATTTTGACTGATTACTGATTGGCTATACATTATAATATCATTTTATTATTTACACTCTCCCGCCTGTACATAATTTACTTCACTTAATCAGCTTTTATACCTCCCGGTTATCTTATCTTATCTTATATGTTACAGACGCTCCTTCTGTATAGAAGATTATTGCGTCCTACGTATTTCTATGGTTTGTGTTTAGTCCTGTATTCTTACTATAAATATATAAATTTTTCCTATAGATTGTGTATTTGTAGGTATGAATCATCCTGCAAATTAATTAATATTTTTAAACGTGTATCCCGATTCAAAAACTAAACCTTATCCTTTAGCTTTTATTTATTTTTTAAAGAGATTGCTGGAACCACTCCTTATGGCAGCCGCCCATATTTCGTTTCCGGTGCCAACAACTCTGTACTCTGTACATTCGTTCGTCTGTGCCAACAATGAATCTTTAAAGTTGAACGTGTAATGTTTATCGTGTTGATACGGAGATTTTACGAATAAACATACAGCATTAGTCATGACTTTTGGGCTTTATTCACTGTTGGAATCGACAATTTTGTGCTTAAATGCTATCTGCATTTTGCACGAAGAAAGATTTTTAGCAAAAAGTATGTAATTCTACATTCTACGTCTGCACTATTCTAGTCTACAGTTCTACTTCTATATTTTAATTTATTATATAATATAAAATATTATATTATTAATGGTAATCCTGCAGTTTCTAAACGTACATTATTTCACAGCAAATTTTAATTTTCACGTGAGAGCTTGCATTTTTAAGGATGTGGCTAGCGCTATGACAATTTTGTCGTAGCAGCAGACGACCCGGTCGGATGTTGCTAGCGTTACGACATGTCGTAATTACTATTACTATTGTTTTGTTCTCGTTTCATTTATTAAAGTTGGCCTTGTGCAAAATTTATTTAACTTTTGGCTAAAATTAACAATTGTAAGCCCAAGGTTGAAAAGGAGTTATTAATTTTTTTTGTACATTTTTAAAAAGGACAGTTTGTTTTGTGGTGAGTCATATTCATAAGTCTTTATGTTAATGTCTATGTAGATCATGTTCTGGAACTTGTAAACATATCAGTATTAGTATAGTATAATCGGTAGCAGAAACTCTACTGTTTCTGCAAAAAATATCGGTAATACCGACAAAATGCATATCAATATCGGTAGACCCCTAACATTTAATCAACGTATTTGCTTTTCAGAAAAAAAAGAACAAAAATTACAGTCACCAGCGCATTCATTGTGATTGGTTTAACAAACAAACAAACACGAAAAAACAATTTTTTAACAGGACAGGAGCGGGATTTGATCCCACTACCGGATTTACTATCAGGCGAAGCCCATGTGAAATATCTATTTTAAAAATTATAAATGTTTGTCATTAAGTTTAAGTTTACACCAGTCCATTTTTTTTTAGCTTTAAAATTCATTAATCAGTTTACAAAGTAATCATAAAATTTGATTTTGAGAAATGAGAACTATTGTTTAGTATTAAAGTATTAGAATTATCGTAATTAAAATACAGCGTATATTTACGACAGCAGACAACACAAGGGGAAGTTGCTAGTGTTACAACATATCGTAGCACTAGCCAAATCTCGTTGAGTTGTCTGCCATTACTTTGTGGTAGCAGCAGACACTTCGTTACTATTACAGCGCTAATTTCTAATTTAATTGTAAGTTAATGTAAGTCTTATTAATATGTAAAGCCACGATGTAGCATGCCATGTGCTATGATATTTTTTTAGTTTAGTTTTTAAAAATAATAAATAAGTCTAAATCTCTATTTAAATTTTTTTTTTTATTAATAAAAAATGTTTTGATGTGTTATTTTATCCCAATTATTACAACATTATGGTATTAACTTATCTTATGTTTATGTAAAAAAGATCTCCGATCCATAATATATGACATTCCTTAATCCTGATAAGACCGTAATCGACACTTATAATTCAAATAAAGTTGTACGTTTTGTTTCTTAATTTACGTTTGTCTTAATTAAGCCAGTAGCCTAACATATAAAATATAAATATAAATAATTATTAGTCATAAATTTAAGAATGACGTCACCAAATATGACCACTGGTTTTTATCCTAACAAATACTCCTATTGGCAAAAATGCATATCATAATTGATATATTAATAATTAGACTATATTTATATTTCTGATTCTGGCTCCTGTGCATGTTGAGAGTGTTTGCAATTTTTCTGTGATGTTGAAAAGTATGCTTCACTGGTCACAATGGGTATTCAGCAAGGGCAACACTAGAGAGGAGGCAATACACAATGAATGTCATCAATGTAAATGTGTCGAGTGTTGTAGATGTGTCTCAGCTGTTTCTTTGGAAACTTGTTCCAGTCACTGGTTGTCTTTGGTAAGAATGAACAGTTCCTTTTCTGCAGGGGACAGTGAACTTTTTTGCCCATTACCCCAAAAAAGTATAGTTGATGTTACCCCCAAAGGCGCAAGGTTCGACCCACACGACTCTGGCTTTTGGGGTGCTTTGCTTTTATGTTCACTTTGTTTTTGAGAAATGTATGTTGTTGCAAAAGGCAACAATGTTTTGATGTCCTCCTCATGTACAATGTTGAAAGCTTTTGCAGAATTTGAGATCCTAAAATGTGTCAGATCTGCTTTGTTTGCAAATTAAATATATCCCTCTTATTTGGATTGAAGTGCAAGAAGTGCCACTGCCAACCCTTTTGGCACATCTGGTACATCCACAATGTAACATTTAAGTGGATCCACAATCCAAATGACATAATGCGAATCAATAACTGAAAACAGTGAACCGCTCTCTGAGCTTGATAAGATATTTTGTTTGATAACTATACCCTTGATGTGTTCAAAAGTTACATCTTCACAATCTTCCAAGTACAAGGCCAACTTTGAAAAGGACGCTAACTTGTTTTATTCTGCTTTTTTTCCCAATATGAAAGCTTTAATCCAAATGCTGCAATATTTTCTCTTGCTGAGATTATACTATTTATTCTGATATTTTTTCCCTGCAATTCTTTGTTCAACACATTCACATGCTCAAAATATCAGCTATGAATGCAAGATGTGCAACTCACTAATAGTCGGTAAACTTCTCTGTTAGAACATGCTTTTGACCAGTTAAAAATTTTGAAGTTCCGCAGATTTTTTATGTCCACATATGAGTTTGCATTATCCTCTGGAATTCCCTTTTTACCACAAATGGGGTAATTTACCCCTGTTTGCCAATCCCTACTGTACTGAGTTCTTAGTGCTTGTGGACTCATCGCTAGGTGGAAGAGGGGGGAGTTCTCATTGCAAAGGATCAGCTCTTTTTATTGATCTTCAGTGAAAATAAAGAGCCAGAACATATTCTGTTTCTGTAGTGGTTCAGAAAATGTGTGCTCCCTGTAGCTGGGCCATCTTGAATCTGTCAATGCTTCTTGGGTTAATAGCACTTTTAATAGGTCCCAGTTTTAAAAGACCTAAGACTTTGAGGTTGTTTCATTTTCACTAGCATTTTTTATTTTGCCTTAGTCTTAGGAACCATAGAGTTTTGCTTGGTTGATAACATTTTGAGTATGCTTGTCAGGTGCACCTCTCTTTGGATGGTGACTTTAAATGAAGCAAGCTGGTTGAAGCTTTTGGCCATTCTAAAGTAACCATAAACTGAAACGTTAATGGTTTTATTTTTATATTTTTACTACTGATAGTATAGTGGCATATAGTGGTAATTTTCAAACCTAAAAAATGTATTTTAAACACATGTACAGCGGTACCTGGGACCCTCGGACGTATATTAAACTTGATACATACAAAACATATTTTCTTCATAATAAATAGAGAAAAATGTTTAGTCCGTTCCCATGTAAAAAAAATCATATTGTTATTAACATGTTATACTTTTATTGATATGGTTTTATAAGATAATTTAAACACTGCTTAATACTAAAATTAAAATACATAAATAAAAAGAACTGTTATCCAGATCAAAAGCAATTTTTCAACAGGCTGTGATGTCCCTGATCTTCGTTTTTTAAATCGATTACCCTCTTCTCAACTTTTGCCCATTTATAAAGTCACAAAGTATTCGTCGATCTCCCTGTTTAGTAAGCTGCAACTAAGACACACACTCCAATTTCATCCTTTAAAACAATTTCTTTTATTCTGATAGTAAATGTTTGTGTCTATAAAATTATTCATTATAAAATTATTTTAATTGGTAAAACATTTTAATATGCTATGAAATGATAAATTTGTAAAAATTGTTTGAATGATGTTACAGTTGGATGGGGTTCAGATCAACACAGAGGTTTTGGGGAAACACCAGGTGTCAAGTCACAAATCCTTAACCTTATCAGATCGATTCGCACAGTCATGAGATGTAAGTCTGTAGTTAAATTGATATCAATGATATCAATATAGATCAAAATAATATCAGTAAACAGGAAGGTTCAAATAAGCTTTAAGTTAATAATAAAAGTTCTTCATCGGTTTAATGAGGCATTGTGATTTTACTATAATTGGAAACGGGTGGCATGTCAATAAGCTTAAATATAAAACATAGTGATACACTATTTATACATTTTGTTTTCTGTAAATTGTATACTTGTGTGCTATGTGGGTTGGCTAATTCAACTAATTGCTGAAAAGGTACTAGTG
Source organism: Radix auricularia (assembly GCA_002072015.1). NCBI lineage: Eukaryota > Metazoa > Mollusca > Gastropoda > Lymnaeidae > Radix > Radix auricularia. The sequence continues at coordinate 358,981 of MUZC01000189.1, read as the reverse complement.
GAATAATCCAGTAAAAATGATTTTTCTCCCTCATTCACATATGTATTTTAAAAAATGATATATTTCTGTATTATGCTTAATATTCCAGATCTTGATATAGTTAAATAGTCTGTCATTAATGGCAGAAATCTTTTTTTTTTAAATTAAGTTTGGACCAATTCATTAAAACACTAATTAAATATCCATGTATTATGTTAAGATTTATCTAACCAGATATTTATTAATAATATTAATTTGTATCAGACAAAAACTTGTTAATCGCTAAATTATACTAAAAAGTGTGCTCAAAAAAGTTACTTCTGTATTTATGATGAATAACTTTAATTAAAACCATGAATAAAAACAGTAACATTATGTAATGAGATTTGTTTTCCAGTCTACTAAAAAAGACACTATAGTGTTCATCTCCAGGTAAATAAGATGTGATTACCAAGCATCTGTCTGTACCTTTAGTTGTGCTTTAACAGATAATAAGTGTTCATTATTTTTAATTGAAGATTACTTTTAAAATGTCCTTTCTTTTCAGTTCCTTTGATTGGTGTAAATATAGCAACAATAATTCTGAAACTTCTTTTTGGATGAGACGGATCAGATGGACTAAAATAGAGACAATACAATATGCTATTTTTTTAAAAAAAAGATTAGTACGAGATTATTAAACAAAAATAAAATACTTGTGAAACTAGTAATTTTAAAAACTTTACTTATATTTGTTATTTTGAAGTTTGCTGCTTAAATTTACTGAAGAGGACATACAAGAAAATGCTACCCATTGTTCATTTTTCTTATCATTATAACAGATCGTTTCCATGATTGTTTTTAAAAGGCAAATGTTAAATTTAAATATCTTTATTAAAAATAGCTATTGTCCTTTGAATTGAAGAATTGTGGTACAACTCTGCTTGTTAAAAATCTTAGATTTTTAATTTTTATTGTGAAACATAATTATTTGACTAAAACAGTAATATTCTTTATTTGAAGACTGGGCGGTAACAAAATTTGTGCTTCTTTATTTAACAATTTAATTATGTGTAAATAAACTTTAATGACATCCATCGACTATCTTTTAAGTGCTTTTTTAACATTTTAGATAATTTTTTACAATGCAACGTGTTTAAACTATAGTAATCTTTGCTTTATCACTATTAGTAATTTAATTAAACAATATTGACAGATGCAGTGTTATTTTTAACTTATTGATTTATAAATTAAATTAACAAAGTGATAAGATATTGTGAAGCTATTTAAGAAATTTGGGTGGACTCTATATAATATAAATGAGATTATGGTCACATATTTCTTTTCTGATCTTAAACCTACGCATATTGTTTATTTATTATTTATGCAGACATGTTATGTTGCCAAATAGTGACTGACCAACTTTATTATAATTATAATGTGTCTGCATTAGACCTAATTACAATAAATACAATCTTTGAACCTCATTGTATTTTTCCTTTGAAATTCTAACCTTACAACTCCAGTGTTTTGAGCAATCAACTCAGCATAGTATCAAACTGGCAACACAAAAATAGATTGCCATAAAAAAATAACTCAACAATGATCCGGATCAAGAATTTCAAACAAAATGTTTTATGGGGATCACTTGAAAGAAGAATCCGTGTGTAAGGTTGCAGCATGAAGTATTTCACACTCAAAGAAAAAGATTTCAGAAAGCAAAGCTGATATAATATCTAAGATAGTTATATTTATTAATAGCTTCCTTTCACATATCTGAGCAAATGAGGCTCAAGTAAGAAAGTAACTGAGACCTTCACTATGGCTTGAATCTACTCATCGGTAAGTTTAGACATGAACTGTGACTGCCATTCGATTTATTGGTTCATTTGATAACAGTACTAAGTACCTCTTGGAAAATGGTTGAGGTTTGTCTGAGAAAGCTGGTCTACTTCTTGTGCATTGAAAAAAAACTACAAAGTTCATGAACAATTTCTAATCACTGAAATAGAACATGAACAACCAGCCCATCAAATCATTTACCATTTCAATTTTTAAATTTAAATCAATATCTCAAAATAAATCTCACTCAATAGGCCAGTGTGTTTGCTCAAAAGTGTATCTTAATTTTTTAATCAAACTTTTCCTTTAAATTTTTTAAAACATTCTTAAGAATTTTAGCAGCAGCCAACATCCCATTTGCAGTTTCAGTTATACATTTTAGGAGGCATAATTACTTGTCAATCAGCAGCTAATGACACTTTATTCTATTTTTAGTTTTCTAAATGAGTTTGAAAGTTGCCATCATTTCCAACAAGTCATTATTCAAAGAATTTAGCAAAATATGGTTTTGTTTTATTAAACTATATGCGAAGTTTGCTGTGAATTAATTGGCTCATACCCGTTGGCTCATAGATAGATGATCAAACATGCAGGCCGCCAGCTAGGTACATAAATACCACTTCTCAAAGGTTTGTATCACATCAGTTATTATGAGAGAATGCTGAACCACTTTCAATACTTTCATACCAAAAGCCCCAGGAGAATTCTCAACCTTAAATGGAAGGAAAGAGTTCCAGACACCAAAGTATTTATTTGGGCAGGACTACCCAGTATTTACACAAGCCTCATGCAGTACCAACTATGCAGGGCATGTCAGGCCGGACCATTGGCTCCCAAAGAGGCTCTTCTATTACAAGCTTACTGATGGGCACAGAGACCATGGAGGTCTACGTAAGCACTAGAAAAATAGGCTTCAGGCAGCACTGAATGTTTGACACTGGGCTTGACTCCTGAAAGACAGCGGCCAGCGACAGAGCCTCCTGGTGTTTTATGATATGGAAAGGCGCAGCAGTCTTGTTAGGCAATCAGACAACAGGCAGCCAAGTTCAGACGTCAGGCCAGGAAGGAACATATTTAAAATCCTCCTAATGACAACCCAACCATGGACATGCGGACACACCTTCCGTGCAAGAATAGAGCTAATGAAACATGTAGCTGTCTAAGCACATGACTAATATGATGCAAGTGGTCCTCGTCAGGATGGACAAACAACATATGCAAATTAATTTTTATGTGCACAGTATTTATTTCCCATGAACATTTATTTACTTAAAGCTATGTATAAGCTAAAATATAAGCTATGAAATAAATTGGTAAACTGACATGAAATCCTACGGGTTTATTTGGTAAACTGAATTTAGAAACAATCATTAACACCTTTAAAGCTTTGGTCTGCTGTAATTGCAAATGACCGTAAATGTATATATCTCTATTGCCCCTAATAATGACAAAAATAAATTGTCCACATTATTTTATGAGCATTACTGAAAGAAAAAAACATGGATTGAAATTGATGGTAAACTCGACCAAAAAAATAATTTAAGATAGAGTATTACCATTTAATTTAAAATAAAAAAACTTAGTATAAAGGAACTAAGAAGGACAAAAAATAGAATTGCTAAATTTTACGCAAAGTTTTTCCAACCTTTAAAGCCTGAAAATTGTAAGCCATATTTCTCTGATTAATATTTGAAATTGAAACCAAGCTACTAATTAAATATAGTAAAATTCAAACAAATGGTTCACTCTAAATTAAGATATTTTGACAAAAAAACAATTGTCCAATGTATTTGAGAATTAGTTTATTATATTTCAAAGTTATATTATACTTCAAATATAATACAAACATTTATAAAATGGTTTATTCCTTCATATGACTTTAATTGAATCCAAACAGTTCATTATAGTTGGGGAAAAAAAGAAAGTAATTTTGCATTATTACAAATGTAATGACTGTTTAAAAGATTTTGAAAACAATAGAAATGTTCCAGTTTTTATTTTAATAATGTGATTGTGACCATGCAAATAGCAATATTTAAGACTTCTATTTAAATGAATGCTGAAAATTTATTGTTTTGGAGTAGTTCCTAACTTAAGAATACAGTAACTGTTAACTTTTAAATGAAACATGAGTCAATTTATAGTACATAAAATTAAAATACTTAACATGTAACAGTGCCATGCAAAATCGTAATGCTAATTAATCCACCAAAACGAAATGGATACAATTATTTTCAATCAGATAAGATCAATGCCATAAATAACTAACTGTTGTCAGCAAAGCTTGTATCATTATCATCATTGATTGGATCCGTCTCCTCAGTAGCGCTTTCAGTGCTATCTTCTAACTTTTCTTTCATTTCCTCGGGTCTTGAATCTGGCTGTTCAGATTCTTCAGCAGGGCTAACATCTTCCTCTTCCAAATCTATGTTGTCCATTTCAATGTCTACAGACTGAAACAAAACAAAACAGTGGGGTGGAGGTGACTATAATTTTATCAAATTTATTACTTTTGATGGAAAGTAAACATTATGATTCCCATTACCTGTTATGACACTAAAACAACTACTACAAAAGCTTTAAAATTTAACTTACAAAAATTATTAATCTCCAGAAGAATTTTAAAACATAAAACATGCCTATTTCTAATGACTATGTTAAACAAACATTTTCAGATTCATAAATTGAAGTTCAACAAAAAAGATAGTTCATATTTATTAAATTATTTTCCCCTGTAACTGTAACAATTATAAATTTCATTGAAGTAGCCCATGCCATAACACTTCTAGTGATACCCATAAAAAATTTTTAAACAACAACATACAAGCCAATTAGGAGACTCCACATTATCAATCACTCGAAAAAGCATTCTCTGAAAGTATTCCAAACTTTCTCTTGCTTTTTTAACACTGACTGTCGAAAGATCCTGAAATAAAATCAAGCATATTAAATTTTTTTTACTATATATCAATTTTCAGTGTCAAATTTCAAGCCCTCTTTTTAAGAAGTAATAGTTGTCCTTTTTAGCTGATACTATATGGTTTATTTCTGTGCTAAATTTGGTTGTTTCTTCTAGGGGTATAGGTCACCTGAATGTGGTATTAGCTTAAAATGAGGTTTAAGAAAACAGTTTCTGATGGTTTTTTTTTTGTGTTAAACATAATAAAATTTGATTTGGGAAATGTACAGGTAAATATGATAGAATGCTAACTATCAGGTTAAAACAAGGAATGTGAGTGGTAAATTTAAATTTTTTTTTTTTTTAATTTGATAGGGAGTAAAATGTAAAGTCAGGAAATGAATCTTATACATACGGAACTGAAATGGAAGATTAGGTCTTTGTATTCTTTAGATTTGCTAATGGGATGTCTGACAAATTGACCAGCTTCATTAGATGCATTCTCTAGTGCTATGACTCCTGACTTAACTCTTGCTACAAGAACACGTCCTAATGTTACAATGCGTTCCTCTAAGGGCTGAAAACAGAAATTATAATGGATAATTAGATTATGTTAAGTCTATACCAATTAGGTTGAAAAAGCTAATAAGACTACTGTCATACTTTTTAAGCATATAATCTTAGTACTTACACCGGTGTGCAAATTTGGATCTGAGTTCTCCTCACCATTCTCTTCAGTGTCTGTTATCCTACTCCACATATCTTCAACTTTATCACGAGCTGTGCCAAGATTTTTTTTTGCATAATCAATCTGTAAGTAAACAGTTAACTATTACAACCTAAAGCACTGCTAATTGTTTTGAGTTTCCTTAATTTAAAAGTACTTCTTTGCATTAAATGATAAAAAAAAAATTAATAGTCCTGAATATAAAGCAATCTTGTATGAACCTAAATTAGCAACACAAGTAGTTGAAAATGTATCATCACATAAATTTTATTCAAATACTAGATTTATAAAAGGAACCATTTTTAACAGACTGTTTTATTAAGGTTAAATGTATATATTCACACAAAGTAAGACGAAGCCCAGTGGTTACAAATAGAGAAAATAAATACTATTTACCAATGAAAAGCCCATAATTTGTCCTTTAATGAAGGACAATTATCCCCAAACCTTCAAAAAGAGTTTTTTTACATTTAATTGTACCATTTTTAAAGCAATGAGATGTAAATTGATAAGCTCATTAGATGCTTCCATACACACAACTGACAACCTTCTTTTTAAAAATTAGACACCCACCTCCACCCGTGTCTCTTTTTATGACCTTGCAAAAATTCTTGGGTTCAGAAATTAAAAACAAAAAAATATGTACAGTTCAAATAACTTTTATAAGCTGGAAAAGCCTGCCAAATTTAAGTAAGTGTTCATACCAAGTCTACAGTATTGTGTAATTTTCCAATGGCTTCAATTGTGCGCAATTTTGCCCCTTGAAAATCTTTCATTGCTTTTTGGAACATTCTTCTTCTCAGTTTGTTACTGACACTCTTGAAATGAACAACAACTCTTTCTGGGCTAGGCTCCATAAGGGTCATTTCTTCTGGCTGATTTAGCTCATTTGTGTCATCCTTGTTGTTTTTGTCATTTTCTAAGGAAACAACAATATGTGCAATTAAACTAAAATTTGGCATACTATGGATAATCATTCAAATATTACTCAAATTTAGTGTGAGAATGATATTAACAAACATTGCACAAAGCTGTTTTTTTTTAAAAAAAAAACAAATAGTTAACAGAAAGAAACTAATTCCATACATCCAGCCAGTGTTCAATCTCTACATACCTGGTTGTTGCGCTGGTATGAACTTATCCATTAGACTATCAGCACAAGTCAGAGCACAGTCTACAGTTTTAGTTACAAATCTGCCAGGTGGAGTCTCCATAGTAACACTGACTGCTTTACTAACAGTGTTCACTCCAAGATCACAAGCCCCATTCACCAAATTACTGCCACATCTCTTAATGCTGTTAACCTGTTGATGAACAAAAGTGACTGGGGTTAAAGTTGAACTTTTGATTTGGATTAAAAAGCTTACAATTATTTCAATGTTTTAGTACTGATGTTAAAATCAAAAGATATCGATTTAATTATAAACAACAATAATTACACTTAAATTATTGAATTTGCTACATAGAGTATGAAAGCACATAACTCTAAAAACAAAAAAGCAACTGTCATGAACGTAAAATAAGAAAGCATTTACTAAAATGAAAATATAAGTTTTTTAAAACTTTTCATACCCTTCTTTTATTGTTGTTAACAACATCCTGTGCATATGTGACCAAAGGCTTGACTTTACCAACAACAGGCTGCACATACTCCATGCAGGCATTTTTTAACTAGACAAGACACATTACAAGAGAATTATATTTATCCTGTAATTTCAGTGCTTCACCAGTATCAAAATCAAACAGTTTCACTTTTGTGAGTTCTGATTATTTTGTAATGGTTTTCAAAAAATTATTATGTATTATTGGAAATAATGTTTCAATGCTTATGAATTTAATCTGTTGGATTAAAAAAAACTCTCATGAAGTTACTAATTGAAGAAATACAGATTTTCTAATTTAATTGCTAAACATGGATGCAATGCCTTAAGCGTAGGATGCAATAATCTTCTGTATATAAGGAGGGCCTGTTACGGATAAGATATGTTAATGCTTAAAAATTAGAGGGGGAAAAAATCATTACTGAAATCCAGTGAAATTGTTAAAACTTACCTCTCCTGTAGGCTGCTTAATGACAGGATACTTGTTTTCAATATCATCCAGTTTGTTGCAGGCATATGTATTTACATTATCAACTGAATAGACAAAATGTGATAATTGATTCATTTAAATTTAATATTTAAAACAACTACAGTGAAAAATATGCATTTAAAAAAAAGAATTATTCTATCCAAAATTATATTTGTATTAGCCATTTTACATGGCTTTTTAAAAACCTTTTCTCTGTGACCCATAAAAAATTTGTAACACGGAGTACTCATAAGTGTCCATACAAAGAACAAGCATTTCATGAGGCATCAAAGCGTAAAGAAATCAAACAGGAAAATTGTGAAAGAGAAGAGTAATGGTTTTTATTAATGGAAACTTCATTTGGCTTGCAATTATTGATTTAAATAAAATAACTCAATTCCAACCTTAACATTTAGGTATGGTATGCTACAATAAAATTCACTTTTCTTACTTATACTTATATTATCAATTAGTTTATTAAGAACTTCTGTAGTTGAAGAGTCGGTATATACAGAATGCCATCCTCTTATTTAAGGAATGGACTAAATTCATTATTACATGTCATGTAAAACCTACTCTGTGACTGATAGCGCTGAACAACAGGTGTCGTAATTTCAGCAGCTTTCTTCACTCCAGACTCTGCTACATCTAAAGTAAATTTTGTCAGGCCATTGTAGTCCTTGACTTTGGAGTAATAACTCCAAGCAGTGTTCCAGCCATCATTCAAAACGGGGATTTCTCCCAACTTTGTGAAAAATGTTTCTTCACTAGTCATGTTGGTTATATTGTCCTGTGAATGATATAAATAGTAACCAAGTAGTTATTAAGTAAAAACCAACCGGGGAAAAAAATAAAGGTGATTTAAACTGCAATCAAGTCTTGGCATTTTCTAGACACTTATTTAGCAATAATTTTCTGTATAGAAGGAGCGTCTGTAATAGATAAGAAAGATAGCCTAATACCTACAGCAGTTAATTGTTTAAATAAATTAATCCTCACTTTCCTTTACACATACCCGGCATTTAACCGTCAGTTAATTTTTTAAGGAAAAATTTAAAGAAAATGAAGCTCTTTCTGTATTTGTAAATAAATTTAAATGCATGGCTTCATTAAAAAGTAAATACAATTTATAACAAGCTTGTGTGAACATAAAAATTTGACAAAAATTAAATATTTTAAAACTAAAAAGAAATAAATGTTGCTGCCTTGCTATAAGCAATAAGAAGTTTCATATATCATAATGCAATGCTGTCAAGCTAAATTATTCGAAAAGTTCAATATCAATTATTTTGATTGTGATCATTTTTCTAATAATACTCTATAATTATGACTTAGTTAATCATGAGTAGAGCTGTGAATATTGTTGAAAAATGCTGCCTGGGAACGCGTCCCAATTTCAAACGGGTACCAGGGTTACCCGTTCGAAACATCGCCTCATTTTTCCCATCTTGACCGCTATACAATGTTACATAGCCACATTCCATGCATCTCATTTCACACAGTTGCCACATGGCTGACATCTTAAGGTCCGTACATAAATGATGTGTCAGTTCACACAGTTGTGACGAGGGGGAATGTTTAATAAATGGGCAACTTTAAATAAAAGTTTCACTTAAATATTTGATTAATGACACTTTATTACACATGCTACGAGATTTTAGTGCAGTCTTACACTTACACTTAAAACATTCTTAATTGACAAATAGAAAATATGGTTTTTATGTGGGGGGAGGGGGCACAAAGATTTGTGACATCATATTACAAATGGAAAAAGGGGTCTAAGTGTTAATGACGACGTGTGACGAAGGGGAGGGGTGGAAAATCACCCAAAACAGTGTGAAGTCAATCACATGATGAATTTATATAAGTTAATAAACATGAATAAATAATTGTAATTGAAGAGAAGTAAAGGTGGGAAAATTTGTTACCTTTGCATACCGTATTTATGTAAGCAGCAATAAAGGGGGCCGCATAAAATGATATACCCATAAAAACACACATATAATTCTTTAAAGGCCACAAGAAAGTTACTAAGGTCGTAGGTCTACCCTCCCCTTCCCGATGAGGTAACATATATTCAAAAAAAAATTACCAATTAATATGCCTTTCTTTTGTAAATATCGGTAAGTGATATTTTTACAAAGAAATTGTATATACAAGTATTTAAACGTATTTATACATTTACTTTACTAATTTTCATAGTAGAAAATCATGTATCAAAGTTTCAAATTATTTGTAATATCTAACTTTATGGACAATATTGCAAGAATGTATGGTCTTACATCATTCATTGTGGAGCAAAAATTTTTTTAAAAAATAAACTTCAGTTCAGAGAAGCTTTTTTCACAACTAGCAACACTAATAGCAATATTTTTATGTTGTGTGCATAATTTTCCAAACTATACTGCTGAATACATTTTAATAGATAAAAGGGTCCCCCCCCTCTACCCCCACCCCTGTTTTTCTAACGTAATGCCTCTTCTATTACTGTACCTATAGTTACAAAAACCTGGATCCTTTTACTTTCAATATTGAAAATTTCTTTATATATGTCAAAACAGTAATTTATTTGATGTGCAAATTCTTCATTTAGTAGGTTACATGGATATGCACCTGATCAAGGCTTTTTTTAATAATTTCATTTAAATTCTATCCATTGATAAAAACAATGTTCGTTTCACTTCTTGTTCTAAAGTTATTACCTCATCTTCTGAATTTTCACCACTCATATTTCTTCACAAAAAACAGAAAAAGGTTGCATTGAGTCAAGTAGAATTGCAGCATCTGATCTTGTTTTACTAGTTACTTCTTCAAATTTTAATTTTAATTATGTATGCCTATTTGGTGTTATTTAAAGGAGAAATTTTAATATTTTCATATCCTTGTTATAATTCAAATAATATGCACATTACTTTAATTAGATAGGTGTAACATTTTAATTAATAACCCTATTTTAATTTGTGTTACTTTCATGCTATAAAAACGAAATAAATAATTTTAAAAAAATAATTCTCTTACAATACTTTTATGAAAACTGAAACAGTAAAAAAATTTTACTATTTGCAGGTTAAACACAATATTTGAACCACAATGCCATTTAAGTAGTACCTGTTTGCGAATAATTCTACGCCTGTGGAAATTCTATGCAAAAACTGCAGTGGCGCTATTAATAGCACATATTTTTCGGCCCAGCGATGACGTGTAGTTTTCATATAAAAGCGTCATCTGTGACGTATACCGATTGAATTTCCAAATAAATCTATACCTTTTTTGAGAGATCTTAAATTTTTTTAACAAGTTTGCGTTAGTTATAACAACCAATTTGTAAGCAAACAAATGTTGCGCGACCTGTTAATTAAGACTTGAAATTATTAATGTTTTTCTTTTACCTCAGTTTTACCCCTTCAAAAAATTAAAGTGAGGTTTTCAAAAATGGCTGTACTTTTCGTCTGCCTCAAAATGTATGCCGCCTGGGGCGGACCGCCCCCACCGCTTCCCTCTAGCTACGCTACTGGTCTTACTTTATATGTAATATTAGTAATATATTATATATAATATAGGCTGAAGCGAAGTATGTCAACCGTGACGTCACGACGCTACCGGTTGCTGGAAAAAAAGAGTTCTATAAATTCTAAAAGGATTTTCAAAAATGGAAGGTTTTAGGGTTTGGGTTAGGTATAGCTTTCCTTTAGAATTTTCGGAAAATTGAAGGTTTTAGGGTTTGGGTTAGGTATAGCTATAGAATTTTAATTTTAAAGCTTTTTAAAGGACATGGTCATGGTATAACAACAAAGAAGGCCGCCATGACCGTGACTGGCGTGACGTCACGGTCGACATACTTCGCTTTTACCATAATATGATTATAATATTGGGCTATATTAGTCATTATATTAAGTTTATAACTTTATGCTATATTATGACTATATGATTATATGCTATATGACTCACTACTATACTTATATTATACGCTACTTTAAAAATCACCGACTAACCACTTTTCACTTACTTAAATTTAAATGAATTAAATTTAAATCTAAACTAGTGAAACTTCGTTTAATTTTAAATTTACTTACTTATTGAACTTGACTTATACTTACTAACTTACCTCACACTCACACATTTACTTTAGTTTTTAGTAGTCTTTACTTAGTCACTAAGTTACTAAGTAAGTTAAGGACTTATTTATTGACTTATTATTATTATTATTAATAAGTTAGTAATAATAATAAGTATCAGGAGGTTATCCGTCCAAGTCCAGAAAGGATTGATTTAATTTGTAGTTTAGTAATGAAAATGACAAAAGACACACGTCCAAACTAAATTTAAATCGGAGTAGTGAATAGTCAGTACGAGTAGTATCAGTATCAGTAGTAGTAGTAGTGGTCACTAACTAGTGGTAGTCCGGGAACTGAATACTGAATACTGATACTGAACTGAACTGAGAACTGAGAAGTTAGTGTATTTCAAGTCATTTATATATAATATGGTAATCTAAGACTGTACACGATATCGGGTACCTTCGAAACAGATTGGCTCTATCCAATTTCAAGCAGTAAACACAATTTAATTCGCAGTCTAACTGTATTAACTATAAATACTGTATTATCAGTGCATAGCGCATTATTCTTACCTTACTTAGAATCCATAGAACGTTCTGTTCCGGGGTACAAAGTCCAAAGTGCACGTCAACAACAAAACATCACATGACACCTGGGTTTTTCCCCTTATTACTCACAGCTAAAAATACATGAATTTTGTGTAACAAGAAATAGTAATAGGACGCAATAATCTTCTGTACAGAAGGAGCGTCTGTAACATATAAGATAAAATGCTAGACGCGCCCCGCGGCGTAGCATAGGCCTACGCCAGAGACTTTCTCGTGGATAGTGGGAAAAGTGTGTGTGTGTGTGGGGGGGGGGGGGGGAGGACTAACACAAACTACAGCACAAAGAAATCAAAACAGCACGAGTGAACGTCGGTGGGGAGGAACCACCGAGTTCACCGACGCATTGTTTGTCTCGAGACATTGGCAATAAGGTTATCTACCTGTCCACTATATACCACTCTTCACCATCCTAACTGAACAGGTACCAACCATAAACTGTGATTTGCCGACTCTGGCGAGTTGTTTTTTGTTAGTTATGGTTGACACTATTAAATTCCTGGCAAAAAAGAATTTGGATTTAGCGCCACGGACAGAAAAAAATACAAGTAGAAATTTTCAATTTTTTTAGAATTGACGCATCGGCTTGCAAAGCCCGCTGTAGTACTCCAAGCAAAGACGTCACTAGGGCTGGTGTCACCCAGTGAGATGGCTGGTGGTGTCACCCAGTGAGATGGCCGATGGTGTCACCCAGTGAGATGGCTGGTGGTGTCACCCAGTGAGATGGCTGGTGGTGTCACCTAGTGAGATGGCCGATGGTGTCACCCAGTGAGATGGCCGATGGTGTCACCCAGTGAGATGGCTGATGGTGTCACCCAGTGAGATGGCTGATGGTGCCGCCTAGTGAGATGGCTGATGGTGTCACCCAGTGAGATGGCTGATGGAGTCTCCCAGTGAGATGGCCGATGGTGTCACCCAGTGAGATGGCTGATGGTGTCACCCAGTGAGATGGCTGATGGTGTCACCCAGTGAGATGGCTGATGGTGTCATCCAGTGAGATGGCTGATGGTGTCACCCAGTGAGATGGCTGATGGTGTCACCCAGTGAGATGGCTGATGGTGTCATCCAGTGAGATGGCTGATGGTGTCACCCCTCATGGCTTACCCCATAGAACTCCGAATCTGCCCGTACCAAACATATACAATTTTGCGGCCCACACCACCCGCATCCCCACTCCTAGTGACGCCTCTGACACCAAGTACACTTGTAGTCACCTCAAATTCAAAATGAGCACATTGCAGTTTTAGACGATAAATTTCGCCAAGAACCATGAGACCAAATAATATATTATTTATCGTATTGTATTTGATAACACTTCCGTATTTCATGTAAGGATCAAACAAGCCATGATGAGCGATGAATAAAGATTAAATAATGAGAAACTAGAAATTAAAGAATTGTTTTAAAGCTTTCATTTCTATAATTATTTTAAGTAGGATTTAAGCTGGAGGTTTTAAATATTTTAATAGAATAAACTGCAGATGATAAACGTAACAATGACTAGAAAGCATACAGGAGTAAAGAAAGAATGATGACAGTTTCAATGTGAAATTTGTAACTTGCTCAAACAATGAATTAACCCCGGTTTGTTTACATGCTGCTTCAACTGAATGAAGCTTCCCACCCCACCCTTCTTTCTCCCCCTTCTTTTATTTGTCAACTGAATCGTTTTACGCACTCTTTTCCATGCCCATCTACGGATGGGGAGCTCCAATTGCTGCTGCAGACAAGGCAGTAAACAGACTTAAGGATACGCTATCATTGATCATTTGCAATCGCTGGTGCATTAACCCTATACATACCATGGGCCCTGCTAGGGTTATCTTGATAGCTCTTGAAAAACTGAAGAGGAAGACGAAAAGCTAAACACGCCAACAGACGCAGGCACTATGCAGGTCACAATTAAATGTTTTTATCTATATTTTCTAAGATCTTGAAATATGTACTTCATGGTGTAATTGATGCCTGAAAATTGTTACAGAGGAGCTTAGCGTATGGTGCTAAGAATATGTTTTGCTAATTCTAAACACAGAGAATTAATGAAATTGGTAGAAGATTCTTTAATTAGTACTACACGTTTTTTTTAAAAAAGGAACCTATTTTTTAAAAAAATTCTTTGTGTATGTGTGTTGTGTACATGTGTGTTGGTGTTGTGTGTTTGATATGTGCATGTGTGTGTTTTGTGTTTCCGAGTGGAGCAAGATCAGCGCGCTTTCCTTCATCGCCAGTCTGCCGAAACCAATCTGCAAGAAATGCATACACCTTGTACATTGTAAGAACGTAAATATACCATGTAATAGTTTTAACAACGCTAACTAGGCTATAAATTATAATATAAAAAGTAAGAAAAGGCGGACATTTTAAAAGTGTTTAGCTTTGCTTGTCGGACAGAGAATATTTAGCAAAAAAGGAGGACATGTCGTCCTTTTGCCGTACGTCATGCAACCAACCCTTTGCAGCCAAGATGTCTTTCTTTGGAATTTGGAGAGGTTTTATGGGAATGGCATCAGCTTTGTTAGAAGAGCGTGTAATTTCTGTCTTCAATTTTTATCAACATTTAAAACTATAATAAGAATGCAGGATTATTGCAGGACTAGACAAAAACCATACATAAGCGTAGGCAGTGGCGTAGCGAAGGGGGGCAAGGGGGCAAATGCCCGGGTGGCACTTTGACAGGGGCGGCAAATTCCTAGTCGTTTATTAGTATCTAAACATGAACATTGTATAAGTCAGTCAAGCTTTATATCGAACTAAAGCAAAAGCAAAATAAGAAACTACCGGTTATAAAAGAAATTTCGGAACTATCCTAAAGCATCCAACTTCTTATTAGATACAGTTTCGGATTTAGCTTAGGGCAGTGGGGGCGGGTTGATATAAAATGGCGCCCCTTAAGACGCCCTCGATGCACACTTAAGTGTAATTAGAGCAGAAAAAAAAGATTGCTAAACACGAAACTTTTAAATTGCAATATGACAATATTGGCTTGCTAAATATCGTATTTAAAAACTGTAATATCTTGTTTGGTCAGTCAGGAGCGTCGCTAAGTGGAAAAGAATAGAGAAGTATTGAAACGAATGATAGACGTAACGTCGTTCTAAGCAAACCAAGGCTTGCCATTCAGAGTACACAGAGAAAATTCTTGCTTTAGTGATGGTAGTTGTAGAAATACTGGACATTTTCATTAAATGTTAAGTTTATTAGCCAACTATGATTCCAATTTGGACAGTCATCTAAAGTTTAAAAAGAAAAATGAAATTTATGTATGTCATGGTGTGCTAATTGGTTTAGTTCAATCATTCGCATCTGAATTATCGGCAGCAATTGATAATGAAGTTAAGTCTTCACATTTCTTTTCTTTAATGATTAATTCAACCATTGATATAATCTCTAAAATTGATAAGATGTCACTTGACGTTCAGTTTTAAAATCAGGAAATGTTGTAGAAAGATTTATAGGCTTTTATACTTTGGTAAACAGCATTTGCTGAGAAGATTCTAACGGAACTACGCATTACAAAAGTGAAACGTTGATATCACAATCTGTGGAGGAAAGGCATAAGATGGTGCATCTATGCTGTCTGGGATTAAGGGTGGACTTCAAACTTTCACCCAATGCCATCTATGTTGATTGTTGTGCCCATGTTTTGAATTTGGTCACTATCGAAGCAATGTCTGTAAACAGTGACGTACAGTTGTTTTTGGCACAGCTGAAAGGTTGTATGTATTCTTTACGTCATTTACCCTGTCTACATACTCTTAAAGAACATCATAAATCTCAATATGAATTAACAGTAGTTACTCTGAAATGGCTTTCTGGTTCCAGATGGGCAAGCCGTAAGCATGCAGACGATGAAGTTGTTGGATCATTCTCTGCTATTCTAGCCACTCCAGAAGATATAAATTCAGGGGAATCAACATAACATAAAGGAAGTGTCAGAGCAGAAGCCATGGGACTATCTGTTTTAATAACAAAATATTCTTTTGGTTTTTTCTGATGCTATTTGTACAAAAGTTGGTTGATATTTTCGTGTTATCAAACCACTTGCAGCGCAAGGGTATTGACATTGCAATTGCAAAACGATTGATCGATGTTGGAATAAATAAGTTTGTTGAAATGAGATACGATCAAGCTTTTTAAAATTCTGAAAGTACCTGCATGTCTTATCATTTAGTAACAAAAATTGTTCCAAACTAGATGTTAAAAACAAAATATAAAGAAATGTGAATTGCAAAAAATAAAAGTATTGCAGGCGAACTTAGTAGAGATGAAAGGGCTGATGATCCAACTAGTAGTTTTAAAGCTGAAACGTACTTCATTATCTTGGATACACTACAAAAATAAATAGATGATGGATTTAATGACTTTAGGGGCACAGCTTTTTATTTCTATTGTATCAAAAATGTTGGAAGTAAATAAAGATTCTCTTCGAAGTTTATGCAAAATTTACAAACACATAAATCTTGAAGAAACAATCGTTGAATATTATCCCTTCAAAGATTTGTATGCACCATAACGACCATCACAACGTCCTTCACAAGGTCCATCACTATCTAGTGAACTACAACTTAAAGAGTTTCTACCATTCTTGACAGAAATGACGACAGCTCTTCTGACGAATTACTGCGTTACAAAATGGAGATAAAGTTCTTGAATCAATTAATCCTGCACATTGGTGGAAAATTAATGAACACCGATATCCGCTACCGCTAATGTCATTCCTTGCCAAGACCGTTTTGAGTTACCTCAGTTCCATGTGAATGGTTGCTCAGCCCGGCTGGTTATATTGTCAATTAGACCCGCTCATCACTTGAACCAAATAATGTTAACACACTTGTCTTTATGCGTAGTTGGTGAAAAGTTGATATATAAAGGAGACATTCCAGTGTTATTTAGATTTTCAACAAGAACGTTAAATAAGTGTTACTTATGACATCATACATTAAAATTTTTGTCTTTAATCGAAATTAACGATTGATTAATCGTAATTTTTTAAAAAGTTAACAATTAAATTTAAATCCATCCTTAGTAAACTTTTGCAGCGCCCCCTGAAAATCTCCCACGCAGACAAAGCTAAATCCGCCACTGATTAGATATACATTGTTTGGATATTAATTCTCCCGTAATGAAAAACCAGAGGCTTAAATTGTATGAGAAAGTGACACTGTGGTGATGGCAACTTAATTTATTCTTAAAATTTAACATCTGCTTCAGTTGTAAAAGCAAAACTTACTGTATACCCTATCTAATTGAAACATAAGCCAATCGAATGCTCCAACCTGCGCATCGTTAGGGAGCGGTATATTATTAGGGGACGAAATTTGTTTTGGGCGGCAACTCCCTAGTTGTTAATGAGCTTCTAACAAATGAAACACTTTAAAATAAACGTTAATAAAGGAAAAGCTAAGATAAAAATTAAAAGAAATGAAGAAACTATGTTAAAATATGTGAACGTTTTTTAATGTCAAAACGTCAAACTCCATAAGTAATATTGATTCTTCTGATTTGAGTGCTACTGGGTTGACAATAATGTGCTAGTACACAGGGGCGTCGCTAGGGTTGGTGTCACCCGGGGTGGTAGCTCATGGTGTCACCCCTTCATAATTTAAGGGGGACGTCAATAGATGACGTCACGTGAGGTTACCAATTTTCACCACCCCCCTCTTTCACCCGCGTCATACTTTGTCACAAAAACGTAAACCCCAACCCCTTGTTCCGCTATGACGTCACAAAGCTTAGACACACCTCTCCAAACCCATAATTTTCTCAATAAAAATTAGCATGTTGCAAATAATTATTTTGTCATTTAAATATGTATTTAGTGTATGTACTCTAGTATCGTAACACGCGGGGAGCCATTGAAAAAGTCGTTAAATAAATTGTAAACAATCAAATATTTAAGGGGACTTTTATTTAAAGTTGCGGGTTTTTTTTTTATGTGACATAACATTTTTAAACACACCTGCCCCCTAGTCAAACATCGTCACAGATGCGTGACCCCTCCCCATATGGCTGACTAACGGGAGGGGGCTGAGCGTGCTAAAGCCAGGGGCCCCCAATAATTTAAATGTTATCATAATGTATAATAAAGATGGGCAAATGTTGTATGAATCCCTGAAAATGCTTTAGACAGTCATAAGTCAATGCTGCAGTTATAAGTAGGAAGTATAACAGAGTCTGGGCTAATCTTTGTAAGAAGTTCAGTGCTGCTCATTTTGTGCCCTGTACAGCTCATTCCCTTCACTTGGCTGGGAAACGTGGAGCAGTTGTCTTCTGCCAAATCTTTATACCTGGCTTGTTGCATCTACTCATCGTCGACAGATACTTCCAAAACACATAAAAGTGATACATGTTAACAAAGCCTTGTTTGACACAAGATGGTCAGCCCGACATAATGCTGTAAGCAGGGCCAGCCTAAGGGAATTAGAGGCCCTAATCGAAGTGAATTTAGTGGCTTAAAAAGAACTTTCAAGTCAAGACACACGACTTCAACTCCTTGTAGTCTGGGTAGCAAGTATTAATATATATAATAGTCCAGTGGTGTGGGTTTGTAACGTAACGCTACAGAAGCGATGTACGACAGTCTACAGCAGTTAGTTTAGTTGAAAAATCGTGTGTTGATGAGCGCTGTAAAAATATTTAATAGGATGACGTCATTGTTTGGTGTGCATCGGTGCGCAAAATACAACCCCTATTATTATTATTAAATAAATACTTTGCGTACATTTCATAAAGTTTAATAATTCGTATTTATCAAAAAAGGACAAGTTAGTTGGTCTTTAAAAAAAAGGGGGCGCCGCAGGCGCCACGGCGCCCGGCACAATCTATCAAAAAAGGACAAGTTAGTTGGTCTTTAAAAAAAAAGGTTGGCGCCACGGCGCCTGGCACAATCTAGTCTTTAATGAATCCTGAATCAACCTCTGTTACGTAGCAAACCTTACATTAATAGCCATGCATCCTCTCCCTTCCCGACCACACAATATTTTCCGTTCACAGCACAAACCACGCGTTTCATACTCAGTCAACTCGCCTGCTCGTCCTATGTCAATACAACAACACAACATGACTCTCACAAATATTGCAGCACTGAAAGAATTAATAACAACGAAAATCAGCCCCGTGTCTGTTGACTTGAAGCAGAAAGATTTCGGAAGGAACTTAAAGAAATTAAAGTCGCTATGTTACTTGAATTTTGGGGAAAACAATTTTAGAGCGATTTCAGAAAACAAAATTATCCCTTCAAGAGCCGAGAATATCTTTGATTTCAGCAAAGTATTTGAAGTCTCTCAATGAGTTTGTTAAAAGAAAGCATTTTTAATTTGATTCATATGAAGACAAAGGAAAGGACAAGTCTTTGGGGAAAAAAAGACTATAAATAATCGAGAATACTATTAAAGAAGAGAAAGTGTCAGTTTGATATTACCAAAATGGTATTTATGGTAATCATTGACAAACTTTTTGAAGCCCCACAACATCGATTAAGCGCATATAAAGACATTCATTCTAAGCTCAAAAATGACGCCATTCGATGCGCAGCAGCCAAGTTAATGAAGAATATTAAAGTAATTTCGAAGACTGCTTACCTTCACAATTAGTCCAATTTTCAGAACCCTTAAAAAACTTATGTCCAGCCCCAGGCTTAGGGTAAGGAAAAGGAAGTAGCACAATGCGAAACTCAAAACAAGTGCACAGAGCTAAAAAATAAATTTTGCTGCTTTTGAATGAGCTAAATTTCAGTTATTTACAAATGTAGCATCGAAATTCGCATGTATCTCTCAATGATGACTTCAAACTGCAGCAGAGGGCGATCATTGCAAAGTTGAAAAGAATACAAAAATTAGTTAGAATTCGTATTGGACAACCAAGACTGAATATGTTCTCTCTAATGACTATTGAAAATGAACTTGTAAGCTTATTGACTGACTTGATTGAAAACATCGCCATGAAAAAAATCGCAAACTTAAGTTGTAGGTTGAAATAATAATAGATATTTTTATAACTTTTTTATTTCAAATAGAGAAAACGATTCGTTACCCCATGAAAAACAAACGTTGAAAAAAAAACATTAAAAAATACAGAATAACGCGTAATATTCTTTATATGGGCTCGTTTGTAACCACGAAACAGCGTAAGTTGGGATGGGACCGTCGTAAACGGGGGACTATTTATATACAAACATGCATATCCATGCTTGCACGTTTTTAATAAATATAACAAATATTGACTCAAAGACATTGAATTCAAAAATATCTTCTTAAAAAACAACAAAGAAAACTTGAAAAAAAAATTGTACTCCCTTCCCAATCCCCATTAAGGAGGAGGATATAGTGAGGTGGGATTCATTCATGCTGTTAGTGTGTCAAAACATTAATGACTTTTTGTTCAACATTTTTAAAGATCTCTCTGCTGCGACTGTTTCTTTTTTTTTAAATTTTTTTTTTTAATGTTGTATGTGTGCTTGATTTTATTTATTATTGCAAGTTAACTGATTTTTAAAAAAATAAAATCTCTGTGTTTAATGTATATCATCGTATTTCTAACTTTCTTTCTAGTTGAAAGAAATGTTTATCCTTTGTTTTTCTGACAAAAAATCGAACAGTAAAATTTTAGGCTTTGGTGTCACCCCCCTGATGGTGTCACCCGGGGCGGCCCGCCCCCCGCCCCCCCTCACGACGCCACTGCTAGTACATAATATAATTGATTCAAGTAAGATTTTAATGTAAGGTAACTATTGAGAAAGAATTGCTGCCGATCGTCTATGGTTTATTTTCCCAAAGCATCATTATTTTAACTTTAATGTCTTTGCTTTGAAGAATCAAAAAAAAAATGTTGGGCAAAATGGCTTATTTCGTGGAATTAAAACTTGGTACCTCTAAATACAAAATCAGCCACTCATGAACAAGTGTTAAAAAAGAATATAATATCAATAACGAAAAGCAGAGAGAGTGAGAGAGAGAGAGAGAGAGAGAGAGAGAGAGGGAGAGAAAAGACAATACTGTTGCAAATAAAGGCAATATTATGGACATGATGCTTTTTCTTGCAAAGTAAGTTCGAACATTCCGAGGAAATTGTGAGGGGGAAAGGGGTGGGGTGGGGGGGAATAAAACTTTTTACCTAAAACTCAAACTGATCTCATAGCAATTTTAGAAGATACAGTTCGAGAAAAATCACCTTTAATCGGAACGAAATACCAAAAATTCCTTCATTGAGTCACATAAGTATTAAACAAGTTTTTTTGTTTAATTAGTAAAGAAAGAAAATAAGTAAATGCTGCAGAATCTTTTAAATATGTCATTAAAACAAAAGTGAAACTGCTTACGGTTTACGACATTTCTGAAATTATTTTAAATAAATGATGACTCTAAAATAATGGATTTTCAGTGACCCAGCGTGGTTTAATACTTTTTCGTGGCTGGAAAGTATTCAAAAACATAAAATCTCACTGTCAAATCTCCTCAAATACTTCATTAAACCCAATTTGTTTACATTTACATGATACTCAAACTGAAATGAATTCTCGAAATATTTGAGTACACTAAAGGATTGTTGAGTTGCGCATTTTCAATGTGCATAGCCGTTTTGAATATCACTTTGCTTCTACAATCAAGGCATTAAACAGATTTTAAGATACAAAATAGTGAGTATACCATGGAGCCATTAGAGGTTATTAAGTAAGCTTTAGAAGAATTGACAGAGGCCAAAAAAGCTCAACACACGAACAGACGCAAGAAATTTGATCATCACAATGATTTTTATTTTATTTTCTAAGTTATGTGAAAGATACCAAAAATTATTTACAAAAGTACAGTGTCAAAAATGCTTAGCAAAGGCTGCTCACAGAGAAACTAACGGGATAATTAAAGGATGCTTTGACATTTAATAAAATTGTATGTTTTATTTTAATCGAATTTTAAAATTAAAAAAGCGAGATAGCAAATATTTGGTGATCGAAGGTGAACGTGTTCCTATGGTTGAAAATAAATACAATTTACGTAGGCCTACACTAGTTAATCAAATGTACTTTGACGTTTTGCCTTCAAATTAGAGCATTCAAAATATAATGCAATTGTTTTAATATAGGTTTTCTAAAATTAATTTAATTAAAAATTAATTTCAATCAATAACAAATACACCAAAATTGTCGCATCTATAGCTATTTTGGTTATTGACAATGGCATGGCTGAAAAAAATTAATACATGAAATTTCGGGCCTTGAGGAAAAAAAACTTAAATTTTATTTAAAAAATGAAGCTTTTCTTTTATTTTTATTTCTAATATTTCGAATGTAAAAATGTAAAGCGTCCTTACTATTACTTTGTAAAAAGGACAACCTTTACTTTATAGCGTTAACATAGGCCTACTTTTCGGGGGGGGGGGGCAAATCTGAGTTCTGCCCCGTGCGGCACTTACACAAGCTACGCCGCTGAGCGTAAGACGCAATAATATTCTGTTTAGAAGGAGCGTTTGTAACAGATGAAATAAGATAGCAATGCGAAAACCAGAGGTAAAACTTTGTTGAGAAACAATGACAGTCATTCGCCTTTTTTATTCCTCTTACCCCGCCACCTCGCCTTGATGTACACTTCCAACTTCCGGTGAAGGTTTCGACCAATACAAAGATCTTTAATTCTACACCCGATGTCAGATTTCAAGCGTGTACGCTTCGTATTCATTGACAATAGACGAATGATTGTGTACAGTGTTGGTTGCAAACCTTTGTGCTTGGGGGGGGGGGGGATTTGGGTAAGCATCGTTGGTTG
This sequence comes from Radix auricularia, assembly GCA_002072015.1. Classification (NCBI taxonomy): domain Eukaryota; kingdom Metazoa; phylum Mollusca; class Gastropoda; family Lymnaeidae; genus Radix; species Radix auricularia. Next base: position 336,065 of record MUZC01000189.1, on the reverse strand, counting down.
TAAGCCGAACCAAGGGAGACAATGGTCAGGGGAAAACTACGTTTGTGCATGGAACTTGGGATGGTGAGATGCAGGGTTGCCAACCGTCCGTAAATTTACGGACAGTTCGTAAAGATTTGTCGTAAAATTGCCAGTCCGTAAAATAATTACACACAAAAACATGTCACCACTGGACCGAAAATTATGTGCTATTAATATCGCCACGCAGTTTTTGCGTGGAATTTCCACATGCGCAGAATGATTCGCGAACAGATACCTATATGACATGGTGGTTCAAACTTGCAAACTTGTGTTTTACTTGCAGGTAGCAATTTATGTTACTGTTTCAGTTTTCATTAAATAAATGTAAGAGTAAGAGAATTACTAAAAATTAAATTTATATAGTTTTTATTACATTAAAGTAGAACAAATGAAAATAGAGTTAGATCTATTTATTAAAATGTTACACCTATTCAATTAAAGTAATGTGCAAATAATTTGAATTTTGACAAGAATATGAAAATATTCAACTTTATCCGTTAATTAACACTAGAATAGCCATATATATTTAAAATTGACATCCGAAGAAGTAACTAGTCAAACGAGATCAGATGCTGGAGTTCTACTTCAGGGTCGGCTTTAGGCTTTAGGCATAGGCAAACTAGGAAGCCACCTAGGGCCTCCGATTAGTGGCGACCTCACACAGGAATCATAAATTTAAAGAGCGAGCTACGACCTAGGTCAAAACAAACAGAACCACCCAATCAGTTCAATACCCCTGCCGCTGATTATTTATAAATAGCGCATATTTAAAATGTAATATTTTAAAAGTTAAATTCTAGGGCTGCGGAAATTAACGATTAATTTCTCGATTAATCGGTAAAATATTTTATCGATTAAAATTATTTTAATCGATAAAATAGTGATTAAACCCAGTGATGTTTGCTACAAAACTCCCGTGATTTATTATGATGTAATAATAAAGGATTGATTATTAATAATTAATAAATGTTTCGTTTTTTAAGTATCAACTCTCCATTTTAAACAATAAATTTTAATGTAAACTTTAAAAATAGGTCTTTTTATAAGGAAAATGATATACAAAATTAAACTTTACTTTACTTAATTAACAATAATAAGATTTAAATTCATTTAAATTATATTGAACTACTTATATTTAAATAAAAATGTTAATTTCCTGTTTTTTGTTACTTCCCTTGAAATTTTCATTTTAATGACGTCATAATCTTATTTTTAGCTTAATCAAAATTATCGATTAACTATTCGGTAATTTGTTAACGATTAAATTTAAATTAATCGATATCAGCCCTAGTAAATTCATCCGCCTGGACACATTTTCACAAGATTGACAAGCGAGTAACTTAAATTTACGCTAAATATTCAACTGTTGAATATCAAATGTTTTAAGTAGTAACATTTCAATTTTAAAGGCTGTTGTAAGTAGCAAAATATAAAAACGATTCTAATTCTAAGCATGGGTTTTGATGTAGAAATTTTGTTTCAATAAAATTATTTGACCGAATTAATCTGAAACTTCATGATGTGGAAATGGACCTACACCAGCTTGGGGTTCGAGCATGGAGAAGGAAAGCCATCGATCGATCTGAATGGAAGGGTGTGATGGAGCAGGCCAGGGCCCTACATGGGCTGTAGCGCCACGGATGGTGATGAAGTGAAGCTGAAACTTCACTGATTTATCAAAGTATAATTTATTTTTTTTTCGTTTTAAGAGCTTTGCTACGACAGTAGCTAAACAAAATATAAAATAAGACATTATTTTAGTAGTCTGGCATTGCCTTTTATTTTATATATTTATTTTGATATGTTCAGTTTTTATTATCTCTTCAATACTGAAAATGTATGAAATAAGTCGATAAGAAGGAAAAAGCGATTGGAAAAACATGTCCAGTCTTCTAGGTGAATAATGAATTGTTCATGAAACACATCGTGCTATCGGCGCTTGGATTGAACTGAAAAATCTTTTGAAGTAAGGAAAGACAATTGAATAGGAAACACAAAAACTTATGAAAAAAAAGGGGCTCAGTATTGGGACAATGCTTTTCAAAGATCATTTGAATTGTGCAGTTTCTTACAGAACGGAATTCACAACTTCGTGGCATTTTGGATCGATTGTTTTAACCAGGCAATGGGCATTTTTGGGATTGTTGAATTGTTCGGAAAGTACTATAACTGCGCCTATAAGATCATTTACGACGATTAAGAAACGAAGAAATTCATAATCATAACATGGGCAAATAAATTCGAAGTGATGTAATTAATCTGATTGGTGATGCCGTTTTGAAAAAAAATCATAAATAATGTTTAAAATTCTAAATATTATTCCATTATTATTATAATTACCTGATGCTGGTCACCAAGAGCAAATGACTATGTTTTTACGAATACGCAACATTTTGAGTACGCCAGTAGAAAACAATGAATATTTTGTGGCATTCATGGCTGTCGACGAGAGAACTGGTTTAGGTCTCACCGAAGAATGCTTGAAATGATTGCAGATCTAAATTTATGTTTTCGTAATTAACTACAGAGGTCAAGGATATGATAATGGGGCAAATATGAAAGGCGCAATTGTAGTGGACAAAAATGTCAACTTAAACTCAATCCGAAATCATTTTATAAGCTATTTAAATGTCAAAGTCTCAATATGATTCTTGAAGACATTGCGACATCTTCAGTGGTTGCAATGACCCTCTTAAGAGTTTTCCATGAAATTTATGTTTTGTTTGGTGCTCCAACACAGCAATGGAAGATCTTGAAAACTCATGTAAAAATCTGACAGTAAAGCCTATTTCCGATACACGGTGGGAATGCAGGATAGATGCTGTTAAAGCTGTTCGTTATTAAACAGCAGTAGTGTACGATGCATTGGTGGAAATGTCTGAAAATGTCTACAATCCAAAAGCAAGGCCCAAAGCAACAGGATTGGCTAAACATCGAAAAAAAAAATAATTTCTGGTAACTTTGGTCATCTGGTACGATTTTATTGTTTCAAATGAACATGATCAGCAAATTGATGCAATTCGACACTGCACTAGAATGTTTAAAAAGTGCAACATATTTCATGAAAAAATACAAAGAAAATGGATTTTCATCCGTTCAAATTTTGGCCGGAGAATTAGCTCAAGAATTAGAGAACCAGATGAAATCATATTTCCAGCTACCACAAGCTTGAGACGAAGGAAAGTCCTCAAATTGTTTGATTATGAATTATTAATAATTGACAGATTCTAATGAAAAAATATCGAGAGGAATTTGTAAAAATGTTTTTAGATCAAGCATTTATGTCATTGACTGCACTTTTTTTGAAAATGGAACGACTCTTTGGTATTTTTGGTTTTCTGCACAACAATAAAAAGTTGCAGAATTGGACCAAACGACTTGATACAATGTTGCATGGATTTGAATATTGCGCTCACCGATGCATCTGTTTCAGTTATGGACCGCAGGATTTGTGCAGTGCATTGCAAATATTTTCCAACATTGTTCCAGATACTGTTTCATCTTCTCTTGATGCTTTAAAATGTATTTATGATCATGGTTTAAATACTGCTGCTACAAATGTCGCTATAGCATTGACAATTCCGATTACTGTTGCATCGGGGAAGGGGGTGGAGAAGTTTTTAAAAGTTTAAATTAATTTTTTTCTAAAAAAACTATTTGAGAACAACTAAGAAGCAAAAACGCCTGAAGAGTCTGGTAATATCTGTCGAACGAGATATCGTCCAGCATGTGAATGAATTATTCACGATTTATTGTGGAAATGCTGCCATCAAAGCACGAAAAAATTATTTTTGTTGATATCTGCATGAGTGTGGTTGTGTAAATTTCATTTATTTGTTGATTTAGATATAAATACAGGTAGCTTTTAATAAATTGTGTAATTTCATTCTCTCGGTATTTACTTTTTATTTTTCTATTAATTAAGGGCCACCAAATTCACTTTGCATAGGGCAGTGTTGTCCAACCTTTTTGACCCCGCGGGCCAAATTTTTTTCCCATATGAGGCCGGGGGCCGCAATTAACGTCTAAAGAAAATTATTTAATGTATATATACTACCTACCTTATGAACTTTGTCTCCTCGTCAATACGAAAAGTTTTTTAATAACAACTGTAACACATCTCTAATGTGATATTTGGCTTTGAACTGTACTTGCTATTTTCCTAATTTGGGGTTCGTATTATGTAACTGCTGCTCTTATTAGGTTTTCCAAATGCTCATCAGTCAAAGCGTTTCGTTTTTTAGATTTTATTTTATTCATGACGGAGAATCCAGATTCACAGACGTAGGTACTCCCAAACGTGGTTAATATTTTTCTACAACTTTTTGATTTTGTGGAAATTCGTCTGCAGAAACATAAGTCATCCAGAATTCAGTTGGTGACGAATTCTTATGTTTATCAAGAAGTGGCATGTTATGCTGAAATTCAATGATTTCAAGCTGCACTGCACCTTCATCTGCTCCTAATAATGTCATTTTCGAAGCTACATTAGAAACATCACTAGTAAAAGGATTTTCTACAAAAAGCAAAACAGGTGTAAGATTTCTAATATCTTTAAATCGATCTTTGAAATCCAGCTTCAACTTTTCTAATAAAAGATAGAACCGCTCATTTGTGACAAGCTCTGGAAGTTGTTGAGCAGCTTTGGCAATAGCTGGGAAGTGAGTAAAATTTGACTGATTTAGTTGGGTGATGAAAAAATCGAGCTTGGATTCAAAAATACTTATTTCTCTCATCAGCGTTAGTAAGATTTGAAAACGTCCTTGCAATTTTAAATTTAATTTATTCAGATGATCCGTGATGTCAGTTAGAAATGCTAATTTTACAACAAAAAAATCAGGTAGTTCTATATAATTTAACAAATCTTCCTTCTTTTTAGATCTTAGAAACAGTTTTACTTCGTCAATTAGGTTCCAAAATCGTGTCAGAACTTTTCCTTTGCTCAGCCAACGAACATCAGAATGAAGAATAAAATCCCCCAAATTTTTATCATAATCTTCTAACAAATTCTTAAACTGCCTGTGATTTAATGGATTAGCTCGAATAAAATTAACGCTTTTCACCACAACATCCATAACATTTTGCAATTTGTCATCCTTCAACTTTGAGGAAAGAGATTGCTGGTGAATTATGCAATGATAAGATTGAATGTCTGGAAAATCATTATCAGCCGTCAGCAAACCAATGAGTCCAACGTTCCTTCCTATCATTGCTGGAGCACCATCCGTTGTAACAGAAATAAGCTTCCTCAAATCGATGTTGTTCTTTAATAGAAATGCCTTCAGTGCTTTATATACATCCTCGCCATGGGTTGTATTTTTTAATGGAATTAGTGCCAGTAATTCTTCTTTAAATGTCTGCCCCTTGTTAAACCTAACCCAAACTATAAGTTGGACCGTGTCATGCAGTGATATTACATGATTCATCCAATGCCAGACTGAAGCCAGAAGCGTTTTTTAAAAATCCGTAAGCAACTGCTCCAATATATTCCCGGACATACTTTAAACATGCTTTGCAACAGTTTGGTGGGAAACCTGAAGATACGATATTTGTTACTTTATTTCCTTCTTGTTTTTAAACTCAGAAAATAACGAATCAGCACATTCTTGAAAACAGAGTTTAACCGTTTCACCATCAATATACGGTTTTTGTTTCTTTGCTAATAACCAGCTAATTTTAAAAGACGCTTCAGTAGCACAATCACTTAAACTCAAAATCCGGCGGAAAACATTTTGCTGGCCAGTTAAATTCTTCTTTAAAGAACTAACTTTGTCTTCTCTCAGGTTTGTTCCTTTCGGATATTCGTTACCAAAATCAGCATGCACTGACTTGTGGTGTCTCTGTAGATTTGCCTTTTTGATAACAGAAATAGTAGCCTGACAAATCAAACACACTGGCTTTTCATTAAACAGAGAAAACAAAAATTCGAGTTCCCACGAAGAGTTAAAAGTACGATTCTCTTCTGTAACTTTTCGTTTCCTACTCGCCATATTGACTTTTTGTTTTTAGAAACAAATGTCCTTTCAAAAATCGTTCCTGTTATCTCTCAGAACTTCTTCATAACTGAATTGCACTGATACCACAAAATTTCCACATGTGCAGAATGATTCGCGAACAAGAACAAGTACCTATATGACATGCTTGTTCAAACTTGCAAACTTATGTTTTACTTGCAAGTAGTAATTTATGTTACTGTTTCAGTTTTCATGATAGTATTGTAAGGGAAGGGAATTATTAAATTTATTTCGTTTTTATTGCACTAAAGTACCATAAATTAAAATACGCTTATTTATTCAAATCCAACGCCTATCCAATTGAAGTAATGTGCAAATAATTTGAATTATGACCAGAATATGAAAATATTCAAATTTCTCCGTTAATTAACACCACGAGGGGGCATACATGATTAAAATTGACACACGAAGAAGTAACTAGTAAAACGAGATCAGATGCTGGAATTCTAATTGCTTCTTTGCAAACTTTTTCTTTTGTATGTTTTATGTTATAATCTCAATTTAGTTAGTTATGTTTTTTTTAAAAATTATTTTTATAATTGTTGTTGTTTTGTTTGTTATTTTAAATTAATGCAAACCCATTTCATGGAACAAAGTGATATGATAATACAAAACGCTCTTATATCAGCCAAAATAATTTGTGAAGAAATTTGAGTGTTGAAAATTTAGAAGACGGGGTTATATCTTTAGAGCAAGAAGTGCAACGGGAATTGTTTTTTTATCAATGGATAGAATGTAAAATAAAATAAAAGAACACTTTGATAAGTGGCATATCCTTGTTAGAAAATATTCGCATATAATACCATATAATACCATGTAACCTGCTAAAGGAAGAATTTGCACTTCAAATAAATGACTGTTTTGACATTGATAAAGAAAATGTCAATATTGAAAGAAAAAGGATCCCGGTTTTATAGCTGTACCTATACCCTACTAGAAGAGGCATTACGCTAGAATAACGAGGGGAAAGACCGTTTTATCTATTAAAATATACTCAACAGTATAGATTGGAATATTATGTACCAAACAGAAAAATTGTATTTTGCTAAGAATTTTCTCAACAATTGATATCAGTGTTGCTAGTTATGAAAGAAGCTTCTCCAAACTGAAGTTGATAAAAAAAAATATCTTCGTTCCACAATGAGTGATTTAAAACCTAAAACCTAGCAATATTGACTATAGAACAAGATATTACAAATAATTTGAAATTTTGATAGCATAATACACGATATTTCTACTTTGAAAGTTAGTAAAATAAATGTATAAATATGTTTACATACTAACGTGGTCAATTGCATGTAATTTTTAAAATTTTTCTCTTAATACAAAATAAAAGAATATTAATTGGTAATGTTTTTTTTTTTTTTTGTTTTTTTAATACGTGTTGCCTCGTGGTGGGGGGGAGGGTGGACCTACGACCTCAGTAACTTTCTTGTGGCCTTTACAAAAAGTATATCTTTTTTTTTTGTTGAAATAAACACATCATGGCAGCTTTCCTTTTTTAAAATTTTTTTTTTATCTGAATATACGCTGAAATCCAAAATAATTTAATGAATATGACAACTAAAAGTGGGGGAAACTTAGTTTGACTTCCTTAATATTGATTGTCGTATTTCCGAACCTTTATATGTAATGTAGCTCGGTTTGCCTTTGCGTCGTCTTAAGACATTCCAAAGAAACATGTGTACTAGTACTTCAAGTTTTTTTTTTTTTTAGTTTAAAGCAGCACAATTCATTGTTACCTGTGTTACTAGAGAATTGCCATCCTTATTGTATTTCACCGATGTTGGGTTGTCCACTTTCCATGCATTTATTTGTTAATATAAAGCTCAGATTGTGTTCCGCTCTCATTCAAAAGAACCTCTGACCTCGTCGTGCCCTATTATTTATTTTAATTTAGTCGTATATCTTTGGAAAGTCGTAAATATAAATGAGTAGCACAAAGTTGCTAATAGCGGCAACCTTATTGGACTACGGATTTGGCCAATCTTTACAAAGTTCACGAATATGATTCCTCAACTTTAAAAACAAATTATTTGGTCACTGTAGCATAAAATCCAATGCGACTAGAGCGCAAACTTTGTCAACCATGAAAGGCCAGCAGTATGATCAGTTCTTACAATTCTACGCTACAAAGAAAGTTAAGTCCTCCCAGTGGATCCATGATTAACCTTCAGTGAAACGGTCAAATGCCAAGTCACAATTTAGACAAACTTCAAAGCCTTGTGAAGCAAAAGAAAGTAATAATTATTTACTATGGTGAAAAGGAAGCTCTAAATAAAATTCGCCTGCCAAATATCCTGAAGACGTTTCATGTCAACCCAAATTTTGGTGGCCATTTTGGCAGAGATAAGACAGTCACAATCTCTGAACGTTGTTGTTGGAATATAATGACGAATGACGTTCACAAATATGTCAAAAATGTTTTGTCCTAAGTCCTAAGGCCAAAACCCAGCAAGAAGACACAAACACTGAACACTATGCCAGTGCATACCACACCTGCACATGCCTCAGCCTGGTGCACTCCTTCTGAAATTATGTATGGACGAAAAGCCAAGCTACCTACAGATCTCTGGCCTGTGGAGTATGGAACAGTTTTACATTAACTTTTTTGGACAATGTCAAGGCCGATGTGCTGGACCACATACAGCAATTCATAAAATGCTAAATTTAACCATGCATGAATACCAATATCCAGCCAGCCAAGTCGCATCAAGAGTGTAACTTTGATCGCAGAAATACACGCAGCCAGGAATCAACTGATGCTTCCATAGTTTTTATAATCCGTAATGAAAGACGCCTAAGATGGCTAAGTCGTGTGAAAAGAATGAGCCAAGGTCGCATGCCCAAGGATCTCCTACTCCTATATGGAGAACTGGTATCGGAAAATTGGGATGACAAGTCTCCCACGTCTCATATTTAAGGATGTCTTCCCGAGGGTCTTGCAAACAGCCACAGTCAGGAGAAGTGAATACTCAGAAACACATACATAAAAGTTTACATCAATCAACAGGTTTCCTCACCCAATTAGTGCCCTTCTGATTATGTTAAAGGTAATGTCAATGGGAGCCTACATTAAAAGGAACAAGAAAGCACGGGTGAAGAAACAGATTTCAAGAAGAAAGCGTCTTAGCGTAACTCTTAACACTTCTTTTTGACAAGTTTGGATATCATGACCACAACCGAGACGTACATATTAAAAGGGGAAAAGTGGAGACGGTTACTTCTGGCCATAATCTACATTCTGACAGGAACATAGGACAACCACATCCTCCTCAAGAGATAAAGTAATTCAACACGTGAACACTGGAAATACATAGCAACCACTTGAATACTTGAGTCATATTGTGGAATGCGTTGGTTTAGGAAAACAGGAAAATCAACACTATCAACTTTTAAAAATCTAATAAAAATGCAAGACGAGATGTAACCTATGATACGCGTAGGACTTAATAATATTCTGTATAGAAGGAGCGTCTGAAAATGATAAGATAAGGAAAGGAAAAGGAATCCAAAGGGTTCGCACGCATTTGAAAAGCAATACATATAACCACTCTAAAATTATTGATTTAAAAGAATCATGTTGTGCTTGATTAAGCTAATGTTAAATGGATTATAGCCAGGTATATTCTGGTCAGGCATTTAATCTGGCCTGTTACACTGGTACTAAAAACTGAGCTTTTGTTCGGCGCTAGGGCGAACGGCTATCATCGCATTCCAATGCTCTACCCTCTACTTGGCCGGGTGAGGGGCTGCGATGTGGTATGAGAGGATGGGGGATAGGGGGAGGGGGCGAGACGGCGGATAGTGCCCTGTTTTCTGTTGGTGACACGGTCACATCCGCCCCATGCTTTTGAAATCCAGCGCCCTCGCTGGAGCAGTTTACAAATGATGCCCGAATAAAACAAACGCTCTAAAGTTATTAAATGGAAAAGACGTAAACAAGGTAAGGGTTAGCCTGACCGGACGTGACAAAACATAACTTAAGTTACATCAGTAAGAGCATTCCTATAAAAGAAAAGTACGAAAATGTCTCGAAGCTAAAACAATAAATGATACGAGCCGACCCGCGTCGTAGCATACGCCGCTAATGATTTAGTGACGGGTGACATTTTATGAAAGTAATTGTTGAGGAGAGTGTGTGGCTACTTTTCTGTCGATGAGCACAAACATTTTTAAAAATTGAAAGAGTAATGTCTTAGCTGGAGCTTCAACACACGACCTTCTGCGTGTTAGGCGAATGTAATAACCACTGCACTACGAAATACATGCTATTCTGTTGTTCTGAAGGAACAAAGTAATTGACCTCAATTGAACGTATTGTTGGCTTGGGTGACCCGTCAAAACAGCCCGGACAAAACGGCCCCGGTCAAAACGGCCCCGGTCAAAACGGCCCTGGACAAAACGGCCCCGGTCAAAACGGACCCGGACAAAACGGACCCGACATAACTTAATATCTTTTAATTAAAGAGATTTTTATGTGCAATTTCTGAGCATTTGGGGGCATATTTTAACAAATTTTATATTTTCTAACATATTTGTATGTAGCTTATATATACTACAAACTAAGATCGGAAATTTTTAAGAAACCATGATGTACGTACAATAAGCACTTATAGCCGGTCGGTTGTGGTCAGACAAATAAAGATGGTTGAGACTGCGTAACATTGTATGCCAATAAGTGCCCTAGGGCATAGGGGAAAAATGGGTTTAAAGTCTCACGAGCCCCGTCAGATTTCACTCGCTCCGTCTTATCTCATCATTTGTCCCAGGCGCTATGGTATGGGCCTGTCCATGGACGGAGATCAAACAAGGTAAATATAAAGGTGGTGGGGTACTTTTATGGCCAAGACTGGCCGGGCAGACCCAAAACTTTGACCCCCCCCCCTCAAAATATTACGTAACAAAGCTTTGATCCGTCCCCCTACAATCCGTAATTTCTAATTGAAAATTACCATGCCACTAAATAAATTGAAAATAATTTTTAAAAATTCGCATTTTGAAGTTACGTCCAATTCTTTTTACCCCCCCCCCCTCGTCACATATCGTCATAAACGCATCAAAGACATTTAAAATTATTTTTCCAGTTTAAAAGAAACGCATTTTAAAAAGTGCCCTTTCTTTTCTTCTGGAAATTGTGTATGAAATGGGTTGACAAAATTTTAAAAAAAATTAAAAACCCTAATAAAAATGGGGCCGTTTTGACCGGGGCCGTTTTGTCCGGGGCCGTTTTGTCGGTGAATCGTTGGCTTGGTTTCGTTGACCCCCACCCTCTGAACTAACTTTTCTTGCAAGCCTATTAGTTGGTTGGGCAGGAAGACAGCTCGGTGTCCGGCATGGTTTAACCATGAAGAGAATAATATATAGAGATCTGTAATTGCACGACTGACTAATATTTAGTACATATGTATGTCCCAAACGTTTTGTTTAAAATCATAGATAGTGACCAACTAAACGGTATTACAATTATATATGTTACAACTATATATGAAGCAGAAAGATTTGATAGATGAAGATTAAAGTTCCAGCGTCGTCGCTGAAAGATTTGATAGATGAAGATTAAAGTTCCAGCGTCGTCGCTGAAAGATTTGATAGATGAAGATTAAAGTTCCAGCGTCGTTGCTGGTGCAATGCAAATAAGTATTATATGCATACTATAACTATAACTAACAAGGTGCAACGAAATGTTTACATAAACAGCATGAAAATTGTGTCTACAAAACAACTATTGTTTACAAAGAAGCATCAGCTATGTTGTTTAACAAAAGAATCTTAATTAAACTATTTAAAAAAATGTTACTAGACACTTAAAAATCATGTCGATATAAAGATGTTCTCTAGTAGAGTTAAATATACATCATAAGTAACATGCAATTGACAGTTAATACTTAGATACCTTTAGGGGGTTTTATAAATTGTTAGTGTTTGAATTACTTATCGTCCGCCTCCTCGGCAAGTGGTCTCCGTCGGGTGTCGATACGTGCTTACCTGCGAAGCGGAGCTTGAGGGGGTGGACTTGCCTCGTTTGTATCCTGATCCCTTACTGAAGCGCCCGTGGTCTTAACTCGGTGGATAATTATGGGGTTATCCTCTTCGCTGTCGGCCGGGGGGTGTTTGTGAGGCATGCACCTGACCTTGCTACAGGGCCAGCCAGTGGCGTAGCTAGAGGGGGGGCGGTGGGGGCGGTCCACCCCGGGCGGCACACGTTTTTAGGGTGGCATTTGTGGGCAGTTAAAAGTACAGCCATTTCCTACAACCACCATTTAATTTTTTGAAAAAGTAAAATAATGGTGAAACAAAAATATTCACAATTTTGAATCTTAATAATCGGGTCTCACAACATTTGTTTGATTACATTTTAGTTGTTATAACTAACACAAACTCTTTAAAAAATTTAAGTTCGCTCAATAATGGTATCGATTTGTTTGGAAAATCAATCGGAATACGTAATAGTAATAGTTTTATCAAAACTACACATAAAACAAATCACCGTTTGGCCGAAAAATATGTGCTATTAATATGGTCACGACAATTTTTGCGTGAAATTTCCTCGTGTGCAGAATGATTCGCGAACAAGTACCTATATGACATGCTGGTTCAAACTTGCAAACTTATGTTTTACTTGCAAGTAGTAATTTATGTTACTGTTTCAGTTTTCATGATAGTATTGTAAGGGAAGGGAATTATTAAATTTATTTCGTTTTTATTGCACTAAAGTACCATAAATTAAAACACGCTTATTTATTCAAATCCAACGCCTATCCAATTGAAGTAATGTGCAAATAATTTGAATTATGACCAGAATATGAAAATATACAAATTTCTCCGTTAATTAACACCACGAGGGGGGCATACATAAAATAAAGAAAGTCCTAAACCATTGTTGCCTGTGGCCTGTAACATTTTAAATGTATGAGACGAGAGAAAAAGAAACAAACAACAAATAAACCAACAAAGATAGACAACATTCATGCATAATTTTATTCAATAATTTAGAATAATATTTATTACCATACTCAGAATAATTAAACTAGGGTTGTTATCGATTAACTTAAAATTAAAAGTTAACTTTTGAAAATTTACAGAATAATTAATCGATAATTTTGATTAAAGCTAAAAATAAGAGGTATGACGACATTAAACTGAAAATTTCAGGGGAAGAAACAAAAAAAAAAGCAATTAAGATTTTTGTTGTATTGAGTTATTTCCCCTGTCTTAAAGACATTCTTAAAAATAATAGTATTCTTAAATAGATTTTGTTTTTTTAAAGCAATTTTTAAACAATTTGAAATCAAAGTAATGCTTACGATGGAAATAAAATGCATATTAGCAATGGAAAATTTTGCTACGTCTCATTTCTCAAGTGTTATTTCAGGGCATGTTACATAAAGGTCCCATGAGTTGTTACAAACTATATTTGAAAACTTATTTCAATTACAATTATTTTTTTTTAAAAAAATATTTTTAAATAAGAATAAGGATTTGTAATAAACATATTATAAGTTTTATTTTAACTTAATATTTAACTATAAAAATAAATAAAAATCAGTATAAATTTTTAAAACTTAGCAATAAAAATAAGTTAAATAACACATTAAAGTGCAGGCACTTGGATGGAAATTTGAAATTAATTTTTAAAATATAGATCTACATGCAATACAGCTGTATAGAAATTGTTTCATGATTTTAAAAAAAAACCCATAAAGATCATCTTTTTAGCCCAAGTTGATCAGAAGTTATGATTTTTTTCATAAGACCTCATTATCACTTTTTTCACAATGTTGTTTTCCTTCACCTTTTGTTTTTTACTTATTTTTTTAATTTTAAACAAAATATACTTTTAGGACATACATACTTTTAGGATATATATTTATAAGTGGTTCAATATAATGTCTATGAATTAATTTTTTTATTATTGTTAATTAAGTAAAGACAATGTTTAATTTTTATATCATTTTCCTTAAAAATACGGCTTATTTTAAAGTTTACGCCTTAAATACATGTTTTTAATTGAGAAGTTTGTACGTAAAAAAAACAACAAACAAACTGTTTTTAATATTCACTTTTAATAATTAATTATCTATTAATAGATCTAAATCGAAAAATATGTTCATAACATTTTTTTAAATTTTAATCGATATTTTAAATAAAATATATTTTAAAAGCCGTTGATTTCATATTTACTTGTGTAAATTTAGATAAAAAGTTACCATCCTCTCACACATAGTATTAACATAAATTATTTAAAGTTATTTTTAATTGTAAATAAAACATCTTTCCTACATTAGAAATGGGTTTAAGTGCTCTGACAAAGCTAAAAATCAAATAGAATATTTAAATAGCCATTCATTCAATTTTTACTATATATCCTTATATTGTCTTAAGGGTATATTCTGACCTGGTGGGGTATATTTTGGCCTTGGTCAGTTTAACCCCCGGGGTATATTCTTGCCTAGGCCAGAATATACCCTGGTATATTCTGGTCGGGGGTTTAATCTGGCCTGTTACATCAGTGATTGCGGCCAATGTCCGGTGACGTCGTTCGGCAGTGGCCAATGGGTGACAGCTTAAGTGCAGCCAAACGGGACAAGAGAACCGGGACACGTTCCAGTATTTTAGCATGACCTGTGAAAAATATGACTGCAACAAGTTTTTATTTCTTGAGCCGTTGGATCATCTCAAATGTCACCCACATTCCTCCGGCTATGATTATAAGGGGAGGACTGTGGGAAACAGGGAGAGTGTCCCAGCGCCTGGCTAGGAGAGTCGCCTAGGTAGAGAGTGTCCCGGCGCCTGGTTAGGAGAGTCGCCTAGGTAGAGAGAGTGTCCCGGCGCCTGGTTAGGAGAGTCGCCTAGGTAGAGAGAGTGTCCCAGCGCCTGGTTAGGAGATTCGCTCCAGCGCCTGGTTAGGAGATTCGCTTTGGTAGAGAGTGTCCCAGCGCCTGGTTAGGAGAGTCGCCTAGGTAGAGAGAGTGTCCCACCAAATTAGGTCCATAACGTTGACGGTTCCAATACATTGAGGCAGATGGCAGTAATGTTCCATTAAAGCTGCACGGTTGCGCATCCGCGTAAATATCTGACCGACGCCGCGCAGCAATTTATAATTACAGCAAATTATAGGTAAGTTTCTTAAGGTTTGCACAAAAAATGGATGCTGTGCAACTTTGTTCACGAATTTATTTACTTTGCACACGGAGGAACGAACCTAAGAGGGAAAATTGATGGCAACCCTAAAATAAAAAGCACGAACAAAGTTAGGGAAATAGCACTCCCCATCCCTGAGCAAGCAGTACAAAAACAACTCACTAAAACTGCCGCACTCCACTCTTTTAATCAGCGACTGTCTTACTGTTGACTTTGGTGCATATATATATATATATGCAGTAAATATATAACAACGCCTGCAAAAATAAAAAAATAAAAATTTAAAAAAAAATGTTAATTGCGCGCATCGACCATAAAACGCGGGAAGCCATTGCTGTGAAGCGCAACCTCTGGCGGTTCAGGGTGCCTGGGGGCACTCAAGTTTGGAAGCACCCTCACAGCTATGAGTAAAGAGAGAAGAGCCAGCAGAAAGGCAAGGGAAGAGGAGCAGGGTTCAATGCCAACGTCCCTTGAGGGCGGACGGGTGCCATATATACACACACATATATAACGCGGTATATATAATATATAGTGGGCATTCTAGGATCTATTTTAAAACTGAGTGATTATTTGGAGATTTCTCAGAATAACGCTAGGCGTCAAACTGAGATTTTCCCCATGATACATAGCACGTTAAACGCAGATTTTTTTTCTGCTGTTACGTCACTTCTTGCTAGTAAGATATAAGATCCTTAATTATGCAATTGTGTCATTAGCTTGTGTGGTCACCTGGCTAGAGCGTTGGATCCTGGAACTAAATTAACAGTGGTCAGCGGTTCGCGTTTCGATTACGATATAAATTTTTGTGTGTTTAACTTTCAATTTCTTTTTCAATTACTTTCAGTCTCAGTGATCTTTTATTTGTAATTACGAGAGCCGAGGTTAGGTTTAGTATTAGTGGTATGCTAAAGTAGTTTTATTATGAACTGTTGGAGTTGGAAACCTCACGATGCTTAGACCTAGTCCTAGGCTACTACTAATGAATGTACATTTCTCTTTTGGGTCGAGCCGTTAGGCTCTTAAGACCCGGTTCAATTTTTCGCAGGCGAGCCTCATCATTCGGGCATTGCCATAGAGGTAATCCTCTGCAGGTACCGCAACTTCACCACCCAAAACCCCGTCCAACTCGGGGCAACATTCTAGCACGTGGGCCACCGTGTCTTCGGGGCAGCCACACAGCCGACAGGCCAGTTCCCTTTTGTTGTCAAACTTGTAAAGGTAGCTTCGTATTGGACAATGGTCAGATCTCATCCGTGTTATGAGCGTCTGACTACTACGTTCAAGTGCCCACCAGGGATCGCTTTTGTTCGGTCCGGCATTTTCTGGTACACCTTTCTGGCCGTTTTCCCATTTGCCCAGCCCTCAAGCCATTTCTCACAGAAATGGTCTTTTAGCCACGACTTGACCCCCAGTTGGGTCAATGGCTTATCGGGTTGGGGCTGGGCCAGTGCGTCGACCCTGTCTGATTGGGTCGTACCGCAGTGTCCGGCCATGTACTGTAGGACTACTCTGCCGCCACGTGCCAGGAGTTCACCTACTGTCTCCAAAATGACACTGACCGTCTTGGCCTCCAGAGAGGATCGATCCAAGGTTTCGAGCGAAAACCGAGAATCGGTGAAGACCACGACGGTCGGGAAACTCTTTCTCTTCGCTAGACGTCGGCGTACTTCTTTCAAATCCCTGTGAATCGCTTCCAGTTCGGCTTCATGACTACTGTTAGTAGATCCACACGATCCCGACAGCTCGACGCTGTCGGGTCCTGGCTGGGGGTATTGAATTAGCACACCGTATCCACTTCTGCCATATCTGAAACGTGAGCCGTCTGTAAAGACCGTTACCACGCTGTCTCCATAGGCCTCGATTGTGCGCAGAATCTCGTCTCGCAAGAGCTCGACGGGACTGGCCCCGGTCACCGCGGCATTTGCCAGTGTCAAACGTATTTCAGGCGGGTCAAAGCTTTCATGTGGCCCTCGAGTAAGGACCAGTTGCATTCGTTCCCTGTGCTTGGGTAGGTGGACTGAGTCTTCTAGTTCGTAGACCGCGTCCATGAAGGAGGGTCGCTTCAGTCTTGTCCTCTTAACCCATCGGTCTTGTAATTGGTAGCAGGGTTCGTCATGCTCCAACCTACGGTATCGCTCAACCGTGGTCATGATTGCCTTTTCTCGCCTTATTGCCAGGGGTTCTACGTTTGCCATAATTTCTACCGCAGCGGTGGGTGTGGTACGTAACGCCCCGCAAATGAACCGTAGAGCTTGGTTCTGTAATCGGTCCAGTCCCTCTAGAGCCGTACGGCTCGCAAAGGCCTGGACCGGGAGGCTGTAATCAATAGCACTTCTCACACAACCAAGATAGAAAGCTCTTATTAGTCTTGCGTCTGCACCCCAACTCGTGCTAGCCAGTTTCTTCACCAGGGACAATTTAGCTGTGGTTTTGGCGCATAATTCCCGCACATGGTTATGCATCTGGAGTTTCTGGTCCAGTTTTATACCCAGGTACGTTGGCGTCCGATCCCAACTGAACCTCTTACCCCAGATCTGAAGCACCGCCTCGTGCTTCAGGGCATTCCGTCCATTAGTGAAAATGGAATGGACCGTTTTTTGTTTTTTTTACTTCTAGGCGCCATCGGTTGGCGTAATTTTCAATACTATTCAGATCATTCTGCAGCCGGTTCTGCAGTGTTGCAACGTCTTTTCCTGAACTCCATACCACCAGATCGTCAGCAAACATGGCATTCTGGGACTCGAGAATGCCTTGTAGGTCGTGGACGTAGGCTAAGAACAATGTACAGCTAAGCGCTGAGCCCTGTGGGAGTCCATCTTCCAGTCGTGCCTCACTGGATAGCGCTTCTCCAAGCCGTGTCTTAATCGTTCGGTCCGTGAGGAACGATTTTATCCAGCTGTACATTTTTGCAGAGACACCTAACTGCTGCAGCTTGTATAGCATCCCTCCACGCCACACCTTATCGTATGCCTGCTTTAGATCGAAGAACACCGCAAAAGTGTGGTTCTTCATCTGGAGTTCGTTTGTCATGGTCTGAATTAAGCGTAGTGCTTGGTCCATCGGGTGGCGTCCCTTGCGGAACCCACCCTGTGCCTTCGGAATGCCTTTGGTCTTTTCGAGGTACCAATAAAGCCGAGCGTTCACTAACCGTTCTGCCACCTTTCCCACACACGACGTGAGGGAAATGGGCCGGTAGCTGGACGGGTGTTCGCCAGGCTTCCCTTCCTTATGTATTAGGGTTATTATGGCCTTTTTTCCACAGCTTCGGCAGTGCGCCTGTAATCCAGGTTCGGTTGATAAAACTCAGTCGTTTTATCCGGCCTGTCTTGCCCAGATGCTTGAGCATTTCGTTGTGAACCTTGTCTGGCCCTGGTGCTTTGCCAGCTTCGCACTTGTCAAGTGCAGTTTGCAACTCTGTCATCGTGAAAGGTGCCGAGAAAACATCGAATTGGGGGCCCGTGCCCTCCTTTCGCATTCGGTCGATCATTTGGCTAAAGTCAGATCTGGCGCCCTTTTTATTCACCTGGGCAAAGTGTTTATTCAGCTGAGATAAGCGTTAGATCTGGGCGGGACTCCGTGCTGTGTCCCGTGTGCAGCAGCGTCGGCTCGCTGTGCTCGTTTTGTAATCTGATCAAGTTCGTACCAATACAGACATCCTCGATGTATCGGCCCGACGAAATTCCGCTCGGTATAGCCCCAGTCGGGGGACTGTGCATTAAAGTCCCCTGCTATTATTGTTCGACTTAACGTGACGTCTTCCCCAATTGGAAGCGCCATTGGGTTCCTGGGCGTATTGTATACATTTGTTATTGTAAAGCCAACGTCGCCTTTATACACCCTCACAGTTAGGGTGTCAGTGTTGCTGTAGCACTTCCACCGTTACATCGTTCCGGACCGCTGTGGTAAGGCCCCGGCATCGCCGGTCGCACCTGCAATGGTATAGCGAATAACCAGTTATGTGAAACGGCTTACCCTTCAGAAGCGTTTCTTGGAATAATGCTACATCCACATTCCTTTCGTGTAGTAGTTTGGTTATTTCGCCCCTTGCCAAGCGTGTCTTCCGGTCTTCGGCGTTCCAAGCCGGGCATTGTTGGGTATAGGCCTGCTCCCATACCCAGCACCGGACCTCACGGTGAGGTCAAGCCCATCCTAACGTTTGTACGAAAGGTCCCGGTGCCTGTGTTTTGGCGATGGCGCCGTGGTTATTAGTTTCAGGCCGCAGTCACTTCCGCTACCTTATTACTCATCTCCCAGGCCACGGAGAGGCAAACCACTTCTGGGAGCTAGGCTACTACTATTATCAACTCAGTGGCGTAGCTAGGGTCACGTGCGCCCGGGGGTATGACACAAATTCTGCGCCCCTTGACGGACCAAAAAATTCTGGGGGCTCACTGAGCCCCCAAGAAAAATTTGAAATTTTACGGTTTATATGGTTCATTTTTTTAAGCAAATGATATTTTAATGAAATACAATACAGACTAATAATTCTCTATACGATTATAAACAATTTATTTGAAAAAAAAAACTCTACTAATTATACATGACTCGAATAGACATAATCTAAAATAAATTGATCTTCCTTGATTTGAATGTCGGCAATCTCGCTGTTAAAATTGCTATTCTCAAGTGTTCTCTTTCGATGCTAAGGAGTGCAAGATCATCTAGACGATCTTGATCCATTGAAGCACGTAATTAAGACAAAATAAGGTTTACTTTGCTGAAGGACCGCTCACAGCTATTAGTTGAAACAGCAATTTTTAGAAGTATTTGAAGTGAAATGCGCAGATTCGGAAATACGTCATCTCCATATGAAACAATAAAATCGAGAAGATCCAAAGTAGTTTCCGGTAGAACTTCAGTCCGGGTACTGAGCATCATTATTTAGACTTTGATTTAGGTACACAATTCGTAGAAATTAGCCAAATCTAAGCAATTTTAATGAAGCGTATTGACTTTTTTTTCAGCAAGAAGAGATTTGACGTCTAGTAAAAATCCAAATTTGTTGTTTAGGTTGTTTAAGGCGTAAAATCCGTATTGATATCTCCTGTTGGAGTTTATCAATTTCGCTGTTCATAGCAGGTGCAATCTCTTCTTATGGATAAAGTTCTGCATCTCTTTTTAATTCTCGAAGGCATCCTCCGATGTCGTCTAATCTTCTGTCAACCTCGATTCTCCAAGTTGTGCATCTTCTTTCCTATTGTCTACCGCAACATGGCTCAAATTAACACGAATGTTGACAATTTCTTGCTCAAGCGATTCAAGATCAGATTAAGCTTCCTTGAAACTCACAGTAGGATTCTGGAACCTTTTTTGGACAATATCAATTTTATCAAGTATGATGTTCCAGAAATGTTTAAAATCAAGGAAGTTAAAGTTTTATATACCTACCAGCAAAGTCAAAGCCTCTGCATCACTTCTGGTGTCAGGCGTCATATTTGTATGTTCTGATAATTTTTCCAACAGCCCTGCCATGTCATCTAGTCCTTCATAAATTGATATAACAGTTTCTGATCGTGTAATCCAACGTGTTTCAGACTCCCTCTTCATTGTGATTGTCACAACTCTTTTTTAATTTTTTCCCAACGAGTTGTTGAAAGGGAGAAAACATAAATTTATACTTTCAACTGTTCCAAAAAACGTGATAACAACTGGATCGTGTTTAGTTGAATGTATTCTTGCTAAATTTTAAGCTGTGGTTGCCACAGTTGATGAATAATGCTCTGTGATTTCTAGCACATTTTCGCTGTTGAATGCCGGATACATTCCCGGTCATTACAGAAGCATTGTCATAACATCGTGACCGACAGTCGGATAGTGGTATGCTATTAGATTACAGTTTCTCTATGATAACTATTTCAAGGCTTTTTGAGTCTTTGGAATGTATCTGTGCAAAATCTTAAAATGATTCTTTGATAGTTACTTTTTAGTTTGTAAATCCACATCCACAAATCTGATGACTTGAGAAAGCTTTTCCGGTGTCCTAGATCATTTGGAGTCAAGTAAGATACCGTAGTACTCGTGTTTCCTGATTTCACTCAACAGCTGATTCCTTACAGTCGATGTAAGTAGCTGGATAAATTTATTTTGGATTTCCGGTTACAAATAATATACTGAACCTAGATTTTCTCGGGCATTTTGTTGGTGTTTTTTTTTCCTAACAGTTGATCCTACTGAGCAACAAGTTTTATCATAGATGGACAGGAAAGAAAGGCTGTGTCTGATGTTTCATTTTGTTGGTGTTTTTTTTTCTAACAGTTGATCCTACTGAGCAACAAGTTTTATCACAGATGGACAGGAAAGAAAAGCGGGGTCTGATGTTTCATATGAAAGGAATCCAACTTGCTTTGACACTCCGATACAAGCCCGTGAGAGGAGAGACCTTCCCTCCCCTCTCCCACTTTACTCCCTCCACTTGAGAATTGGGGAAGTACGATTTATCTTTTTAAAGAGTCACAGCATGCAGCAAAGGGACGCGTATTAACCATTCTGTTAGCCAGTGGTTTTCAACCTTTTGATATTCCAGGACCACTTGAAAAATAAGTGCCTTAGCTACGGGTCACTACTAAAAATTATTTCTGCATTTTCTGGTTTTTCGGTGATTTCGTACAATTTATCAAACATCTCAAAGTTACCTTGAAATAATCTTTTTTTTCAAATATCAAGCTTTTTCGTAAAAGCAGTCATTTTTTCACTGAGAGTCATATAATGTATCTGCTTTCCTTGCCGAGTGGAATTAAGTTTATTGAGCTTTTCAAAAATTTCAGCCAAGTAAGCCAGAACAGCAACCCATTAGCCATGGTTCAAATTATCAAGTAGCTTTGAGTTATTTCTACATGAAAATCTCTTACGTCATCGCGTAATTAAAACAGTCAGATAACCAGCGAACTTCAGTATACATTAGTAACTGTTAACGTTCAAGATTCATATTCGAGCATAAGAAATCAAAGAGACGAGAATTTAATTGACGAGCTTGATAAAATTAAAAACCATTATGGCCAGACAGAAATATATTTAAGTCTGCGTTAATTCTTTTACTTGCTAGTCTTTCTCGATTAATCCTACAGTGCTTAAATTTCATGCTTTTCTCACGGACCACCTGGCAAATCTTCGCGAACCACTAGTGGTCAGTGGACCACAGGGTGAGAACCACTGCTCTAAGCCACTCCTTTTTCTTGTCTTGGTAATTTTGGTTGCTTTTAGTGTCGTCTCTGGTTGCTCTATTAAAAGAATCGTATTGGTCTCTTACTGCTCACTACCATCAACTCACAGATTTTTAAATTAGAAAAAAAAACCCATCAGCAATCCTACATTGTGGGTGTGTCATTTATTTATGAGTAGAATGGCGCCCCTTAACGCTCAATGGCGGCGCCTAAATCATATTTAACAACTGTTTTGTAATATAGATATGTTCGGAGCTCCAATATTCAATCTTGCAAACGTATTTGGGATACATTAGTTTACATTAAAATGAAATTAAATAATGAGTTTTAATACTCATTTTGGCGCCCCCTAACGTGGCGCCCGGGGGCATTCGCCACCCCTGCCCCCCTCGCTACGCCACTGTATCAACTACTAGTACTACGCCTACGCTACATGAACATGGGGCCATATTAATGTTAGTATGAACTTTCCCCACTTGTGATTGTGATGATGGAGATTGATTAATATAATTTTAAAATCATTATTCTTGTTTGTTTTTTAATTTTTTAAAAAATACGATTTATAAGCATTACTAACAGTAATAAAACTAGATTAATAATTTTAATATTAATTTATTCAATCTTCATCGTCGTAAGTGGGAGAAGTCCATACCACATTGACCACAGTCACAGTGTCAGTGACCATGCTGCCATGATCCATAGCCATTTCAATCTTGTATTAGTAGGGGTTGCCCACAATAAAAAAAAATATATTTTTAAAAAAAAAAAAAATTTTTTTCAATTTATTATTATTATTTTATTATTTTTATTTATTTTTTAAAAAATTTTTTTTTTGTGGTTGGATTTTTAAAAAAAAGCACCAAGTAGAAAACTATTGTCAGCCAGTCGAACATACTCCATACAGTAAATGATATTGATATATTATATGATATAGAACTAGGAAAAGTGGATTAATAGGCTGGGAGTTTCAAAATTTATTCACATTACAATCAACTGGTGGAAGCGTGTTCAGATTAACATTTTTTTTTCCTCTAAAAGACTAAAAACGAAACAGAAGTAATTATTAGTAAAGGACATACATACCTACTATAACACACGTAAATAACATTATTGACATTATAATTGGGGCCGTCCATAAATGACGTCACGCACCTAGGGGGGGAGGGGGTCACACTTTTGTGACGATGCGTGACGTGGGGGAGGGAGGGGGTTGAAGAAATGTGACGTCACATCGAAAAGGTAACTTTAAATAAAACCTCCACTAAAATATTTGGTCACTTAAAATATATTTAATGACTTTTTTTAAAATTCAATGCTTCTCAAAGTGCCGGTCGATAGGCTATCAGACGCCGGTTTGCGTAAGTTAACAAGACACGAAACTTAAATATAATTATAATTCTTAAGTTTGAGAATTCACAAGAGAACATACCAAATTGTTAACCTGCGTCGTTTGATGTTGACATCAAAGCGTTTGTGATGGTTCACTCGCGGCAGGAGTCTGCAAACTTTTTTTTTT
>MUZC01000189.1:270066-294859 GCA_002072015.1 Radix auricularia | reverse complement strand
AATGTTACTAAGAATAGCAATAACCGGAAGTGAACGAGCGCGTATGCAGCCGCATATTGGGTCGTTTTGACGAGGCTATACTCACTACCATTATGAAAAGTATTAGTTTTTTTTTTGTTGACGTCATTAGAATATGTGTAAAAGTTTAGAGAGTTTTACGTCATCATTTGTGGTGACTTCAATCAAGATCTTAGCGGCCCAGGGGCAGAAATTGAAAACTTTTTCGAAACAAGCTTCAACATTCAACTACTTTCACCAAGATTGGCAACTACGATCTATCAAACAACAATTGACGGAGTGTTTGGGCGATTAGCTTGATTACAATTTAGAATGTTTCATTTATGATTCCTATTTCAGTGACCACAAACCACTTGTAGTTAGATTAAAGAGAAAATAAAAAATTTTAAAATGTCAAGAAATGACTTTTAAATAATTTTTTTTTCAGGTATATTCATTACACAAGAAAATTCATAAAAATATGTCTAAAATCTAAACACAATTACTGATAACTACATAATGCTGATATCTAACATAAGTACCGATACATAATACGAAAATGCGCTAACACGTCCTGAGTTCCAAAAGGGACCAGGCTTAACATGATTTTTTTTTTACAACTGGCTCAGACTGAACATTGGGTGAACTTTGTCCCAACACATGCAGACAATAATCTCGATTAATTTGTCCCATCACATACAGACAATTTAATTTGTCCCATCACATGCATGCAAAAATCTCAACTAATTTGTCCCATCACATACAGACAATAATCTCAATTAATTTGTCCCATAACATACAGACTATAATATCAATTAATTTGTCCCATCACATACAAACAATAATCTCAATTAATTTGTCCCATCACATACAAACAATAATCTCAATTATTTTGTCCCATCACATGCAGGCAATGATGACAATTAATTTGTCCCATCACATTCAGGCAATGGGTCAAAAGAATGAACATTGCTGCCAGCTTTCACATCTTAGATTTAAAAAATCACAGGCACTATAAAAGTAAAAGGGCCAGCATTGTCCAATAGTAGAATTTTTTTGTGGGGGAATGCTGCAAATAGCTTGCACCCCATTGTTAAGAGCAGCACTAAATAGAGGCTGCTAGAAATACCCTCCCCCAAATTACATCAGATTCTTAATAATAACGGAAACTTGTTAGGTGCGTAACATTTTATTTCATGGAAAATAATTTGCGACAGTAATGTAAAATGGTGTTAACACATCAATAGATGCAGCTCAGTATTTTGAACAAAAGTGTGCTATGAATTATCAAAAAGAGGGGGATAGAATCAACTATCAACTTGTAATGAAGATAATGTTTAAAATTTGATCTTTGATTGGTGTTTTTTAAAGAAACATCAAGTAAAAGGAAAATTCGGGAAATATGCCGTTTCCAGCCGCCATTGTTTGAAATCTCTCCTTAAACACACGCCACATCCTTGAGAGGTTAACTTATGTTAACATCTGCACATATTTTGTCTTATAATCATATTGTTCGGAATGTTAGTTTTGGTTGGTGTTTTATTGGTTTCCTTCATTTTGAAGTGAACTTTAAGTTACCCTAACCCAACCCCCACAAACCCCCAATTAAATTTGAACTATGTTCTGTAGTCATTTTAATTAGTCATAGAGTTATCCCGCTTACAACTTTGATTTACATTTATTTAATTTATAAACACTTTAATTTACCCTGCGCCGCTCATGAAGGCATGTCAACCTTTGACGCCGTTGAACTCAGTATATACCATGGTATACCTATGAACTCAATGTTATACTGTGGTAGGCATATAAACTCAGTGTATACCATTGTATGCATGTAAACTTAATATATACCGTGGTATGCATATAAACTCAATGTAAATCGTGGTATAACTATAAACTCAATATATTAAATGATGTGCCTATAAACTCAATGTATACCGTGGTATGCCTATGAGCTCAATATAGATCTATTCCGTACTATGCCTATAATCTCAATGTTCCTGGCAAGTCTCAGACAAGCACTGATCGGTATCAGTAATTGATTGAACTCGTAAACATCACGCTCAAGAGAACTCACATTTTTCAGATCACAAAATTGGGTTACACAACGAATAAATGCTGCAACATGAATCTAACATAGTATCAGGAACATGACGTCACTGTATTTTCAAAGTTTCCACACACTTTGGGGTAGTAATACTTGTAACATCTCTATTTGACTCTGTATGATTACCTACACCTAAAAGCAAAGCATATTTTTGTCATCTTTAAGATAAAAGTTACTTCCATTTTTTTAAAGAGTTGAACAGTGGCACATGTGTTAACTTCAGTAGAGTCTTAAACTCAGAAATGTTACATGGCGATGCTGAGCTGGGTCAAATTGTATGTTGTTACTAGCTAGGGATTTAAGAGATATGGTAGCAACAAATGACATAAATCGACTGCAAGTTAAAGAATACTGTAGGCCTACTATATTTCAGTAAAGAACAGTTCTTATGACGACAAGTCATGTTAGTCCTGGAAGTTCTGTGATGAACAAGAACAAAAATGATTTTGAATGTGCGCAGTCGCAGCTTCAATACAAGTTCAAGTTTGTGATTAACGTTTTGGAGCCATCATCATCAATTTTAAAAATCCAAGGGCAAACATAAAAAACATCAGAAATGATTTAACATTATTCATTTCTTATTTGAATAATTTGATGAATAAGAAGAGAAGTTATGCATCATGATGCCATAACTGTACATCATTACGACAACAAATGTCATATCTAAACTTTCTAACTGCCAGAGACGTGTGTAGTCATATAACTGTACATCATTACGACAACAACTGTCATATCTAAACTTTCTAACTGCCAGAGACGTGTGTAGTCATATAACTGCACATCATTACGACAACAAATGTCATATCTAAACTTTCTACTTGACAGAGACGTGTATACTCATGATTCAACACCCGAGTTTTGTGTCTGCAATAATTAAATCCACAGTACATGTTCTTCTGGTAGAGAAAAATAATAAATGTATTTAATTTCTAAACGTCAGCCAAGTGTTTATTTTGTTTGTAGAATTAGCCTAAGTAAAATGTTTAGTCATTTTTAAAGCATATTTGGCAGTGCAGAACTAATGTAGCTTTCACTAGGCACAACTATACGGAATCTTTTATAGACACAATTTTTAGTGCAAAATTTCAGAATCTAACAGATCATACGTAATATTAAAAGTAGTTATAATTAAAATACCCAATATAAACTAAATTAAAAATAAATTAGTAAAGTGTAATCTATATACTCAAGGTGTAAATAAGTGTAAATATAGATATAAACTATTATATGTACATAAATGTAAGGGCAATAACTCCGGACAATGTCTGCGCTCAGAAATTCGCTCTTTTCCTTTCAGAGAGGAATCGGAAGAATCAAGGAAACAGACACGGACAAGTCCACTGGAGGAATAGCCATCACCCATCATCCCCTCTCTTATATGTTTTTCTCATACCATGCCACTTTTCGTCCCTCTCATTCTCATATTTCACTTCACGGGGCATATCACTCACAAAAAGTAAATGAAAAAGACGTAAAAGGGTAAAGGCTAGCCCGACAGGACTTGACAAAACAGCGAACGTTTCGGCCAAAAGCCTTTTTCAACGGACACAAATAAAGCGAATATAATATTTAAAAAAATTATAACTTAGCTGCGGTGAAATCCAAAGAGTCTTTTCCATTTACTTTTTTATAAGCATGATTGCAGTCTCACCCCAAATTTTGTTTACATATCACTCACACCACAATATCTGTATAGGTCACCTTTAAGCCCGCTCGCCTCATATACGTCTGGTCTGTGTGTATCGTCACTGTATATAATGACGTCAGTTTGTATGTGCATCATCCAAATTTGGGAAAAAAATCATTTGTAAGGCCTTTGGCCAAAAAAATAATTAATAATAAATAAATATACATTTAAAAGTAATTAAATTAAACGCAATGTCCAAAAATGGTCTGCTGTGGAGATCGGTGAGAGAAGTTTGAGGTTTCCGCTGCAACCCCCCCCCCCTTTTTTTTTTTAAAAAAAACAACAAAAAGAATACATAATTATAATTTTTATTCTCTTCAAGTTACTATAAGAATAAGCCAAGCTATCGTAATAGTAACCCTAAGTTTGCGATCCCATTATAGATATTATTAATGTTTGCGATTCTCTATGGGAATGTTGATTTATTTATGACGCCACTAAATGTTTTTCAGTTGGTTTCCGTTCAGCAATTTTACTTATCAGAATCACCTCTCTCATTCAGAACTGCTGATAAGGGGTTCAAGTTTACTATACACAGAAACCAGTCCTCTCCCCTGACTTGTAACTTGTAAACACCGTGACCTTCCGTGAGACGATGACAGTGAGGTCACGTGACTACAAACAAAGGCGTTTAATGCAGAACTATGTTTTGTTTAATACTTATTGCTGGAACATTTATTACTTTCACACACGGAGAAACAGCCACCCGACATCAAACATTTACATGGACAAATATGAATATGAGTATAGCATTTTGTCACTCTAACAATGGAGGCAGTTTGGCTTGTTTACTTAAATCTACGTGTCAACTTAAAGCTTAATATTTAATGACACAGGAAAGAAAGAAGAAAAAAAACACGCCATTTTAACATGTACGTGTACTTGAATGAAATAGAATTGTCATCAATTCTCTAATCAGCATTGTAACGAGTTTCGGGCTTTCTAAATAATTAGATTTTCAGAAGCCATCTACGTAACCATCTATTGTTGAGTGTACATCTTGAGATTTTTCTTCCTGCTAGGTAAAGCGAAAAACTTTGATTTCAACTCCTCATGCATTTTTTTGGATAAACAAAATTGTGATAATGGCTCCAGAGGCGTCACTACGGGGTTGCGGACCGCTTCGGGGGACACCATTCACATGAGGTGACACCAAAATGTAAAATTCTGCATGTCCCCGTTAATTGGCACTGACATACTCGAAAAGGGGGGAGGGGCTACGGGAAAAGTCGTGAGGGGGTGACACCATGACCTACGCACTGGGTGACACCAAACCTATAGGGACGCTTCTGAATGAATCGACGACCTTTTCCTAACGTGTAGCTCTGGTGTGGCCGTGACACATCCCACTAAGGGTATCGCCTCTGTACAATTTATCTTATCTGCCTTTATATGCTGGATGTTAGCTGTGGCTTGAAGCAATTTTTTAAAAAAACGTTATCAACAGAGATTGCACGCCTAGATGGCTAAAGCACACAGTTATAAAATGACACTGACAAGGCTCTATATTTAAAGCTTTTACGTACGTTTGTTTTCTGGATTGGCAACCGTATATATAATGTCACACAGATCTCTTAAACAATCACAGATAAGACATTGGTCAATGTGCAAAATAACAAACTCGTGTGCAAAGTTGCACAGCTTATTTTTTATATTTTTTGCAACATTTTACAGATACTACATTATCTGTATAGAAATTTGTTGCGCGGTAACTTTAAACTGCTGCGCGGTATCTGTTAGATATTTGTGCGTCAGCGTTTTCGCACAGCTTAGGAGGAACATTGGTCTTATGTCTTCCGTCAATTTGTTTTTGCGCGTGTTCTGTCTGAAATGTTATTAAAATGCTTCATCAAGATGTAAGCTACCGAATAGCCCAATACAAAGGTTCCGTCAAGATGTAAGCTACCAAATAGCCCAATAAAATGCTAATTTCTAACGAATACTGTTGGTTGTGATCTTTGACAAAAGAGTTTGTCTGCTCCTGCCGGAAGTTGAGTCACTCTTTCTACTCCTGCTGCTTGATGACGATTGCTCTCTGAACCCTTTCCTATCACACCAGTGGGAGTAAAGCTTCCCTACTCGGCGATTGACAATAAATGAAACAAATATGAAGACCCCCTGCAGGGCCATCAGTGGTGACGTCACAAACTGGAGTGGGATGCTGTCCAGCCAGACTGAGAGGGCAGCCACTATACATAACACCCCAGTCATCGTGGACAGTTTGACGTACGTAAACACACCTTGACCTTCTCTTCTGGTCGTAGTTTCTTGTATTTGTGTCACGTGTATGATTCCACGAACAGTCATAGCAAATAGAACGCCATTGCTTAGAACCATACAACACAAAGGAAGCAGAAGGGACAGTACAATGTTTATAGCAGACGTTCGGGTGTCTAGGAAACAAATTGTGTCGTCATAACCTAAAGATTTACCGGAAGTTGACGCGGCGTTGATGGCCAAGGTGAAGGCCACAATCAAAAGAGGAACACCGTAGGCGTAAAGACAATATTTGAGATGACGTTGTTTATCAGAGCGATTGTTTATAAACTGGTTGCCATGGCAAGTAAACACACGAAACATGTGGATACAGCACGCGCTCATCCACAAGAAAGATGCCAACCAACTGTAATGTAGCAGAATCGCGTGCAGAAGACAATAAACAGGGGGGAGAATTCCGTGGACGCCATATTGGACAGTTATCAGAAGACACGTCTGGGCCAAGGCCAGAGATACACACAAACTCATGGTATTTAAACCAGGGAGAGATCGCAGCGAAGGAAAGAGACAAAATGTTAGAAATGACAGAATCAGACAGGCTATAGAAACAGACACAGAGACAACTTGGGAATAATACAATATCATTACAACTAGGTCTGTCGAATGTGTGGTGTTTGTAGCCATCTTAAACAAATCAAAACAAATTCTCACTTGCTCGTCTACAAAAGAAATATTTTGTAAACTTGTAATTTCCACAGTTCGTCCTTCATGTTCGAAACCAATGCTGACTGAATGCGTGTCTGTGGATAGCTTTG
Organism: Radix auricularia; assembly: GCA_002072015.1. Classification (NCBI taxonomy): domain Eukaryota; kingdom Metazoa; phylum Mollusca; class Gastropoda; family Lymnaeidae; genus Radix; species Radix auricularia. The sequence goes on along the minus strand of MUZC01000189.1, from coordinate 288,036 downwards.
TTATGTTCACGACAACATACGGGCATGTTAAACTGAACGTGACGTCAATGAAATCTTTTTTCGCGTGCCAAAGTCGTTTACGAGACCGATGCACTTGCACTTTCTCTTCAAATAAATAGATCCTTTTACTGATCAACGTTGAAGCATTCAATTCACCCGCTTTATTGAAATATAAACGTTCAACAAATTCCTTACTAAACTGATCAACGTGGCTGAAATTTCTGCCAGATTCTGACGGACGTTGATTCAAGTTGAATCCTAACAGGAGCGGCACCAAGGTAACATTCAGCTCTAATTCTGTATTTGCTAAAAGTCTCATATCCCAGGTGTCCTGAGCCAGTTGCACCATCAGCAACTCGAACTGATCTCTTTGAGTTGTGTTGTGTCCGATGAGAAAGGTCCAGAAAGACAACTCCTCCAGTACGTTGCTGTCGTCATCGACCTTGACCTGGGTATAGAGCTCCAGCTCGCCAGAGAGGCCCAAGAGTCTGTTCAGTGCTTCCTTGTGCACACCGACCACGTGCCGGTCGTTGACCTTGAGTTTTGGTGACGTCACGAACTTCATGGACATCTTGTATCCCAGTCCGCGAACATCTTTGATCGCACTTGAACAAGTTTCATTCTTCGTCAGCAGCTTTCCAGGTGAACACTTCGCTGGTGCGCATTGGTCCTGACATGGCAAAAATGAAAAACGTTAGAGTCACGGAAAATTTCATTTTATTTCATTTACAAGAAATATTTTTACACATGTTTAAATGATTTTTAAGGTTTGAATTATTCCCAATCGACTTTTGACGGGTTACCTATGTGTATCAGTTAAATTTTTATTGATGTATAATTAAATAATCTACACATTCTTAGAGTGGTGGCAAATTTAATGATTAACTATAGTTGGATAATGAAATATTTGTATTATAAGATATACAAGGACTTCAACCCATCTTCTTGTGTGCATTACTTGACAAAATTGGCTACAGGGTATAGTAAACAATCTGAGAAAAATTGAGTACCTTTTTATTTTCCCACTCACTTGAAACATTACAAACTCGATGTTTTGATGACGTCGGTTGGTAACTTGCGTCGAAACTTAACAACAATGAAATCGGTGGAATAAACGGCTCCACGGGTGGTATCCGAAGGGGCTTACAGCGGGGCTTTTGACCGGCACACAAGTAACAGAAAATGTTTCGATGACCTTTAACTCTAAGGTAACGTCTGCTGAGATTGAAGCAATTTTCATTCAAATCCAAATCTGATGAGACGCATGTGGGTGCTGCAACGTCCTGCATGGCGGCATGACACTCTTTGGGGGGCAAGTTTGATTCGGGAGCTACGTATTTAATCCAGCAACCATTTTTAAGGGCCGCATTGAAGAACTCCAGCTCGGACGTAATGTTAAACAAGTACTGGTAATGATCACAAGACAGTTGCAATGACCAGGCATCGGCCACTTGTTTGTCCCCGACATGTCGGCCACGTGTCATCGTGCCCTGCCCAGCAAGCTGATACCCATTACACAGCGCACAGAATTTATTCTTGAAAACGATACCGTAATGTAAGTCAAGGTATGGGATGACGTCATCCATTGTTTCTGTACGAGGATCTTCACACTGCTGGATTCTTACGTCACGCAATGTTTTTGATTTGTGTGAGACAGTGGTGTCATTTCCGTTTGTTTCGCCTTTTAGAAACTCCTGGCTGCAGTCAGATATTGCATAAAAGTTCCTAAAGGACGGGAAATTTTTGCAAACAAATCTATCAGGGTGAGGCAAGCGGTCTGAGACTGAATAGACTGGTTGGTTCAAAACACCGTTGGTCAGTGTGGGACAACACGTGTCGTAGATATAGCATGACGGCTCACAGTCGCACGGTAGACAATGTGGTAACGTGTTCATTAATGGCTCAGTGTTACAATGGGTATTTGTTACGACCAGCTGACTTCCGTTGCAAACACGTCCACAGAATTTCACATGAAATTGTAACCAATTATTTTCAAGTGGGTCCCAGTTTAAGTCCTCTAAACTTAAAACCACAATTAAAGTCGAAAGTGCGTTCCAGATCATACACAGCACAAACCATGAAAGCTCCATGTTTGTTTACCACACACCAGAATTCCAACCAACTCCATGCAAGAAATACCCAAATGTTTATCAGCGGTTAACGCAGTCTGCGGGTACGACTCCCACCGTGTGACACAGGAACTCTTGAGGAGTGTCCGGGTACGACAAAATAAAGTCACTATCGGGACATGGAGTTTATCATTTCTTTACTGCGCACTGAGCTAACCCCGTACACTAAACTGCTACACGGGGTCGGTCCTACTAAATATACCGCTGAGGTTATGGCGCTTTTAAACTTCCACTTCTCCTCTCCCCCCACCCCACAAAAAACACCCACACAACTCTGTGCGGCACCTCGGTAGTTGACCATTGACTCGCAGGGGAGATAAGTTGCATGACAACTAGAAAAAAAAAGATCTTGTTGACAGCCTGGCCCGGGTGGAGACAAAGATAGTTGGACAGAACAACAGATTGATCCCCAGCGTGTTATCTCCTGTTCCACTCTTCTCCAATCACCAACAGCAAAGCTTGTCTGCGACCTTTCAGCGCCACCGAGCGGATGATTTGGCCAAGTAACGTGACATTTTCAATTCGTTTTTGAGTGGGAGCAAAAGTTTAAGAATAAATTAATAACTCTAGGCGACTCGATGGAGCTTTACTGGGGTGCATCGTTCTGGATTTATATAATTTCCTAGTATTTAATGTATAGGGGTTTAACAGTGGCGTAGCTAGGTGAATGGGGGCCCTCCAAAGGGGTGAGATCAATTTAAAATTTTCACTTTTACAGGGCACACAATCCCATGATCTCTAGAGGTCAATGAAACTTGTGAACGCTACTTCACTTACTCCCAGGAACCTTCATGCTCTGTAAGAGAACAAACAAACAAAAAAATGATTTTGGGATTTTTTAAGTTGACATCCGGCATTCTTAAATTTTCCACACTTGATGCAAAGAAATGTAATATTGTAAGTAGGTCTAAAAATTAATAAAAACAAATTTGACCATCATTTGTCTTAACTTATCACAGTGACAGGAAGCTAAGATTAATATTGATTCTGAGAACTGCAGCTTCCTGTTGATGTCAATTACGATTCAGTTGCGTGGTATTAGAAACTTATCAGTAAAAACATATCAAATGATCTTACACAACTGTGTGTGGTTAACAACATTTTCTAAAAACCATGCCAGACGCATAATTAGATTATAATCTAATGGAGAAGTCCGCCAGATAACGAAACAATAATTCTACAAGATGATGTTAAATGGAGATATGATACTGTGGTCATGGGCATGGGCGGCTTGTTCACTCGTCAGTCAGATATTGTAGATAGTAGGACCCAACCTTTGTTTTGTCTGTAGATAGTAAGACTTTGCAATTAATTTTATTCATGTATATTTTAATCAAAAGGAAAATTAAAAATTAAACGTGATGGTAAGTGAAACCTTGAGTTCACCGCACCGGGTGAAACCAAACCAAGGTACGCACTGAGGGTTTCAATTGAGCTTTTCCTGTATCTACTTTAGTCATTTGATACTAACCAGCACAAGGACATTTAAAATAGGCCGATCGTGTCGAGGAGTCAGATCAGGGGCGTGTGTCTTGGCTTGGCGTCACAGTGACAGATCAGGGGCGTGTTTCTTGGCTTGGCTTCACAGTGGCAGATCATGGGCGTGTTTCTTGGCTTGGCTTCACAATGACAGGTCAGGGGCGTGTGTCTTGGCTTGGCTTCACAATGACAGGTCAGGGGCGTGTGTCTTGGCTTGGCTTCACAGTGACAGATCAGGGGTGTGTGTCTTGGCTTGGCTTCACAGTGACAGATCAGGGGCGTGTGTCTTGGCTTGGCTTCACAGTAACAGATCAGGGGCGTGTGTCTTGGCTTGGCTTCACAGTGGCAGATCAGGGGCGTGCGTCTTGGCTTGGCTTCACAGTTACTAGGATAAGCTCCAGCGGATTCTAACAGAACTCAACCAAAAAAAAAAATAATTCACAAAGCGTTTTGGATCCGTGAATCTCGTTCGAGTTTGGAAACGTTCCATATTACTTGAGACATATTTGGCAATTGAAACTTGAAGTGGTTTAACTATAAAATAACTTTGAACAATATTTATGTCCTACTGAGTACGAGTCTTTTCACTTTGATATGTGCTAACCGAAATAATGCAAGGCAGTGGTTATAAAAATAACTTAAATCTGAATTACCTGACCAACAATAAACAAAGCTAAAAGAATTGTCGCGGGGGTGGGGGTGGGAGGGCGCTTGACTACAAAAAAAAAAACAAAAACAAAAAACTCCTTTTAAATAAAGCTACCATAAGCACTGCATTTTACTCTCTGATACAAAATAAAATATTTAAATGACCATTCAATGCAGAAAATATAAGGTAGAAAATATTTAATTGCTGAGATAAGCCATCGGTAGTTTTTTTGCTTGTTTTTTTTTTTTTTTTAATAAATTTTTTTTTATAATACAAAAAAAAAATTGTTTAAAAAAACGAAAGTTTTTTTGTTTTTTTTACTATAAACCCTTTATATACGATACATAGATATAAGGATGTTCATTATAATACTCAGGCAAAACAATCCAAAAATACAAAATTTTAGTTAGACAATGTCTCATAAAATATGTTTAATATAATGCGCTCCGATCGTGAATATATCTTTAAAAAGTATCGTCAATATAATGCGCACCTCATTGCGCGTCAGGAAAGGTTGTTGAACAGAATATGCACGGCTACACTATACTGTGACTCTATCTCAAAAATTAACAGATAGACTACATAGATCTAGAGATAAATAAAAATAATAATTTTAAAATTCAATAATTCAATTAGACTACAGTACATTCGATCGATCTGAAATTTTGATACATCATTTTCATCTTCGGCACAAGTCTGCCAGAAAAATTTCAGGTCTCTAGCTTTCGAGGAAGTGGATTAAAAATCGATCCAAAGTTTTTTCGGCAAGGGCTCAGACATCACAAGTTAATGTAAAGTATTTTTTTAAAGTTTCCATTTTTAAATTGACTTTAAAAGAAAGTGTTTAAATTATTATGGACCTACCTAGTTTTTTTTTTAGTTTAAATTTTAAGTTGTATAACAAACATTATTTACGAAAGAATTTCGTTTTTGTTCATTCCTGACACTTTTTTTTTTTTTTAAACTCATGAGAAATACTGAGGCGCCTGATTCAAGTTAAAGAAGTAACAGTCTTCTAGTTTTAGTTGGTAATTAATAAATATTAAAGGACATGTTCTTTGATCTCTAGTACCAAATATTGTTATTGATCCGCATCCAAGAACAAACACGTACAAATTGTCGTTCTTCCGGTCCGGAATTCTGGGTGTGGGAAGGGTTGCCTGAAGGAACAAGGAAAAGGGACCGTTCATAAATAACTCCACGCGATTTTGGCCGATTTTCGTCCCTCCCCACTTGTCACGTGGTGTCACAAAAACTGAGACCCTCCAAAATGACGTCACAAAACTTTGATCCCCCCCCCCATAGTGGCCGCCCATAAATTACATCACGCTATATTTGACCATTTTTAACTCTCTCCCCCCTCCCCCCACGTCACAAATCTCGCCCCCCCCTAAAGTACGTCACACTTTCGAACAAATATATTTTTTATTAAACAAAATAATTAAATTTTAATATAAAATACCGTGACGCTACACATAGCCAAACCCCTTCTCCCGTCACAAAATGTCACACTTTCTTACACCCCCCCCCCGCCCATACTTTATGGGCGGCCTCCATTTTCAAAACACTTTTGTTGTCATTTAAGTATGTAGCCTATTTAGGTTAAGGTTGCACTCTAATATGGTAACACGCGTAAAGTCATGCAGAACATCATAAAATAAATTGTAAGAAATCAAATATTTAAGCGTAACTTTTACTTAAAGTTGCAAGCTTTGATGTGACGTCACATATCTTAAACTCCCCCACTCCCCCTCGTCACAAATATGTGGACCCCCACCCCCTTTCCACCAGGTGCGTGTCGTCATTTATGGTATGGATGACCCCTATCCAACATTCTATCAACATTTAAAATTCCATTAAAAATGCAAGACGAGACATAAAACATGGATAAACGCTGGACACAATAATCTTCTGTATAGAAGGAGCGTCTGTAACAGAGAAGCTAAGGTGAGATGTACATTTGAATATCATTTTACACACACACCTACGCCTACTTAAGGAAAGTTTGGCTGACTCAATCCTCTCCCCTGGGTATATCTCAACATGTACATTATTTCTGGGAACCTTCTTTCCTCGTTTACTAGCAGAACGCGTTCTAATTATGACTTAAAGTTATTTTTTTATCTACTTAAACTTGAAAAGAAGTTTAACATTTGAGACAGTGATGAAAATACTGGAAAGCCCTGGTGTCATAAAATTAACATACAACAAATCGAAACAATCATAATCTAAATCATGGGGCCATTCGACCCAAACATGCTGAAAAAAACCCGTTGAAAGTCGAACGCTAAATCAGTCAGTGGCATGCTCAAGTTAATGCATTTCCTCCTCGAGACTTTGCTGAACAAATAACAGGAAATCAAATGATGGTTGCCAGGGCGTCAGCACACAAACAAATACGCGTTGCTACATGACGGGGTGGACGACGGATCTGACTTTGGTGTACAAGAACCTGACTTTGGTTTACAAGAACCTGACTTTGGTGTGCAAGAACCTGACTTTGGTGTACAACAACCTGACTTTGGTGTACAAGAACCTGACTTTGGTGTACAACAACCTGACTTTGGTGTACAAGAACCTGATTTTGGTGTACAACAACCTGACTTTGGTGTACAAGAACCTGACTTTTGGTGTACAAGAACCTGACACTGGTGTACAAGAACCTGACTTTAGTGTACAACAACCTGACTTTGGTGTACAACAACCTGACTTTGGTGTACAAGAACCTGATTTTGGTGTACAACAACCTGACTTTGGTGTACAAGAACCTGAGTTTGGTGTACAAGAACCTGACTTTGGTATACAGCAACCTGACTTTGGTGTACAAGAACCTGATTTTGGTGTACAAGAACCTGACTTTGGTGTACAAGAACCTGAATTTGGTGTACAAGAACCTGACTTTGGTGTACAGCAACCTGACTTTGGTGTACAAGAACCTGATTTTGGTGTACAAGAACCTGACTTTGGTGTGCAAGAACCTGACTTTGGTGTACAAGAACCTGACTTTGGTGTACAGCAACCTGACTTTGGTGTACAAGAACCTGATTTTGGTGTACAAGAACCTGACTTTGGTGTACAAGAACCTGACTTTGGTTTACAAGAACCTGATTTTGGTGTACAAGAACCTGACTTTGGTGTACAAGAACCTGACTTTGGTGTACAAGAACCTGAATTTGGTGTACAGCAACCTGACTTTGGTGTACAAGAACCTGATTTTTGGTGTACAAGAACCTGACTTTGGTGTACAAGAACCTGACTTTGGTGTACAAGAACCTGACTTTGGTGTACAACAACCTGACTTTGGTGTACAGCAACCTGACTGTGGTGTACAACAACCTGACTTTGGTGTACAACAACCTGACTTTGGTGTACAACAACCTGACTTTTGTGTACAACAATCTGACTTTGCTATACAAGAACCTGATTTTGGTGTACAGCAACCTGACTTTGGTGTACAACAACCTGACTTTGGTGTACAAGAACCTGACTTTGGTGTACAACAACCTAACTTTGGTGTACAACAACCTGACTTTGGTGTACAACAATCTGACTTTGCTATACAAGAACCTGACTTTGGTGTACAACAACCTGACTTTGGTGTACAACAACCTGACTTTGGTGTACAAGAAACTGACTTTGGTGTACAAGAAACTGACTTTGGTGTACAAGAACCTGACTTTGGTGTACAAAAACCTGACTTTGGTGTACAAGAACCTGACTTTGGTGTACAAGAACCTGACTTTGGTGTACAAAAACCTGACTTTGGTGTACAATAGCCTGACTTGGGTATACACAACCCTTGAGCTAATGCATGGGTCGGCAAACATTACGCCATTTATGGTAAAAAGGGGAATTATTGGGGGGGGGGGCAAAACAGACACATCGGGAAATATATAATCCGCTAGATATATTCAAAATCCGTTATGTGTACGTGTACGCTTGGAACTTAATTTCACTATTGAACCGGATCATCCCAGAAAATGCAGGTTTAAATAAATAACAATAATTATTTTAAAAATTGATAATGTATATAGCGCTGTACGGTAAGGAACTGGACTCACATGGCTTAACATACTCATACATATAATAACATACATATATTAAATGAACATTCATATCATAGCAACCACATAAGTTAAAGTACGTTAAACATGAGCTACGTTTATCATCAAAAGAAATGTTTCATTCATTTTGAAAATAAAGTTTGAAAACTTTGTCTTAAGTGCAGTCTTGAAAGACTATTGTGGATATGTAATGGTAGAGCGTTTTGTTAGGCTGCACACAAAAAAAAAGAGAAAGACCTTTCGAAAATTATTTTAGTGCGTTTCTTAAAAACAGAGAGAATACCTGTGTCTGCAGAAGAGCGTAGTTGACGAGTGGGTGAGTAGACAGACATAAGTTCAGTATGATAGGAAGGGCATGAGTCAGAAAAGAAGTTTCATCAGAGAGCAGCCAGTTTGTAATCAATTTGGGACTGTATAGGTAGCCAATGAAATAAGTTAAGTAGCGGAGTAATACTCTTTTCTTTTTTTTAAACTTTTTTTTAGTCTTAAGAACTAGTCTGGCAAATGAATTTAAAATTTCTGTAGTTTTCAATACATTGTTTAGGCGCACCTGACAGAAGAGAACAGCAATAATCAATAAGAGCTAAAGCAAGAGCACAGACTAGGGTTCATAAGTAGGTGCTTGTGCAAGCTCAAACAAGCTCGAATTGGTGTCATTAAAAGTCACTCCAGTTAATAATTCTGAAAGTAAGCAAAACAATCGCTACCTACAATTTTCTGCTAAAATTAAAGGAGTCGAAAGAAAAGACTTTTTAAAAATTCCTTCTCCAAAATTTTTCTAAATATTATTAGTGATCGTTTTGCATTTGTTTCAACCCGATAGCATGTATGGTTGCTGAGAGATTGACAAAATACTGATATTTTCTTTCTTCCCCCCAGTAAATCCAGTAAACCTTTTCACTACTTTTTATTATTATTATTATTATTATTTGCCCGTGCACATCCTCGGGACCTCCTTCAAATATTTGCAAAGAACCAAACCCTCTGGTATGGTTCAGGAGGAGTTGCTGTTCACAGCTCTAACAAACAGGACGAACATTTCAGATATATAAAGGCAATTTTTACCCATAAGGAAATTGCGTTAAATATTAAAAATGATCAACATACATTACATAATTTGCATTGTCAGTCTGTCCGTTCGTTAAAAAAATAAAGCCTTGAAAAAATTACTGCACCAAAAATAAATATCTTTGAACGTCAGGATAAAATTGTTCAAAATGGAAATAAATGAATAAAATTAAAAACAAATAAATAAAATAAATAAAAGTTCTGCGTTTCATTATTTTTTAAATTCTGATTTGTAATTTTTCAAAATTAATAAATTTCATTTTTGACGGGTAACATACTAGTATGTATATAAATGTAACATTCGTGTGAGGTGATGGGGCGAAGTGTCGGAGAAGGTGGTTGGGGAGGCAGAACATATGGCAGAGAACATTACGTCATTAAGTACAAGACACTTAACTTTATGAAAATAACCAGAATTCGGAAGACACTAAGTACTGCGTGATTTATTGTTGCAAAACACTTAAAGAGGAGTGCTTCTGTCTTTTCATCATTCAGCTTGAGCTTGCTGAAAGTCATCCAAGACTCAACTTCACTAATGCACCCCTGCATCAATTGGACATTGCAGTCCAATATTCAAGGGATCATTGTGAGTGTATAGCTATCATCTGCAAAAGATTGACTTTTAAATAAATACGTTTCGAAGAGTAGAGGTAATGGCCGTGTATAAAGTACAAAACGTACCGGACGGACCCAAAACGGAGCCCTGAGGTACACCATAAACCAAGTCAGCTCTGTGAGAGATACAGCCATCTACTAATACCACCTGTGATCTGTTAGATAAGTGTGATTGAAACCAAGCCAGAACTGAGCCATAAATTCCATAATCGTTTTGTAGGGTTTTTAGCAATGTTTGATGGTTGACGGTGTCAAAGGCTGCAATAAAATCTAAGAGGACCAAATATAGAGATTATACCACCTCCCAGTGTGAGTAGGAGAACATTTGGTAAGTTCAGTGGGGGGATCTCTGTGCTTTGTGTGCTGACTGATTTAGACTTAAAAGTGTATGGTCGTTAAGAAAGGTAAAAAGCTGTTTTAAGACAAGTTTTTCTATGACCTTCGATAAAAGTGAAATATTAGACACGTGTCGATAGTTGTTCAAATTGTTTAGATCTAACAGTACTAACACATGTTTCTTTATGATTCGTAATCTATGAACATTTCTTTTCTACGTACTTTACAAAGACATCAAACTTCTCTCCACTTTCATTGATATTGACATGAATTGATGAATGACAATAATCCTTTTTTTTTAATGACTTAACTGTATCCAATATCCTATCTGTGAAAAGTGAAATGAATGTTAACTGGGATAACGTACTTATAACTGTCAATATCAAGGCAATTTAACGGTACACTATTTCTTTAACTCGGATGAGCACATTTCCTAACTATGGCCGACAAAATAAACAGCTAAAAGATTTTCTTTATTTTAGCATTAGGCGTCTCCTGGCTGAGAAATCTGGGTGGTTCTCTCAGTCCCAGCCAAGCGGCGACGATGGGTGGTTTTATTTATTTATTTTGTGCTGCTAGCCGAGGGTGGGTCGAGATTTCCCGATGCATTTATTTGATCTCAAGTACAGGAGAGTGGCCCCCAGCCTCGCGGATGGTTTAGTTAGGACCGGCTTATTGGACGGTGCCAGCCATGAATTAATGTCTCTGATTGTTGTTCATTGTATTTCATCTAACACTGATATCCTGAAACATTGACCTTTGGTGAACTCATTGCGATGTTGGCAACCATATCACGTACAATACTATCGGACTACTTGTTGGCTTAAGACTGTACAAATATGAACCCTTGATGTGGAGGGGTGGGGTGAGAGGTGAGTTCATACCATTTAAATAACGGTCTCTCCGCCCCTCCATATTACCTCCACCCCTCCATATTACCTCTACCCCCTCCATATTACCTTCGCCCCTCTATATTACCTCCGCCCCTCCATATTACCTCCACCCCTCCATATTACCTCCGCCCCTCCATATTACCTCCACCCCTCCATATCACCTCCACCCCTCAATATTACCTCCTACGCCGGTATAGTGAACGGCAAATAACAATAAAAAAATATGAAGGTATCCTGATCAAAGCAAGCCAACACACACACATACACCCACACTCACACACAAACACGTACACCCAAACACAAACCCCCACTCACCACACAAATACGTCCACAAACCCACACATACAAACACCCACACACCACACACACACACATCCACAAACCCACACACACACAAACCCCCACACACCACACACACACGTCCACAACCCCACACATACAAACCCCCACTCACCACACACGCACGCCCACAAACCCACACATACAAACCCCCACACCACACACACATCCACAAACCCACACACACACACAAACCCACACACCACACACACACGTCCACAAACCCATACACACACAAACCCATACACACATACACAAACCCACACATACAATCCCACACACACACCACACACACACATACACAAACCCATTATTACACAAACGTCACACCACACACATCCACATCCACAAACCCATACAACCCCACACACACACATCCACAAACCCACACACGTCCACAAACCCACACACACACACAAACCCATACACACACAAGTTTCATCTCAATCCATCTAAGATGGTGTAGCAATAACGTGTTACAGAGTATGTGATGTTAGCAACTGTGGTTGGGGGGGGGGGGGATGTCAGTAATGACGAACATCGTCCGATAAGAAATTCAGATTCCAATGGCGACCATAGAAAGAGACAGTTTGTGAGGAGGAGCATCAAAGATTACATGTGACGTCACACTTTTTAGGCATAAATTCTAACTTTTATAATGATATTATATACCGTACTTTTCACCGTATAAGACACACTTTTCCCCGAAACTGGGGAGGGGGCGGGGGGGGGGGAGTGTTGGTGTATCTTATACAACGAATAGAAAATTTGCCTCAGCGATCCAAACGGATCGACCGGAAACAGAACGACTGAACGAGAATTTTGAACATTACAGTCTTATTATTGTTACTTTCTCTGCTACTGACGTCAATGAAAGTAAAGATACAATGAGGTTCTTAATAATGTGTTACTTGGATAACATTAAATTGTTCTTAAACTGCTGTAAACTTTATACAGCGGATAAAATATTTTACAACAATGTAATGTACAGTATTTGGTTCAGAATCCCCCCTAGATTTTCCTCATTTATACGGCGAAAAATACGGTAATAGTTTCAATTAAATTTTTATCAAATTAATTCAGTCTTAAAGGAAAGATTTTTGGAATATAGTTTTACTTTTAAAATAATATTTTTAAACGAATATTTTGAAAGTCGGGCGTATATTTAAGCTGTGGTTTGGGGTGGGGGCGGGAGTGGTACAGATTACAAACTGATTCTGACAGACCAGGAGTTAAATTTTAAAACTATGGAAAATAATCTTTTTAAAGGGTTTGTGGGGGGGGGGGGGGGGGCAGAAATTTGTAAAGTATATAGGTGCAAGGGGAAGATAACTAAAAGAAAAGGTGGTGAAAATCCAAGACAACTCTCAATTTTAGTGATTGTTTTATATAAAATATCTTTGTTATTCATTGTTAATACAAATACAACACGTAGCCCTTGCAGAGAATAAACTGATTCCCGGACAGAGTTAGTCAGGGGCAATCCCATGTCATGGCTCTCAGACTATTGTTTTTCTAACAAATTTGAGAAATTAGTTGAGCACGCACACTGCTGATTAATCTGCGCGCCGGCCCGGCGTCTGGATCTATTACTGTTAGAGAGGTGACAGCCCTGAGTTGGCGGCAATGAGCAGACGATTTCGAAACTTCAGTCATTCTATAAATGGTTCTCAAATTGTCTGGTCTATCTGTAAAGGGGCTTTAACATTGTCGGACAACTGCTTGTTTCACGGGCCGATTCAGTAAACATCTGAGGCAACACTAGAGGTTGCGGGCTTATCGGACCGCACCGTGTGACACCATCACAAAGGGAGACACCAAAACGTAAAGTAATGGATATTCCCGATGTTTTGCACGGGCTGACACGAAGAAGGTCTTTGGAGTAGGTAGTGAGGGGGTGACGCCATGAGCTACCATACTGAGTGATAGTTTGTGACAAGCAGGATCAAAGATCACATTTAATAATTATTTTTAAAAATGCGCCCTGACCACTTCCTCATCATAAAATTTTACTATGATCTAACGTTGTTAGCCTCATTTTTGCACCCCTGTACCTTGGAGCCAGCGGACATATTTTCCTCACTGCCCCACATTGTTACGACTTGGACCGGCGCACTGTAAAAAAAAAAAATTAATAATAATAATAAAGTTTAACTTAAATTTATTTAGATTGCAAACCTAACTTAAATAAAACAGAGCAAATAACCTTCTTTAAAAGATATCTGTCGACTGAACAAGAAGACAGCAGCATTCATAAATAATGTTGGAATTTTCTTTCGATTGACTTTTGAAAACAAGAGGCCAAGGATATGATTATTGGACAAACTTGAGCGTTGCTCTAGGGATTTTAGTCACTTCCGATCTATGGAAACTAATTTTTTTGGAAAATGAAAGTAATCAATAACTATTTTTGAAACAACATCTCAAATAAGATTGTCACACTTCGCTAAATTAGTAGTTGAGCATGGCCGGCTTTAGGCATAGGCAAACTAGGCAGCGCTCAAGGCTTCCGATTAGTCTCATCATTAGTGGAGGCCTCGCACAAGAATTTTTCCAATTTAAAAGTTTCAAAACAAACAAACAAACATTCTTTAACATTTAGAGCCACCAAATGCACTTCGCCTAGAGCCCACAATTGCCTTAGGCCGGCCCTGAGTTAAGTATGAAGTCATTAACAGCTCAAATATTTCTAAATTAATTAGAGAAGTATCTGAACTAAAAGTTCCTTTAATGAACACATGTTAACATACTTTTATGTTAACTTTTTTTCATGTTAAATTTTTTAATGAAGAATTTTTTAAAATAGTAAAATCTAATTACAAGTTTTTGCGTTAAACTTTAAGTAAAAGTGATTTTTTTATGTTAGCTAAAAATATAAAAGGCCATATACAATTTTTTAGAACACTTCAATTGTAATTACATAGAGACGCAATTTTTCTCTTTTGCAAGAAGTGATTCAGAATTTGAGTCCGGCCCTGGGAGCAGAGCCGTCTTTGCAACATTTTGGGTCCCTGGGCAAAGAAATAGTGTTTGGCCCCTGGGCAAAAAAATAGTTTTGGGCCCCTGGGCAAAGAAATAGTGTTTGGCCCCTGGGTCTATGGCGGATTAAAGGGGATGTTAATGGGACTAAAGCCAGGGGACCTCAGAGATTTAAAGGCCCCAAACTTATTATATTGTATAACAAAGTTGGTTGGACCATGCCTCAGGAGGGATTCCAGCCAGGGGCCCCGTGGAATCTTGATCCGCCCCTGCCCTGGGTAAATAAAGAGTGCGACCTCCTCCACCCCCTTCCCCCGCAGGAATAAAAAAAGTAATATGCATAAGATATATAAATAAATATATTCCCATGGGGCCCCTATGCTCCAGGGACCCCGGGAAAATTGCCAACGGGTCTATGTGTTAAGACGCCACTGCCTGAGAGGAGTAAGATTCAAACCCATAAGTCATAAGAACAGAGGCGTCACTAAGGTTGGTGTCACCCGGGGCGGTAGCTCGTGGTTTCACACCCTCACGACTTAACCAATAGAACTCCTCCGAGTTTTCCAGTGCAAAATAACGGGAATATACGGAATGGTGTCACCCGGGGCGGCCCGCCCCACTGCATTCCCTTGTGACGCCACTGCATAAGAATAATTAAACGTTTTTCTACAAAAAAAAATATACAGTTAAAAATCAGTTGTTGTTGTTTGTTTGTTTTTTTCATCATTTAAAAAATAAAAAAATAAAAATTCTTCTCCTTTTACCATTCAATTAAAAAATGTATCAAACTTATGACTGCATCATGTATAAAGAAAAACATTGTTCCTTCTTTACTAATTATAAGAAGATTAATAAATGCATTGTATCATTCCGGATGTTCAGAGAAAAGGAACCACTGCAGTTATAGCCCCTGACTTTGATTTTATTGGCTGTGTTGCAAGGCCACTAAAGGCTAATGGTATCGATAGCTACGACCACTGCTACGTGCTCAATCGCTCGGCAGAGCTGACCCGGGAAGGGGTGGTCAACCAACCCCACTTCTGCTCAATGGTCTCGAGTGTAAATATGATTTACAGCCTTTTGGGAGGCAAAGTAACAGAGCTGAACAGTATTATTTGTAAGGATCACTGCCTACGTAAAAATCTAATGGGCAGGGGTGTCCAAAGTCCGGCCCGCGGGCCAAATGCGGTCCGAGTTTAAATTTTAATGGCGACATCATCTTAAATAATTAATTAACTCGTGTATATTTTCTGTAAGGTGCTATTATTTTTTCAGGAAATGTCGAGAATATGAGATGTTTTGAGTATTAATAAAAAAAATATGGCGTCAAATAATGGCAAAAATCTACCATATTTTATTGTTAACAAACGTGGAAATCGATTAGTAAAGCCGATGAAATTATGTGCTGTTGTGTGTATGAACTTTGATGACGTCTGATAGCAAAAACCAATAATGTAATATTGTCTATTTTTTTGCCACTAAAAGAAATTATTGTGGCATAAGTGTAATTAAAATTTTATGACAGTTTTTTAAAATCATATTTGTTAACACCTTATTTTTCAATGTGCATGTAGTTATATTTCAACAGTTTTATTTATGGTAATGGCACGGTATAAAATAAAACAAAACGTATTTATAACTCGGCTATGGTTTATCAGATTTTAGTAGTTTCTAATGATAGAAAATAATGTAAATTTATTATTGAGTCCCAACAATACCAATCCTGCTGTTCACTTTTGTCCCCAGTAAATATCTTTCTTGAAAATTTGAAGAAAAAAAAACCACATTAATTGAAAGTCCGTAACTCAGTGTTACAATTTGTCTTTTTTTTTTTTAATCTTAATCCAGACCGCACACATTTTGACGCCGTGTTACCACAAAGTTTAAACACTGATGCTAGAGATGTTTCAACAATATTCCAATGTTTCAAACTGTCATACTTCATTACACGCACCCCTCACCATCTGAGGCCTTAGGTCATTTTAGGACGGCCCCTGACTGCTTAGTGGCATGGTTATAATCTTTTGACAGAGAATTTAGCTAACAGCAAATTTATTTTTTTTAAATTCGTTTGTTAAATTTAGATATTAAAAAAAAATTATATATTTTTAATAATAGGCTGTTATTGTGTGCTACTTACTGCCTACTTATCTAAGGGCAAAACAGATGTACACGCGTAACTCCCGAGGAAGTTAGTAATATCAAGGAGGTTTGTTCGCTGAGAAGTGTATTCGAAATACAACAGTATTTTGTGATGACGTTTTTATTTACAACTAGCCGACCCACGTCGTAGCATACGCCGCTAATGATTTAGTGACGGGTGAAGACCTCCTGAAAAACACAGTTGTCCAAATGGGGTGGGTTTGGGCAAACGACTGTGAGTGAATGAAAAGAAAGAACTCTGGAGAGAGCAACATACAATAGTCCATGACTGAGAACCAGTGGCGTCGCTAGGGGGTGCGGAGGGGGCGGGCCGCCCCGGGTGACACCATCAGGGGGGTGACACCAGACCATAAAATTCTATATATTCCCGTTATTTGGCACTGGAAAACACGGAGGAGTTCTATGGATTAAATCATGAGGGGTTGACACCATGAGCTACCGCCCCGGGTGACACCATGAGCTACCGCCCCGGGTGACACCAACCCTAGTGACGCCTCTGCTGAGAACAGGTTTTGGAAGATACAGACATATCTTTTTGAACGTTTATTGTCATGACAAATGCTAATCTAACAGGGAATTGTCGGCGCGTAAAGGTAAAGTGCAAATTTGAATCTGATTGAGTCAGGGATATCTGGGGAATAAGGAAAGTTTGTGAGGTAGTAGCTGCGATACACACGGATGCGCATGCCTGGGGAGCGAGGGATGGCGCCTAAAGCATTCATTTTATGAAAGTAATAATTATTGTTGAGGAGAGTGTGAGACTACTTTTTTGTTATGAAAACAAGTCACTTATTTCTAAGGATATCAGCCAGGTTTATACAACCCTCAATACAAAGAATACAAAAAATGAACGAGTCACTCCTCTCTACTCTCTCTCTCTACCAGACAAGTCACTCCTCTCTACGCTCTCTCTACCAGACACGTCACTCCTCTCTACTCTCTCTCTCTACCAGACAAGTCACTCCTCCCTACACTCTCTCTCTCTACCAGACAAGTCACTCCTCTCTACACACACACTCTCTCTCTACCAGACAAGTCACTCCTCTCTACACTCTCTCTCTCTCTACCAGACACGTCACTCCTCCCTACACTCTCTCTCTCTTTCTACCAGACAAGTCACTCCTCTCTACGCTCTCTCTACCAGACAAGTCACTTCTCTCTACACACACTCTCTCTCTCTACCAGACAAGTCACTCCTCCCTACACTCTCTCTCTCTCTACCAGACAAGTCACTCCTCTCTACGCTCTCTCTCTCT
>MUZC01000189.1:251826-269960 GCA_002072015.1 Radix auricularia | reverse complement strand
CTCTCTCTCTCTCTCTACCAGACAAGTCACTCATCTCTACACTCTCTCTCTCTCTCTACCAGACAAGTCACTCCTCTCTACACTCTCTCTCTCTACCAGACAAGTAACTCCTCTCTACACTCTCTCTCTCTACCAGACAAGTCACCCCTCTCTACACTCTCTCTCTCTCTCTCTCTCTCTCTCTCTCTACCAGACAGAACATAGGCATTGATTCACTTCCCACTGGTCATGTCCCTGGTGTTCACGTAACTGAACTCCCCGTGATGTAAAACATGGGGATGTGGTCAGGCGCACTGTGTGAACTTCAGTGACCCGTGGAGGTCAACTAAAGCAGACTTATCTTGTTTTATCTATAGCTCCTTCTATACAGAAGATAATTGCGTCCACAGACCATGCTGGTCTGTTGGCAAGGGATGCAGCGTTAGCAGGCCACGGCTATGAGGGTTCCCCTTTATTTCCCTATCTAGTGTTAGGTACCTATTCGGAGCTGGGTAGACTCATGAGCGCCCTAGGCCCCGAGAACAAATTCTTGCCTTCACATGGATTCGCACCCGTGACCATCGGTATGCCAGCCGAGCGCGCATAGCAGGAGGCTTAGCCAATTTCCCTCGGGGAAAAAACAACTTGTTGACAATAAGGACACCTTTAAATTTATTAATTATATTGATAAGGAAAAAGCCAACCCGAGGGGCCCTGCTGAGAAGCTCTCCCATACTCACACTTTCCTTACTAGGCAACCGAGCGTGGTAGTAGGTGGCGTGGATACAGAAAAAGAGCAATACTGGAGTTTTAGGGAAACTTGTCAATAAATTATTAAAAATCGAGATCTTGTTTTAGAGACAGAAAACGCCCTGTGATTCATAATTAATTTGAGAAAATGAAACGAAATTAAAACCAAAAAAAGTTTTTAAAAATGGTGTGACATAGTTTTATTATTTACTATTTACTAAACAAACAAACATATGTATTCATGTTAGTACATGTCACATTAGCTTCTCTTGTGTCGCTCTTCAGTTTATGACAAACTTAATTCAGGTGTGAACACCACACCACCCTCTCCAGCCCCACCCCAGTCCTCTTCTGACAAAATTTTGTTTAAACGTACTGCATGTACTGAGAGTACTGAGTGGGATGAATATAATACTGGTATAAGACAAAAATTGGCTTGACAATTGTAAGCATTGTTAAATAAGAAAGAGACAAAAACATGGGCAAATAAAAGAGTTGAAATTATAAATATTAGCCAATATAGAAGGTGATAATAGAAAAATTGGCCAATATAGAAGGTGATAATAGAAAAATTGGCCAATATAGAAGGTGATAATAGAAAAATTGGCCAATATAGAAGGTGATAATAGAAAAATTGGCCAATATAGAAGGTGATAATAGAAACATCGGCCAATATAGAAGGTGATAATAGAAAAATTGGCCAATATAGAAGGTGATAATAGAAAAATTGGCCAATATAGAAGGTGATAATAGAAACATTGGCCAATGATAAAGGTGAAAATAGAAACATCGGCCAATATAGAAGGTGATAATAGAAAAATTGGCCAATATAGAAAGTGAAAATAGAAACATTGGCCAATATAGAAAGTGAAAATAGAAACATTGGCCAAAAAAGAATGTGAAAAAAGAAAAATTGGCCAAAATATAGGTTAAAATAGAAACATTTTCACAAAACTCAGGCTATTTTGACATTTAAACACTATCAACTACAAAGTTATTGGAGTAGATGTAATACTGAATGTAAAGGAAGATAAGAAAGACTGATGTAACACAGATTGAAGAATACAAATCGTCAATACATCTTTTAATTTTTGCAAAAGATAAACAAAATTTTACCCAGTGAAAATCATTAAAAAAAAAAGAAAAAAGAAAATTTAAAAGTTAAAAAATCTAGGTCATACTATCATCATATCACCAGCAAGTTATCAATGTAAACATTATGCTTACTTCTCTTGCATTTGACATTACTGATAAGTTTTATTTCAAGTACATTTTATTTTTTTTTCTTTCTTTGTTTGGGGCTTCTGGAGTTTAAAATACATACAAATTATAGACACGGCTATGCATGCATTATTAATCTGAAAAAAAAATGATTAATCATAATAAATACAATCTGTTTAATAAAATTAGATAAACAGGTACAATAAAAAAACTTATTATGTTTTTCCATGTCTGCTTCACCAGTTTCTTTCCATGCAGTATAAATAAAGTTGAATACAAAGCAATGATTGACAATCATAGAAATCTTTAACAATTAAAATCAGTTTAGTTAAATAAAGCTTGTGTATGAAAACACTACAATCTTTTGGGTCATTGTTGATTCATATCTGAATCGCTATGTAAATATTTTAAAAGGCATATATATTTTAAATTAATTTAAAGATTGAAAAAAAATTTCTGATGAGGATTGGAAGACAAAACTCAAATACTTGTATTTGAGTAGCAATGCTAAGCAAAAATTGAAAATGTCAACAAAATAAAAATACAAAGTAATTTGAACAAGCTTTACGCTACAAGAGCTAACTGTGAACATTTTCAGTTTGTTCAAAAATGGTTCAAAGTTGATAACAGAGATTCAATTAGGCATGAAATGGCTGTAGATATTTTAACATATAATTCTCAATAATTTTATTTACAGAACATAAGAAAATTGAGACGCACAAAAATCACCAAAAAAATTTTTTCATCAGATTATTAGTTAAAGCAGGAAGAAACATTAGAGTCATGACTAGAATAGAATAGTGTCTACATTAGTAGAGGAGTAAAATTTGTGCCTTTTGACAGCTGGCATATTTGAGTACATTGAGACACATGCCACTGTCACATGACAGCTACAAAGTCAACTAATGCTGTGTCGGTTATCGTGGAAGAGTTTAAACAAATGATTCAATAACTGACCTAAAAAGAAAAATGAACACAAATAAACAAATAATCTCTTGAATTTCTGCTCTCATTTAGTAGTAACATACATTTAAGCTAAATATTAAATTAGGTGCACATTACTATAAAGTATCACTTGATTTCTTTAGTTGAAATTTGTATGGATCAATAGTTGAATAAACTGCTGGACAGATAGACATGGGTAACAATCTGAGGACAGATAGATGGGGTAACAATCTGAGGACAGATAGACTGGGGTAACAATCTGAGGACAGATAGACTGGGGTAACAATCTGAGGACAGATAGACTGGGGTAACAATCTGAGGACAGATAGATGGGGTAACAATCTGAGGACAGATAGACTGGGGTAACAATCTGAGGACAGATAGACTGGGATAACAATCTGAGGACAGATAGACTGGGATAACAATCTGAGGACAGATAGACTGGGGTAACAATCTGAGGACAGATAGACTGGGTTAACAATCTGAGGACAGATAGACTGGGGTAACAATCTGAGGACAGATAGACTGGGATAACAATCTGAGGACAGATAGACTGGGATAACAATCTGAGGACAGAATCAGTTTACTTGACCATCCTAATTCCAAGAGTTTTCATCACACATCACTCATTAAACTCAAAATTATGTGATGAATGAGCATTGGCCACATGTGACATTTAAACATTGGCCACATGTGACATTTAAACATTGGCCACCATGTGACGTTTAAACATTGGCCACCATGTGACATCTAAACATTGGCCACATGTGACATTTAAACATCAGCCACCATGTGACGTTTAAACATTGGCCACCATGTGACATTTTAACATTGGCCACCATGTGACATTTAAACATCAGCCACCATGTGACGTTTAAACATTGGCCACCATGTGACATTTTAACATTGGCCACCATGTGACGTCTAAACATTGGCCACCATGTGACATTTAAACATTGGCCACCATGTGACATCTAAACATTGGCCACATGTGACATTTAAACATCAGCCACCATGTGACGTCTAAACATTGGCTACATGTGACATTTAAACATCAGCCACCATGTGACGTCTAAATATTGGCCACCATGTGACATTTAAACATTGGCCACCATGTGACATTTAAACATTAGCCATTAAATTAACATTGACAATTAGACTGACAAAAATTGGCCATTATGTGACAGATTAACTGTGGCCATTATGGGACATGTAAATGGTGCCAATTATTGGATGTATTGAGAGATGACTATAAACTGACATATTTCCAAACCATTTCTTTTTCATGCGATAGTTATAGAGACAGAAAAATACTAATGCCTAAATGAGTCCATTTTTAAGAATATATATATTTCTTATTCCAAAATTTTAATTAAATAATTTATAACAAATGCCATAGAGGGTAATGATCCAGTTTTTTTTTTTCATGTTGGTGAGAGATGACATGACACAGCACTGAATAGTAACATGTTTATCTCCCTTATTACATCACCACACTCAATAAGGTGTATATCTCCCTTGTTACATCACCACACTCATTAGTAAGTTGCCTATCTCCCTTGTTACATCACCACACTCAGTAAGGTGTTTATCTCCCTTGTTACATCACCACACTAATTAGTAAGTTGCCTATCTCCCTTGTTACATCACCACACTCAGTAAGGTGTTTATCTCCCTTGTTACATCACCACACTCATTAGTAAGTTGCCTATCTCCCTTGTTACATCACCACACTCAGTAAGGTGTTTATCTCCCTTGTTACATCACCACACTCAATAAGGTGTATATCTCCCTTGTTACATCACCACACTCAATAAGGTGTTTATCTCCCTTGTTACATCACCACACTCAATAAGGTGTTTGTACCCCTTGTTACATCACCACACTCAATAAGGTGTTTATCTCCCTTGTTACATCACAATCTTGTTACAGCTGCATGGTGCTTCACAAAGGCAATGGCAGATAACTCTTTACAGAACTCCTCCAGCACAATGACGGCCTCCATTCTACTTTGATCCTCAAACCTTCAAACAAATTTATTTGAATGCATCAATGTGGCTTTAATCTTCAAACCAATCTACACTTTAAACCAAGAAATTTATTTCAAAACATTGTTATGAACATTATTAACATTTTATACTATTTAATTTTGAAGTACAAAAGTTTCAACCACATTTTAAATCTCTACATGATTGTTAACCACTTCCAAACATATTTTACCAATTATTGTCTATGTAGAAAAAAATTGTATCATCTTAATTGATTTATTAAAATCAGGTAGCTCAACTGAGTCAATAATAGGAGTTTATAACTAATTGTTATTTAATTAATTAATCTCTGGTCCAGCACACTATGAGGAGCAAATAATACAAAAGCAGAAGTTTATTCTTCAAACAAACACAAATATTTTAGATGGTGTATAGATTAGAGTATTTTTAAAGCATTCAAATGAATATTTAAAGTTAATGCTCTTAAATATAATTACATTTAAATTTTGGCCCAAAACCTAAAAATTTGTTACATTTAAGTTATTTCTGTTTTCTATCAAGTTTAACCAATAATTGAATTTTTTAAAAACAATTCAAAACAATCCAGACCAAGTCAGTATCACAGTTACATTAACATAATTTTTTTAAAAACCCACTAAACATGCAAACTATTGTTAATGATTAACAAGTTGGGTTATTTTCAGTTAATATTAAAACCAATAATAGTATAAATATGTCTAAATAAACTAGTTAACAACTAACACTTAAAGCAAACAAACATAATAAAACTACTTTTGTGTAAGTTAATGATACATTAAAGCTTCAAAAAGATGCATGAGATAAAAAAAATAGAAAACTATTTTCCAGTTTACTGACTGTACATGCTTTTATTTTTTTTTGGTAAAATTAGCTTGAACACAAAAACTGGCAAGACAAATAACTTACACTAAACACAAGTGTTAGTTACATTTTAAAGAGACATGATGCCAAAGACATTGAGGTGCATTCATGTAGTCTATCTATTGAATATGGAGTGGAAAGTGACTGAGTTAATTTTTTCATAACAACAGCAACTAGCATTGGTTAAGTTGATGAATCACAGTGCTTCTCAAACTGGACTTGATGGCAACAAGTCCAGAAACACCACCAGTTACGTGATTGAATTGCTACAGAAGATAAACAGGGTATGAGTGAGCATGACAAGATGTCACAAAACAGCATTTGCTCATACCCTGTTTGTATGTTATCCTATTACTTATCTATTAGCCTGAATGCAGTCTCATCCACATCTTGTACAGAAAATTCAAATACCCCCCCCCCCAACCTTTTCACTGAGCCAGTAATGATTAGTTTTGACACAAACTAGGAGGTTGGGAAGCACTGCTTTTATACAAGTGGATTATGGGTAGGGTGAAAGAATACACATACTCTACAATATCTTTATTATTTTAATAAACACATATTTTTTTTAACTTCCTGAAAACAAAACAAAACTTTCAAACTTTTTTGACTTCCTTTTTTATCAAAAATCTTTTGTTTGGAGGGAAAAAAACAAGTTTGATTCCAGTTGACTTATTTCTTAAATTTATTATTATTTATATTTTTTAACTTGAGCGGCATTCTTTAACATAGTTAATGACTATGATCCAATAATATAATATTGGGTAAAATTTGAAACTATCAATATTTATATATTATCAATAAAATTACAGCAAACCTTAAGGTAATTATAAATTGTTCAAAGATTTATATACTATCAATAAAATTAAAGAAACCTAAAGGTAGTTGTATATACTATCAATAAAATGAAAGCAAACCTAAAGGTAGTTTAAAGCAAACCTAAAGGTAGTTGTATATACTATCAATAAAATGAAAGCAAACTAAAGGTAGTTGTATATACTATCAATAAAATGAAAGCAAACCTAAAGGTAGTTGTATATACTATCAATAAAATGAAAGCAAACCTAAAGGTAGTTGTATATAATATAATATCAATAAAATGAAAGGAAACCTAAAAGTTAATAAATTGTAATAATAAGGTTATAAATTGTTCAAATGTGCACAGACATAAAGTTATGAGATGCCAACTGTCCCGTTCCTTAGCTTAGATGTTCCTTAGCTTAAATACAATCAAATAAAACTAACAAACAAATGGAGGCAAAATGCTTTTAACATAATGACATAGATTTTATGATCCTTACATCGAGCACTTGAGACTGCTTTCCCAGACCATGCCATTCCAACCAATGGAAATTCAAAATATCAAATGAGTGGCATGCCTCAGTTTTAGAATGCAATGTTCATGCCAGACTGATCTAACTTACCCACTTCCATCACTTGAGAAAATAAAAATATACATTGATTAATGTAATGGCCTTTTTAAAGAAAAAAGACCTATTTAAACCACCACCAAAATAAAAGAGTTAGGAGTTAGACTTATGACTATAGCGACATAAGGGGAAAAAAAGCAAAGCTAAAAGCAGGGTGGCGCTTACCAGTGTAGTTCAGGTTTGTTTCTGATCAACCTTAAACTTTTGACAAGAAATTTATAGATTTTCATGAAAAAACTCAGGAATTCTTTGTGGCATATTACAGTTGGAGGAATAGTTCATTAACACAGGGTCACAATGTTAGACATTGATTTTGTTATTAAATATTTATTGCAGCTCATATAAGAATCTTCACACTGATGTGTTGTCTTCATTATCATCTATTCCCAAAGCTTCACTCAGAATTTCAAATTATTTCACTTAAAATAAAGCACACAAAAAAATTATTTTATTTTTGTCCAAACTAATTTCTCCAATAGTTGATTGTCAAGAAATAATATAAAGTACAAAAAAAATAATTTTACTTGAAATGTATGTCCAGCACTGGCAAATAACACCAAGACTTGTCACACAAAAATGTCAGACTAGGAAAGTTGTTAGTCATGTACCTGTGAATTGTAGGCACTAGTCCAAGGAGTTGTTTCCTGGCTAGAATTAACTTCTGAGAGAAGGCGGGATCTGACTTCTGGTGGTGATTAATTTCATTGGTCACCTGAGGATGTCCATAAAACCAATTTTTGTGTTTACTTTTAGTTATGGTCCAACTTGACATCAACAGACGCTAAGTACCCTCAAGATGGTGTTCTTAATCTTAAATCTCTATTTAAACTTCAACAAAGTCAAGCTTCATACAATAATGGATGCTGCATAGCCATATAAATATGCAGTAGGATTTGTATTAACTCTTAAAGTCACAAAGCGTCGTAATGCGTCTCTTCCCGCTATCCGTAAAGCGTCATAATGCGTCCCTAGATACCACTCTCGCTAGAAATGAGATCTCAGAAAGTAAAAACTTGAAAAATTATGTATTCGACTTTCGGCAATGGCGTCCGTTGCCCGCGCTAGTGTTATCGCTCGGTTCGCAATGTTTTTTAGTAGTTTTAACGGGTTTTTTTTTTTGAAGATACGTTTTTGCTATACTTTATTACTAAAATAATAGTACTAATCTACAGGTAAATATTGTTTTAAACTCAGTACGGTCTTTTGGATGCGTAAAATAACCATTCTTAGCCTAAAAAATGAAATCAGTATGACAATAATATTATAAATGGATTTTATGCAAATTTTTAAATTTCATAACCGGTTGATCATAATACGGGAAATCCTTACGGTACTGAGGCGGAAGTTTCTTGCTAACCCTTCTGCGACTTTGTTAAAAGCACTTGATACTTGACTACTGGTGCACTAGAAGATAACATTTTTCTGAAGGTTTCAATTAATGACCATACCTTAAGCAAGACAGAGTAGAGAGTTCGGCTGTCCTCAACAGTGGGTAAGAATGGATCGAGTAGAAACTCATGAAGATTTGGGTGAGGAATTAGGGCAACTTTAGCAATTAGAGCAGTTAACAGCAGATTGACTGAGTAACTCTGAAATAAACAAGGAAGTGCTAATATGATCAAATCAAGACATTCAATCACTAATGTTCCCTTTAAGCTGTGCGGCTCATAGCCATGCAAATATCTGACCAGTGTCACGCAGTAGTTTAAATTTACAAAACAGCAAATTTTGTAAAATATTGCAGAAAAAATAGATGCTGTGCCACTTTGCACACAAGTTTTTTTACTTTGCACATAGACCAATAAACCTTAGAAGGAACATTGCGGATCGGTAGAAATGACTGATTTATGTGAATCTACTATTTATCTAGTTAGTGTTGTTATAATGGTATATTCTAGCATTTAAAGATCAACTTGCACTAAATCAGCACATGCAATTAGACTGGAGCACTCCCATTACCTGATCAAGTATGTGAAGCAGTTTTTCTAGAAGCATGTGCAGAAATGATCCCTCATAGAACCTGGTCATCTGGTAACCAGGAACACAAACTGGTTTGTCAGGCCATGCCCACTGTTTACAGATGGTGTCTTGGATGGCAAACTTAAGTGATGACATTTTGAGAACATACAAGTTATGTCTTTTTATATGGTTTTAACTGATCTGGGCTTATATTTATTGTCCTATATGATGTTAACAGATCTGGACTTATATTTACTTTCATATATGATGTTAACAGATCTGGGCTTATATTTACTTTCATATATGATGTTAACTGATCTGGGCTTATATTTACTTTCATATATGATGTTAACTGATCTGGGCTTATATTTACTTTCATATATGATGTTAACAGATATGGGCTTATTTCACTTTCATATATGATGTTAACAGATCTGTGGTTATATTTATTTGATGTAACAACTTAAGTCACTTTTCATGACATCTGCTAATAACATCATGCAACTCATACATGCTAACTTCCTTGGTATTACCATGAACATAGTGTCCTTAAAAACATATTATCATAAAATATACACAGATGCAACATTTTTATTGCACTCTTTGTCTTTATTATTCTTTAGAATTAACCAATTAAATATTTTTTACTAGTCTTTATTTATTCTTTAGAATTAACCAATTCAATTTTTGTTACTAGTCTTTATTTATTCTTTAGAATTAACCAATTCAATTTTTGTTACCAATGACAACATTCTCCTTTTTGTATCTCTATTGACCCTAGAATGAAAACATTTTCATATTTGTATGTTTATTGACCCTAAAATGAAAACATTTATTCTCCTATTTGTATCTGTAAAAACCCTAGAATGACAATGTTTGAGACTTTGATAGCAGATCACCTATATAATAATAATAATAATTAATTGCTAATTTTTTATAGAGCTGTATCCCAGCAAGGAGCCGGGCTCAAAGCGCTTTACATGGAGAAAATAGCATCTATATATTAATTAAATAAACATTCATATCATACTAACCACATAAATGACAATACGTTACACATAAGCTATGTTAATCATTAAAAAGAAATGTTTCATTAATTTTGAAAATAAATTTTGAAAAGATGTGTCTTAAGTGCAGTCTTTAAAGACTTAGTAGTTGAAATACTACGTATGTGCAATGGTAGAGAATTCTATTGTTTGGCTGCACAAAAAGGGAATAACCTTTCACCAAATGTTTAAGTTCTTGTCTTAGGAACACAGAGAATGCATGTATCTGCAGAAGAGCGTAGCTGACGACTTGGTGAGTACACCGACAAAAGTTCAGTAAGATAGGAAGGGCATGAGTCAGAAAAGAAGTTGTGACACAGAACGGCCAGTTTGTAATCAATTCAGGCTTATATGGGTAGCCAATGAAGTGAGTAAAGTAGCGGAGATATATATATATATATATATATAGACACTTCTATTACATAGACAACTCTATTAAATGACAGCTTAAGAGTGTTTAATATGATAGTAGATCTCTTGCATAGACAACTCTACTCATCAACCAAAGGTTACTTATACTTACTGTATTTAGCCAGTAAAATAAATATTTTCTTCTTAAAGGTAAAATTTAAAGAAATGAACTGATAGATCAGGCAATTATCTTTTTATTTTATTATCAGATAAAATAAAATAAACATAATGTATGGAATGAACAATTCAAATAAGTGCTAAAATAAACTCACAAAATATCCATATGTGGAAAACATAATACTGAGAATGTTAGATATCAAAATAATTAAATTTCATTTTAATAATTTATATAGAGAGAAAATTACCACCTCACGAACGCTATGTCGTACCGAACACTATTTCATAAAGCGTTCTCTGTATTTTTATTTCCTTGTCTAACACTAAAATGAACACTAGTAAGTTGAAATAGTTCATTTTTCAATATCATTTCATCGTTTTGTTGTCCTGGATGGATTATTCCGTGAGCAAATGTGTGTCAGCATTTTAATCCTTGAGCCAAGAACGATGTTGATTTCCGGGTTAAGACTAGTTTTCCTGTTCGATTAAGAAAACATGCGTGTTTGTTATTGCATCACCACTTACTAATAGGTCAGTTACTACGCTGTTATACTTTGCAATGCTTTTTAATAGTAATGCTCGCTTCAAAGTGGTGTTCACTACAAAGTAAGTTTGACATTGGTTTTGACTTCGTACCAAACACTTTTATTCTGCAGAAAAAATTAGTTAAATATGGGTCTAGCTCTTGGCATTGGCATCTAGAGTTATTTGAAAATAGTAGAGTTCGTTTTGAGGACATGTTCAAGTTGAAGTATATTTGTTTTATTGTAGGATAATACTTCGTGGCGATCACTTTTTCATGTAGGAAAGTTAAGCTAAAGATCTAGGTCTAGTCTATATCTAGACTCCTAGCAGCCACTGAAACACAGCCAATTGAATCTTGCACACAGGCACTCATTGAGACAACCGATTCGAATGAAACACAAGTAAAGAGACCCAGCCCATTTGAGAATGAAAATAAGTCTATCATTGACAAATCTTCCCAACCAGAATCATTACCAGCATCATCACCACCAAAGTCCCATTTGTCTGCTGCACAACTTAAAGCAATCCATGACTATTCAAACTATGATCAAATGTGTCGCAACCAATTAAATAATTGTTTTTGTCAACTGAACAATGACAAGTACTGCAGGGGACAACATTAGCAAAGAGGAAGAAGAGAAATTTAACAAGTTTTAAGGCTTAGCTGTGGGGCTAATAGAAACGTGCAGTCTAGAGGTAGAAGAACCCAAAAACTGCTCAGCCAAAGCTAACTTGACAGTGGATGACATTTTAAAACTGCCTGCTTTTGTTAGAAGGAATCAAAACAATAAAAAAACAGCAAATGCTTCAACCATGCCCAACTTGGTCAGTGGAGAAGAGTTTAGAGAAGCATTATAAAAAAGAAAATAGCAGACAAGGAAGAAATAGAAAAAATAAACTGAAAAGAAAGATCGCGAGGGAAGAGAGCAAAAAGAGAAAGGATGCACAAAAAGAGGCTACAAAAAAGGAAAAGAGAGCAAGAAAGGGAAGAAAAAAAGACGCAAGAGAGAAGAAGAGCAGAATTTAAAAAATGAAAATAGTGGAGTCTAAGAAAGTAAAGAATTATCCAGTAATAGATCTATCTGATAGCAGCAGTGAGGACTCACAGTTGATTCAAACAATGGAGTTTGACATGACTGCAGATGACGATACTTTAGATATAGAAGAGGATCTCATGTTGGCAGAAATGTGTCAAGGGTGGAAAAAAGGGGGAGGGACAGAGGTTTGGGTCCAATGTGATGTGTGTGATGGCTGGTGGCATGCACAGTGCAGGCAAAATTAGGCACTGACCAGTGACTGCAGAATATGTTACTTTATATTTTATGTTATTGTATTTCTAAACGTTTGTACCATATTTCAAAACTCATATATGTAATTAGAGGCTATAGATCTACCTATAGTAATATTTTATATATCTAAAATCTTATACTGATACTGTCTGTTACTATGTTGTGCTTTGTTTCTGAATGCCTTTTTTTATGTACATATCATACAGATCTAAATTATTCGGGCTCTAATGTCTTTAATAAATGTTTATTACATTTTTATTGACATCTTTAGTGTTATTTGTTGACCCCATTAACTAAAGATTGATTCTTTGGTGATTTCGGTTATGTGTCTGCTATGAGGTCAAAGTGTCTGCTTTGAAATAAATTAAGGAAAAAAGTGTTTGCAGGAGGTAGCTAAGTGGGTCAGCTAAAATTGTTTTTACACTTTAACCTCGCGTAGTAATACAAGAATGCAGTCACTTTAGAGTAGCCTTGTGGTCATACTACTTGGAGGTGCTTTCATTTTTACTCAATGTCGAGCGGTTTAGAAACTAAGTCTAGAAAGCCAAAAAAGGTGCTATTTTTACAGTATGGTGTTCGCGGAGGTGGTAATTTACTCTAATGTAAAACATAAAATCCCTAAAAATCTTGAGTGTGAAAATCAATATTCCTTGATTATACCTAAGATAGTTACAAACTCTACAGATGTATATTTGTGACTTGCCTGTTTGTGAGCATCTCGTAGGTACATATCATAGCCACTGTCTGCTGTCTGGTATGATGACTTGGCCTCCTCGGGCAACAGTGTTAAGAAACAGTTGACAACTTTGTGGACTTCTGTTTGTCCAAATACAGGGGATCCCAGACCTAAGACAGAAACAGTTACTAATTCCTGCATCTTTAAAATACAATGAGGTGGAGTTATGATAACTGAAAATAAGTTTTTTGTAAGTATTGTTTATTGGCAAGAGTAGTTAGTAACACCAGACTTAAAAACTAAATTTGAGGGGCAATGGTCTGGCTACCATATAAACTTGAGGGGCAATGGTCTGACCACTATATAAACTATCAGTTTGAGGGGCAATGGTCTGACCACTATATAAACTATCACTAGTTTGAATGGCAATGGTCTGACCACTATATAAACTATCACTAGTTTGAATGGCAATGGTCTGGCCACCATATAAACTATCACTAGTTCGAATGGCAATGGTCTGGCCACCATATAAACTATCACTAGTTTGAGGGGCAATGGTCTGACCACTATATAAACTATCACTAGTTTGAATGGTAATGGTCTGGCCACCATATAAACTATCACTAGTTTGAATGGCAATGGTCTGGCCACCATATAAACTATCACTAGTTTGAATGGCAATAGTCTAGCCACCATATAAACTATCACTAGTTTGAATGGCAATGGTCTGGCCACCATATAAACTATCACTAGTTTGAGGGCACATGATCAATTAACATAATTTTGACATAATTGATAAGAATATAATTAGCAGCATTGAGTTTTAAAATTATATTAGAAACATATTGGAGCTGATCTTTAAATCCTTTATTATTAACTTGTGGAGTCTGCTTGCTTGCCAAAAAAACTTTGAATTGATTTTTAACTCATTTTCCCCGTATGCTCGGGAGCTAAAATTTTGCAGGCAGGCTCATGGCGATGATAAAAATGATGTATCAAAATTTCAGATCGATTGAATTTACTTCATTTAAATTAATGAATTTTTAGATTATCTCTATTAATCTCAATGTAGCGTGTTTATTTTTGTGCTAGAGTGTCGTGGTGTGTATTATATTGAACAACCTTTCCTGTCGCGCGGTGAGATTACATTGACATTACTTTTTAAAAATATATGCCCGATCGGTGCGCATTATATTAAACATGATTTACAAGAGATATTTAAAATTTTGGATTGCCCTGCACTGCGTATTATAATGAACATTCTTTTAGTTATATCTTGTATGTAAAGTCAAAAACTTTGTTTTTTTAAGGGTTTTTAAAAATTACTTTGTTGTTTTGAAATGCAGCCCAATGTTATTCTTTAAAAAAATCAATGATTCATTGTTTAAAAGAATCAAAGTTCTTTAAAGCCTGAGGTTGACTTACTATTTCCTGTACAAGAATAAGAGATACGGCTTGCATTGTTATTATCATTGGCTGACAATTGAGAGGTGATCTTTGACTGAAGTTGAGGTGGGCTTGAAGACTCTGAGACAATAACTGAAACTGGAGGAATGGCTGACAATTGAGAGGTGATCTTTGACTGAAGTTGAGGTGGGCTTGAAGACTCTGAGACAATAACTGAAACTGGAGGAATAGACTCAATGGTGTTGGCCTGTGTCAAGCTGTCAGTGTCATCTGTCAAATTGTCAGTGCCATGTGTCAAACTGTCTGTGTCACGTGTCAAACTGCCAGTTTCACTAGGAATACATTGATTATGCTCAGCAGCAACAGCCACCGATGTTACATCCGTCTCCAAGGTTACAGATTTGTGTTCCTGGGTTTGTCCAAGTAAGGTTTCTGGTGATTTAGCATCAGCAGAGACACTGGGAGAATCGTGCCCATCCACTGCCTCTTCTTGTAACTTGACAGCTAGGGGCTGGACTAACTCCTCAGCTGATGTTGGCAGAACTTCGTTACGGCCTGTGGTGTCAACTTTAGGTGCCTGAGAGGTGGAGCCTCTCCTTGATGACAGATAGCTCCGCCCCAAGAGATTACGCAGTATGAGACAGTGAAATATTTGCTCATCCTCTTTCTGTAGAAGTGTATCAAACAGTTTCATCGTGGCAATACACACCTGAAATGACATTTGAGGAGAATAATAACCAGCAATGCACTCCTGAAATGACATTTGAGGAGAATAATAACCAATCTGTGGTTTGTGGTGACAGTCTGATATTAGAGATATTTGTAGAAAATAAATAAAGGAGTAAAAAGAATTGATTTAGGGGGGGGGGGGGGGGAGGTTTACAAACAGAGTATGAAGAATTTTAAGTTCATAACTCCAACTCATAAATTCTATTTGAAAAACTAACTGACAAAATATCAATGATAACAGTGGTGACAATAATAACAATGGTAAAAAGAACAACAGTAGTAACAATGATAACAGTGGTAACAATGATAACAGTGGTAACAATGATAACAGTGGTAAATGATAACAGTAGTAGCAATGATAACAGTAGTAACAATGATAACAGTGGTAACAATGATAACAGTGGTAACAATGATAACAGTAGTAACAATGATAACAGCAGTAACAATGATAACAGTAGTAACAATGATAACAGTGGTAACAATGATAACAGTGGTAACAATGATAACAGTAGTAACAGTGGTCAAAACAGAGTTTTTAAATTAATTCTCAACAAGCAACATTCTCAAGTAAGTGTCATTATTCTAACTTATTTTTTAAAAAATCCCTTTAACAGATGTAAGACATTCAATAGTGCAGACATTTATATTTTTGTTTAGTCTCTAGAACAACTTTACCTCCTCAGATAAATGGTTGCATCTTTCAAGCAATCTCTTGCTGAGGACATGAGTGCAATTCTCTTTGACCTCAAAACTCCTATCTTTTCCCAACAGGAAATACACGAATTCTGAAAAGATAAAGAGATCTCTTAAAACAATGATGAAAATATCAAAGATTACCGGTGACACAAATATCAAAGATTACCAGTGACAAAAATATCAAAGATTACCAGTGACACAAATATCAAAGATTACCAGTGACACAAATATCAAAGATTACCAGTGACACAAATATCAAAGATTACCAGTGGCACCAATATCAAAGATTACCAGTGACACAAATATCAAAGATTACCAGTGACACAAATATCAAAGATTACCAGTGACACAATTATCCAACATCAATACGGCAAATAAATCATTTCACATTTACAAACTTTTCAATGGAATTTGAATCAAGTCTGATATTATTTAAATATAAACCTATTGTTGGCACTTGAGCACATTCTAAGAGTATTTAATACTAGTTATCTATTTAAACATATAAAACTCAAATACATAATGGTGATCACTAGGCAATCAGCCGTGACATGGCATACAACATTAGAAAACCAATTATCTATATATGATGCTTTTATAACAGCTACTTTGTAAGGGAATGACTGTCTTTCAAGTTTTTCTTCTTCTGCGTTCTCAAAATCTTTTTTTGAAGGAGGATTTAGATCACAAGCCCTATATCCCTGATGTATAGCGCTGTGGCTGTCAATTGGCTCAGTCCACCATACAGTTTATCATGGAGGGTAGCTTCCTGGGGCCAAATGGCCGCCCGGGTGGGGAGGTACAGAGGGCAGTTTTGCAGCACATGTTCCGCGTTCTCTGCAGCTGTTCCGCAGGGGCACATTTCGGTTTCTCCAATTCAAAGTTTCCGGAACATGTGCTGCCTAAGTTTGTTGTGGCCCGTTCTTAGCCTGAATATGATGTTCTGAGATTGGCGGTGGAGTTTAAAGAATGCATCGCCCTCTGGATGGTGGACTTTCAGCTCGGACCATCTTACTGCTTCACTAATTTTGAGAAACGCCTTTATTTCTTCGGGGTGTAGGGATTGGTCTGTGTCTCTCAAATAAAATCACTATTCTATAAGCTAAGAATAACGTTTTTCAATCACTTTTCAACTCTGTTGTACGTCTCACTTATTTCCATAGCACCATATTGTTTGTGATGACTGCACCATATTGTTTGTGATGACTGCACCATATTGTTTGTGATGACTGCACCATATTGTTTGTGATGACTGCACCATATCTTGCAGCTTAAGAAAGGAGTCATTAGAAAGAAAACCTCACAACATTGAGAGAATCCAATGATCTACAGCTGTGGCAGCCCTAATTCAACCAAAACCCATTTATTTATAGCAAAGTGCCAACACTCCAATGAAACCCGAAAATGAGGGTTTGGCGTCGCTGCTTTGATTTCCAAAAACCTTATGGCATAAGAAGAGTTAAAGGAATATAATGAAAAGGTATCAACTATGGATATTCTAGGTGCAGTTGTCATTCCACTAAGTTTATTCAATGGAAAGAAATACTTTGATTGGAATCAACCTCCAAATGAGATGGTGAGTCAGATGATGTGTACCTTATCTTGTGGTATGTTTATGGTGAGTCAGATGATGTGTTCCTTCATCTTGTGGTATGTTTATGGTGAGTCAGATGATGTGTACCTTCATGTTGTGGTATGTTTATGGTGAGTCAGATGATGTGTACATTCATCTTGTGTTATGTTTATAGTGAGTCAGATGATGTGTACCTTCATCTTGTGGTATGTTTATGGTGAGTCAGATGATGTGTTCCTTCATCCTGCTGTATGTTTATGGTGAGTCAGATGATGTGTACCTTCATCTTGTGGTATGTTTATGGTGAGTCAGATGATGTGTACCTTCATCTTTTGGTATGTTTATGGTGAGTCAGATGATGTGTTCCTTCATCTTGTGGTATGTTTATGGTGAGTCAGATGATGTGTTCCTTCATCTTGTGGTATGTTTATGGGGAGTCAGATGATGTGTAACTTCATCTTGTGGTATGTTTATGGTGAGTCAGATGATGTGT
>MUZC01000189.1:237808-251422 GCA_002072015.1 Radix auricularia | reverse complement strand
CAGGGGTGACCGTGTACAAGTAGTCAATGTGGTATGTTTATGGTGAGTCAGATGATGTGTACCTTCATCTTGTGGTATGTTTATGGTGAGTCAGATGATGTGTACCTTCATCTTGTGGTATGTTTATGGTGAGTCAGATGATGTGTTCCTTTATCTTGTGGTATGTTTATTGTGAGTAATGCCAATGCTGGTAAAGCAACAATCTCCAATTGGCCATGTGAGAGGAAAAGACTTGATGACCAATCACCTTTCATTTCTTTATTAGACAACTAACAGTTAAACTGTCAGAAGTTACCTGTCATAGTCATTACAATTTTTAAAAATCTCCAAATCAGAATCTTCAGTGGCTGGAATGCATTTAATAAATGAATGAACCAATTCAAGGTAGACAATCCCAAGAAAATTACATCCTATAATTGAATTAAGGGGAGTCAGCTAGTACAATTATATTCAAGTATTGCTTCCAAGAAAACTTTTCTCTATGCAATATTTCAGTGTAAAATAACTTCAGCTTACATCAACAAAAGGTCAGGTTGGCCAAGTCAAGGTCAGGTTGGCCAAGTCAAGGTCAGGTTGGCCAAGTCGAGGTCACATTGGTCAAGTCAAGGTCAGGTTGGCCAGTAAAGGTCAGGTTGGCTAAGTCAAGGTTAGGTTGGCCAAGTCAAGGTCAGGTTGGCCATGTGAAGGGCAGTTTGGCCAAGTCAAAACTTACCCCGTAAGAGAGCTTGAGAACAAACTGTACGCAGACATCTGGTAACATAAGCTGTGGCTATTATCAATCCACTTTCAGACCTGCAGGGAATAGATAAAATACATTCTTAAAGTACAGTCAAACCTCTCATAACAATTTTTTCACATGAAGAGGAAAATTGTTTTTGAAAAATTTGCTCCCTTAACGAGCGAAGATTCGCTTAACAAGTGACGCAGAGAGGGAAAGTTCCTTTTTCCTGGAAATTCATTTGAGAGCCGGCACTTCTGCCACGATGTATTTTCTATGTTAAGCCTCCAGTCTTTTAGCATCTTGTTTTCATGTGTGAACAACCTTTTTTTAAAAAACAAATTTTGTATTCAGAGAGTTTTCGTAATTTTATTATGACAAAGTGCTAAAATCTCTTCAAAATAAAAACCACAAGACAATCATAATGGAGAAAAAAAACTGTTCAAATGAAAAGAAAAACCGTTGAAAAGCGAGAACAAGGGGGCTAATCTAGGGAGCAACTATAATCTGACAACATCAACAGAAAAAGGGGGCTAATCTAAGGAGCAACTATAATCAGACAACATCAACAGAACAAGGGGGCTAATCTAAGGAGCAACTATAATCAGACAATATCAACAGAACAAGGGGGCTAATCTAGGGAGCAACTATAATCTGACAACATCAACAGAACAAGGTGGCTAATCTAGGGACAGGGAGCAACTATAATCAGACAACATCAACAGAACAAGGGGGCTAATCTAGGGAGCAACTATAATCTGACAACATCAACAGAACAAGGTGGCTAATCTAGCAAGCTACTATAATCACACAACATCAACGGTCTGCACTATTCTCACAACAATTCAGGAGATGGATGCTTCAATATAGTGTTAAGAATGTCTATCCAACAGTTAGGACACATTTTTTTCTAATTTTGAAGCGTCTGCTGCAGACTTAGTCTGCAAAAACAAATGTCTTTGGACAGTTTACTATGTAAAAAGGAATAATAATTTGTCATAAATTCATTTTTTTTAAAACATATTTTTTTTCAAATCTACATTGTATTCTAGTTGTGTCACTCAACAATTCATAAGTAATTTTTTGTTCATAAATGTTAATAAAATTTTTTGAAAAATTTGTATATTTTTTCCAGCATCGAACGGAATATCGTATTTTACATTGATTTGTATGGGAAAAATTGTTTCATATAAAGAGTATTTCGCTAAATGAGTAAGACACTGGAACAAATTTAACTCGTTAAGAGAGGTTTGAGTGTAATACCATTTTCCTTATATAACACCATTCTTTAATCTAACACCATTCTAACAAGCTCCAACACGTACATCACAGAATCACAATTAGTTTATCACAAGACTTGGTCGGTGAGGCAAGAAGTATAACGAGTTAGAGGTAAACTCACAGAATCACAATTAGTTTATCACAAGACTTGATCGGTGAGGCAAGAAGTATAACGAGTTAGAGGTAAACTCCCAGGGTTACAAGTCAGGACTTACGCTTGCATTAGATGGGGCAAGAGGTGGCCAGTAAGGAGTTGTTTGTGAATCTCAACGGCCAGGGCTTCTCCAACATCTGGATTTGCAACAGCGATGAGTTGATCACAGTAGTCCAGCCACGACAGAAATGAAATCAACTGTCGTTTGCCAGAAAAGCCTTGCTGACCATGTCTTTCAATAATGTCATCAAATCTGAAGGCAAATCATTTACATTATAATAGGAGTTGTACACAACACAAATAATCTACTCTTGAAAGTATTGCATGTATTAGAAGACAGTTAATATTGTTTAACACCAACACATTTTTTATCAACTATAAGTCATTTAAAGTAACAGAAAATATTTAGATTATCCTATTAAGTTTCTTTCAGAAATGTTGTGCAATGGAAACATGAGATAATGTAAACAAGACTCAGAGCATTCACTTAAATCATCTGTGAAACATCAATTTCACATCAACAAACACAAACAACTTGCCCCCATTTAGCTTCAACTCCTTCAATATCATCAGGACTCGCATCCATCGGGAGGTTGACATACAGACTACACAGTACCCCAGCCACAGACTGGCAGAACTGAGTCTGGTTAATGAGAGCTGACGCTGCCGACTGTTCTGGAAGACTAGCACACAACATTAGCCCTTCACAAGCTTTCACTGACACTCTGGCATCCTGAGGATGTGGATTTATTTTATGACCCACCTGGACGCTAAGTACGTTCATTACAGAGAAGTAGTCAACTTGATGTGAAATCAGATTTCTGACTAGATCTCACATCAGAGGTATTGTTATATTGTGGTTAAGATCATTTTATACTTTTATTGGACGTAAATAACTTAAAGAGTATAATTTTAAGCCCAATAAACAAATGGAAGCAGGTTCTATTTCAGGAGCACGCAACCTTTTGGGTTATTTCCGGCGGCATAAAAAAAATTACTTATGCGACGACCGCCAACAATTTTTCACTAAAAATGAATCGGTCACTATAAAAAATTTACCCCTTGTAAAGTCAACGCAGGATAATAATGACACAATCATAATGTATTGTAGGCAAACACAGTGCTTAATTACAAACAAAAGCTCGGGATACTCCAAAATTACTTTCCATGTCTCCAGTAGATTGTTTTTGTCCTCAAATTACTTCAAGCTGCGCATTATATTTTAGTTCGATCAATGGGTTTCATACTTTCTGAGATCTTGTCAAAATTCTGAAAACATTTTTCGAATTCCAAAAACAGCGTTTTAATGATGCATGAAAAGGATGTAGCCGGAATTTCATTATATCTTATTTCATGGCTCTCGATTAGAGCCTTGAGTTGCAGGAGATTGAGCTGTTGGATATGACTTTGTAGCAAACGACATCTGTCACAGAAATCCTGTACTCTTCTGTGCATGAGGCAAACTGTTGTTTCTTTGCCTTGCAGAGACTCCTTGAGGCAGCTGATATAAAATAACAAATCTACAAGGAAGGCCAGAGATATTAAGAAGGCCTGGTTCTGCATTGACCAGTCTTTGTTTTTCGTAGCATAAAATGCCAGTATTTCTTTTCGTAGCAGCAGAACACAGCCAGATGTTTCTCCCTGAGACAACCAATGAACGCTGCATGATGTAGTGCACGCTTCCATATTAGGCTGCTAAAATGCATGGCCTGCCCTCATTAGCTACAGCTGCAGCCTAACGCCAGCGTGTCAAGAACTATTTAAATATCTATGAGAGCTAAACACGGCAGCTAATGCTACAGCTACAGCCTAACACTGGCGCGACAAGAACTATTTCAATGTCTATGAGCGCTAAACACGGCAGCTAACGCTACAGCTACAGCCTAACACCGGTGCGGCAAGAGCTATTTCAATGTCTATGAATGCTAAACACTGCAGCTAACGCTACAGCTGCCGGAGACGTAATCTGTTTTGCAATAACAAGTGCTTAAGAATGTAAATGAATATTCGATATTTCGTTTACAACTTTACATGATATATTGCTGAAGTGCAAATATTTGACGGCCGCAACTTATTATAATTTAAACAGATTTCCATGGCCCCACATTTTTCGTGCCCAGGGCCGCAAGTGGCCATAGGTTGCGCACCCCTGTTCTATTTAAATTACACAATTTTACCCAAACAGATAAATTGAAACAGAGTAGGGAAGTTAAAATAAAGTCCATTAATGATGGACTGATGAAGAGTTAAACAGGACATACCTGACTGAATGACAAACAAAGTAGAGCATCCACAAGACTAAATGTTGGCACAGGTCTTTGAGGGTTTCTCCCCACATTTCTGTTGGCTAAGTTTTTAGGGTTCTGTGAAAATAATTAATAAAATCTAAAACATTTAGAAGCACAGGAAGAATTCCCAACATAGATATAACACAAAGAACTTTTTTTTAAAAAAGGAAAACATTGAAATGAACTAAGATAGAAATAAAAAGACAAATGGCCAATAAAAATTATGTATTATTGAAAGTCACACATCTGGAAATGAACCAATCATAACCATTGACATATATAGCTAAAGTTACTCTCCAATCATAACCAGTAACATATTTAACTAAAGTTATTTTCCAATCATAATCATTGACATATTTAGCTAAAGTTATTCTCCAACCATAACCATTGACATAATTAACTAAAGTTATTTTCCAATCACAACCATTAACATATTTAGCTAAAGTTATTCTCATCCATCAACATTTTTTATATCATCTTCTAACCATTGTGGTAACCTTTTATTTAACTCACCAAGGTTTATGAGGATCAGAAATTCTTATTTTGTCTTTTAATATGTTAACTTTAATGTTTTGAAAGGTCACTTTTGGCACTTAACAAGGAATACAAACTAAATTAAATATTTAGATCATCTACTTGTAAAGGAATATTTTTTGACAAACTTATTTCAAAATAATGAATGTTTTACTTATCATCTACTTTTGTTCTTCCATCCTTCGTCAAGTTTGATTTTGTTGTGATCATCAATTATTTGGTCAAGTTTGATTTTGTTTGGTCAAGTTTGATTTTGTTTGGTCAAGTTTGATTTTGTTTTGTCAAGTTTAATTTTGTTTGGTAAAGTTTGATTGTGTTTGGTCAAGTTTGATTTTGTTTGGTCAAGTTTGATTTTGTTTGGTCAAGTTTGATTTTGTTTGGTCAAGTTTGATTTTGTTTTGTCAAGTTTAATTTTGTTTGGTCAAGTTTGATTTTGTTTGGTCAAGTTTGATTTGTTTGGTCAAGTTTGATTTTGTTGTGATCATCAATTATTTGGTCAAGTTTGATTTTGTTGTGATCATCAATTATTTGGTCAAGTTTGATTTTGTTGTGATCATCAATTATTTGATCTCCTCACTACTCATAAACTGTTTGGTCAAGTTTTACAAAGAAGTTAGATAATCAGTCATTATTTCAAATTAATCACGATGGAAGCTCTCTGACTAACAACCCAAAATTTTAGTAGTAGTTAGTAGATTAAGCAAAAATTAAATTAAGGAAAGATTTTATGGACTGTTAATATTAATAAAGATGGAAAACAGAATACTTATATAAATTTAGTACATTTACAAGTTTTATATTTATTAAAGATGTTTTTTATTTAAATGGTAAGTTCTTGTATTTAAAATATTACATGAAAAATTAATCAATATAGGACAACCTACAAATAGTCTTAATTTAATTAAATCATTTTTCAAACTTTTTTTAAATTAAGAAGAAATTAACTAGTCTTCATTTTGGCACAAATTTTAACAAACCTCTATGAAAAAGTTCACCAGATATGGATCAGTCTTGATTTTGGCACAAACAGTGCACAGAAATTCTATTTCTTCTTTTTCAGCAGGCCCAGCTTTTGTCTCCCCACATGCCTTCACCAACCTCTGTAAAGTAATCAATTCATTCCTTTCATCATTTGCCTCCATCAAACGTGTAACCCATATTACTTTAAGGCATTCAAAGGTCATACTTGCACATTTCATTGTTAATAGTTTTACTTTAAGTAATGTTTACGTTCTTATTCAGATAAAATATAAAGCATTTCAAACATTCTTACAAGAAATTTATTTTATTCATTTGAAAAACTTTTATCTCTGAGATAACATTAAGTGTAGCCCGGGGAGTAAAAATGAATACTTAAATAAAAAAGCTACACAAATAGTAATGGTAATAGTAATTATTATGTTTATAGAAATATTAATAGTAATGGTAAGACACTTTTAGAACAAGCAACTGACCTGTACTGCTCTATGTACTGACCTGTACTGCTCTATGTACTGACCTGTACTGCTCTATGTACTAACCTGTACTGCTTTATGTACTGACCTGTACTGCTCTATGTACTGACCTGTACTGCTCTGTGAACTGACCTGTACTGCTCTATGTACTGACCTGTACTGCTTTATGTACTGACCTGTACTGCTCTATGTACTGACCAGTACTGCTCTATGTACTGACCTGTACTGCTTTATGTACTGACCTGTACTGCTCTATGTACTGACCTGTACTGCTCTATGTACTGACCTGTACTGCTCTATGTACTGACCTGTACTGCTCTATGTACTGACCTGTACTGCTCTATGTACTGACCTGCACTGCTCTATGTACTGACCTGTACTGCTCCCCTGTTCTATTTAAATTACACAATTTTACCCAAACAGATAAATTGAAACAGAGTAGGGAAGTTAAAATAAAGNGACCTGTACTGCTCTATGTACTGACCTGTACTGCTCTATGTACTGACCTGTACTGCTCTATGTACTGACCTGTACTGCTCTATGTACTGACCTGTACTGCTCTATGTACTGACCTGTACTGCTCTATGTACTGACCTGTACTGCTCTATGTACTGACCTGTACTGCTCTATGTACTGACCTGTACTGCTCTATGTACTGACCTGTTCTGCTCTATGTACTGACCTGTACTGCTCTGTGTACTGACCTGTACTGCTCTATGTACTGACCTGTACTGCTCTATGTACTGACCTGTACTGCTCTATGTACTGACCTGTACTGTTCTATGTACTGACCTGTACTGCTCTATGTACTGACCTGTACTGCTCTATGTACTGACCTGTACTGCTCTATGTACTGACCTGTACTGCTCTATGTACTGACCTGCACTCCTCTATGTACTGACCTGTACTGCTTTATGTAATGACCTGTACTGCTCTATGTACTGACCTGTACTGCTCTATGTACTGACCTGTACTGCTCTATGTAATGACCTGTACTGCTTTATGTACTGACCTGTACTGCTCTATGTACATTAATGTGAGGCAAAAGTGGATGGGAGATCCTTGAAAGTAGCTTGGTAAAAAAACTCAGGACAATTTGCTTCATCCCAGGAGGGTGCTGTAGGGAACATTGACCTGTTTTTAATTCTATATTTTTATGTAACTCATAGTTCAGCATTTAATTAGTTATGTTAGACAGTAGCCAGAATATGTAGATATCAGATCAAATTTTTATTCAAATGACTCCACAAATTAATCTAACCCATACATTTACATAATGGAAATGAAGTTAAGCAATGCGTCCCACACTCACATCAGTGCGCCCTAAAGTATACAAAGTCTCTAGAAGCCTATGTTGAAGTAGATATTCCATGCACATCCCAGTTGTTCCAGCCTCACCCAGATCTGACTCTTCCTCATGTAATATACGGAGCATTGAGGTCAAATGTTCAGGTAGTGCTGTCTCCTCAATCCTAACTCCACCATCTTGATGCCAAACAAAAATTAGTTTACATTTGTAAGTTCAGTAAGTATGGAAAACATATTAGCAGGTGGCAGCAGATCCCATTACATTTAAAAAGTTTTTTTTTTAAGTACTTTTATGGCATTCATAATTGTTAAAACCATTGAATTCATGATAGTGAATTTAAGTGAAAATGAATTTTTTACATTTTTAAATTTTCAATACTCTGTTGAATTACCATCATTTAGTTTTAATTAAATTTTCAAAAAATTTGGGGATTAAAAAAAAGATTATAATATCAATAACCTATAGATTGTGTATGAATATTATTGAATAACTAAAAACTAAAGTTTTAAATAAATATTTATTAACAAGTCAAGTTTTATGTAAAGAAATTTAGGTTTAGAATTCATAGTCTGTCATATTTCAGCATATCTGGGAAAGTTATATCTATCATTGTACTGGTAAAATAACATTGGAATCTTAAGGACAGCATAGATGCTAGAATTGCCAAATGTGTCCATTTATCTGATGTGTCTTATAGATATTTTAAAGAGGATTCCTCTCACAGTCTTGAATCTCCCAAATCAAGTAAATGACCCTGAATCTGTTCATCTTGCAGTGGATTAGCATGAGGTTCAGAAACATAGTTAACAGCCACGTTGCGAAGTCATGTTCAAAAAGAAAAGGGGAAAGGAGAGTTCAAAATCATAAACATTTTTAAAAATTAAAAAGTAATGTCTTAGCTGAGGCTTGAACTCAGGACCTTCCGCGTGTTAGGCGGATGTAATAACCACT
Organism: Radix auricularia; assembly: GCA_002072015.1. Classification (NCBI taxonomy): domain Eukaryota; kingdom Metazoa; phylum Mollusca; class Gastropoda; family Lymnaeidae; genus Radix; species Radix auricularia. Next base: position 242,733 of record MUZC01000189.1, on the reverse strand, counting down.
ACACTACGAAATGCATGTTATTATGTGAAGGAACAATGATACTGAACTATCTTTCTGGCTTTCTTGGATTCTTTGGATTTCACCGCAGCCAAGTTTTTTCACCACAGCTAAGTTTTTATTTTTTATATTCGTTTTATTTGTGTATTGTATGTCCGTTGACAAAGGCTCTTTGCCGAAACGTTCGTTATTTTGTTACATCCTGTCAGGCTAACCCTTACCTTGTTTACGTCTTTTCCATTTAATTTTTTAACTAAAGAAGCATTGTTGGTCTCGATGACCCCCTACACCCGGTCACCACCTTTGCTTGCCAATCATAGATTGATTGGTCAATGGTTGACCTCAGCGAGGGTCATCCATCATGCTTGTTTGCACATACTCATTTAAGAGAAATATAGATAGCCGGCTTGCGTGTGTGGTGTCCCGCATGGTTGGGCGACGTAGAGAATTATATATATGACATTTAAATTGGGATTGTGAAATAGTTACATTGCCATGAGCTTAATTATTGGACAGTTGACAGTAATTGTTAAGAGGCTTCTTTCAGATATAATATAGTGTTAAAAATTAGAAACCTTATTGACTGCATGATGGACCATATCAAACTGAACTAAGCAAAACTCAGATTTTTACATCCTGTGTTACTTACCTTTATTATCCACAAAATAACTGGTCACTGACTTCCAATGGTAAACAAATTCTTCTTGTGGTGAAACATTAGGTGCAAACTGAAACAAATTGTTAAAATATCTTCATCAATTTATAGTTTAGTAGCCATTGGTTAAATTAGGAGAAAGAAAGATAAGATTGAAATATTATAATTAAGGATAAAATATGCATTTTTAAAAATGTTAACAATTTACTTATGGATATAGTTTATTGTATTTATTGATACAATTTTCCAATTTCAATAACTTTATTGACAATGGAAATCCTTAAAAACATTTACCGTTTCAACAGCTTGTTGAAGAAAGTTAGTAAATTTGTGAAACATTGCTTTCTTCATTATATCTGAAACAAAATATTGAATATAGTAAAATGCTATTGTAAGTTTTAAGTAAAGTACTTGGAGAACATAAATTTTTCTATAATGATAATAAGACTAAACATCCTCAACTTATACTTCAAATCAGCATTTTCAGCCCCTGGTGACACGGACATCTCAATAAGCTTAAATAAAATAGACTAAATAGGTAATATAACTGTAGACGATGAGGCAAACATAAACCTATAACAACCTTAAAACAAACAAAGCTCGTGAAAAATCTTAGAAGTACTTTTTCAAGCCTCTCAAACAAGGATAGGATGCCACAGGATTGAAAACAAGCTTTTCAAAGAAGGAGATAGAACAGACCCTGGTAATTATAGACCTGTTTGACTTACTAACATCACTACTTAATAACTAGAACGCTTAATTTATAGTAGTATAGTTAATCACCTTAGCAACCATAATATCCTGAGCCCACATTAGCATGGCTTTAGGGAAAAATAGAGCATGTGACACCCAAATAATTAGTCTGATAGAGGATTTATAAAAAGGTTTAGATAATAATCAAATAGAATCAATAATACTAGACTTCTCAAAAACTTTTGACAAAGTTCACCATTTTAGGTTATACAAAAAATTTATTTATTTGGCATCTCTGGTCTCTTACATCAGTGGTTTCAAGACTTCTGATTTGACAAAAAGCCAACGGTAATAATTAATGGATCAAAATTGGCACCAATGATGGTCAACCAAGGAGTTCAACAAGGAACTTAAATAATTTACCGAACAGCCTCATCAAGTTAGTTTATGTACCGATGATTGTATAATCTATAGAACAATCAAATCAGAACAAGAAAGTAAAATCTTACAAGAAAACTTAGATGAATTACAAAAATGGGAAACTACTAGGACTTGGAGTATGTCTTTCCCCTCAGAAAGTATTAACTGTTAAGAGCAACAAAGAAAAAGAAACAAATAAATGCAAGCTATTTTATTCATGGAAAACAGCTAAACCAAATTAAAGCTACAAAGTCATCATCATTTGTCCTTTGGGTTCCTTGTGGAACATAGGGCTTCTGTCAAAGCTCGCCACTGTGCACGGTCCCTTGCCAGTCGCTTCAATTCTTCCCAGCTCTTCCCACTTTTTCCAGCCTCATCTAACATGCTCCGTCTCCATGCACGCTTGGGTCTTCCTCGCTGACGTTTGCCCTTGGAGTTGCAATCTAAGGCCTGCCTCGCCCTGCTGTTATCTTTCCAAAGGGTGTGTCTTATCCATCTCCACTTCCTTTCCATGATCTGTTGTTCTACTGTCTTTTATTCACACCTCTCCCACAGTTTGGAGTTTTGACCTTGTCGAACCATTTTATTTTCAGAATATTTCTGAGGCATCTGTTAACAAAGGTCTGGAGTCTATTTTTTGTTATCTCTGTGGTTCGCCATGTTTCGGATCCATAAAGTAGGACCGTTTTAACGTTGGTGTTAAAGATCCTGACTTTTGTTTTGACAGAGATGTATGTAGGTCTCCAGACTTGTTTCAGATTGGCAAATGCCTGTCGCGCCAAATTTATTCTTCGTTCCATGTCCTCATCTGTTCCCCCTGATACATTGACCACACTCCCAAGATAAACAAAGTTGTTTACTTGTTCCAAGGTACAGTTTGATACTTGTATGTCTCCATCTTGCTGGTAGTTAATTTTCAAAAATTTTGTTTTTTGAATATTGATATTAAGTCTTACTCTTTTCCCAGTCTCGCTCAATGCTGTGAGTTTGTATTGCATGTCTTGAAGTCTGTGGGACAGAATGGCCAAGTCATCCGCAAATTGTGACATGGAATTCATCTGTTAATCTACCATTAAGTATTACTTGAAGTTTTTGTACAGATTTTGGATGATGCTTGTTATTTTGTTTGGTATTCTATAGTGCCTCATTATTGACCATATAGTTTCTATATTAATGCTATCAACTGCCTTTTCAAAATCCACAAATGTGGTCTAAAGTAGAGATTTTAAAGCTCCAAAGTACTTAGTAGTAATAAAAATTAATTAGGGCTGCGGAAATAAAATATTAATTTCTCAATTAATGGGTAAATGTTTTTATAGATTAAAATTATTTTAATCGATAAAATAGCAACATGACGTCACAATTCTTAAACTTCCCCTCCCCCTTGTCACACATCGTCACAAAGTTGGGGACCCCCTCCCCATAAGGTGCGTGAAGACATTTTTGGATGGTCCTTTAATTAAAAAACGTGATTTTTGTGCCCCCCCCCCCCTGAAAAATTCCTAGCGACAACCATGATAGTAATATAATATAGTAATAGTCAGTATTAGTATTAGTTTAGTTAGTAATAGTAATAGTAGTAATAGTAATAGTAGTAATAGTAATAGTGTAATACTACTAATACTGATAAGTTACTGATAAGTAATAATACTAATACTAATAGTCTAATAGTAATAGTACTACTAATTACTAATACTAATACTTTTATAATTTATTCTAATACTAAATTACTATACTACTAATACTTAATACTAATCCGTAATCCTAAATACGGATACTTAATTAATAATACTAATACTACTTACTACTAAGTTACTAATACTAATACTAATACGACTAATAGTAATACTAATAGTAATAGTACTAATACTAATTCTAATGACTAATAGTACTAATACTAATTATAAAAAAATGGGCACTGAGTTACTGTGATCTTATCTTATATGTTACAGACGCTCCTTCTGTACAGAAGATTATTGCGTCCTACGTATTTCTATGATTTGTGTTTAGTCCTGTATTCTTACTAGAGTTTTAAATGATGATAAAGTGTTGGCTTTCCTGGTTTCTTCAGTCTTCAGGCAACCCATTCCACGCCCGAATACCGGACGGAAAGAACGAAAATTTATATGTGTTTGTTCTTGCATATGGAATAAGTTTGAATAAGAAAGGTGTTTTTATATTTATGTCTATCTGAGGGTTGTAATAAGTTATCTTTGTGTTGTATTTCTAAATTAGAATTAATTGCCTTATGTATAATTACTAATTTACTCTTGGTTCTTCTATCCCCTAGTGTTTCAAGGTTTAATGATTTAACTAATGGTGTTACTCTTGTCAGTTTTGAATATTCTCCAGTAATGAATCTGGCAGCTCTTTTTTGGATTTGTTCTAACTTATCAATAGTTTCTTTGGTGGATGGGTCCCATACAGAAGATGCATATTCTAGTATAGGTCTCACCAGGGTGAGGTAGCATTTTAGTTTTATATCTTTGTTACATTTGTAAAAGTTTCTTTTTATAAAGCCTAAGGTTTTATTTGATTTTTTAATAACTTCATTGACATGGGGATTCCAAGATAGTTTCTCATTTATTATGACTCCTAAGTATTTTGCATCTTTAGTTTGGGTTAGTTCTTTTCCATGAATGAAGTATTTTGAATTTATTTGTTTCTTTTTCTTTGTTACTCTTAGCAGTTGACATTTTTCTGGGTGGAAGAACATATTCCAGTTAGTTTCCCATTTTATTAATTCATCTAAGTCTTTTTGTTCTGACTTGATTGTTCTATAGATTATACAATCATCAGCAAATAACCTAACTTTTGTTCCTGTTGAGATATTGTTGGGTAAATCATTTATATAAATTAAAAATAGTAAGGGACCTAGCACACTTCCTTGTGGAACTCCTGAGTTAACCTTTATTGGTGTAGATTTAGATCCATTAATTATTACAGTTTGCTCCCTACCCAATAGGAAATCTTGGATCCAGTGATGTAAGGGACCTGAGATTCCAAAGTATTTAAGTTTTTTAAGTAAACTAAGGTGGTGAACTTTGTCAAATGCTTTTGAGAAGTCTAGTAATATTGTATCTATTTGATCATTATTATCTAAGCCTTTTGATAGATCATCTATTAGACCTATCAATTGTGTTTCACATGATCTGTTCTT
>MUZC01000189.1:193049-231688 GCA_002072015.1 Radix auricularia | reverse complement strand
TGGAAAAAGGGGGGGGGTCAAAGTTTTGTGACGTACTTTTGGAGGGGGGGTCTACGATTTTGTGACGACGCGTGACGTAGGGGGGAGGGGGTAAAAAATCGGCCAAAATCGCGTGACGTCATTTATGGACGGCCCCTTAGGCCTTATTAAAGAGTACACGGGGCCAAAGGCAGAAAAAAATGAGCGGGGCCCTGAAACGATCCATAAATGACGTCACGCAATTTTGAACGATTTTTAACCTCTTTCCCTTTATCTCATGTCGTAAAACGTCATTAAATAAATAGTACGCAATCAAATATTTAAGTGGTCAATTTGAATAAAGCTGCGCGTTTTGATGTGACGTCACAGTTCTTAAACTCCCCCTCTTTACACACTGTCACAAATATGTGACCTCTTTCCCTCCACTAGGTGCATGACATCATTTATGGACGGCCACAAGGCTGTAGATATCTAAGCGAAATTTTGTCAGTTTCAATAGTAAGACATCAAACAGGTGTTGTCCACTACTTTTTTCATCTTTAAGAAAGCGTATGATGTGCTCATTTATTACTTCAGAATATCCACCTCCTGAGCTTACATGAATTGGTCCCTTTTGTTTGGTGTGCAAACGAGTATTATTGAAAAGTATTTAGCGAATGTTACTATTTTTTTTTGCAATAATTTTCCGTACATTATTTCTCATCAACGAAGTAAGATCGTTTTGAATTCGCTTTCCCAAGTAGCCTATTGATCACGAATTTCATTTGTTTGTATTCATCGAATATACTTCTGCAAAACTAGATCAAATTATTCCAGCAAATCTCCGAGCCCCAAAAAGTTTCCATTTTTATGTGTCTGGTGTAATTTATTGACTGAACTTCGAAAGGTCATGCTGTGCTCAGAATGAAATTGGACAATGTCCACGAGACATTGAAATACTCTGTGCCAACGAGCCTGTTCTCTGTTTATTAATTTTTGACTTTGCTAGTTAATTGTGAATCATGCTGTTAGCCTGTTTTCCAGCTGAAAATCTTTTTCAAGTTAGATGTAATATGTCCCTTTGATTTCTCATGATTAGACAGTTTACACTGTCATTTTTACAGGCACAAATTTCGCCATATTCAAAAGCAAAGTGTTGACAAAAAGTTTGCAACAAAAACAAAACATATTGTTATTAGCTCCTAAATGTAGAAGCCTTTTTGGTTGACGAGAGGTTGTCCTTTTAATTGCAATGGTCCTTAAATTGCAAGTTTAAGCCAAACCATGGTTTTTTAAAAATTAAATAAAATGTTCTCTTCAATCCATAAATGCTTTTATGCTCTAGGCAAAAAAAAAAATTAAATATTTTTTTCATGTTATAAAAATATTTTATTATATGAATGCTCAATTTATAAAATTATTTTATTCTGAAAAATAAATAAATATACAGTTTTCTCGATAACGTTGTATAAAATATGCGTTATATTGGTAAATTATAAAGAAGTAATACAAAAATTCGTTCAAGCGCGGAGCCCTGAAAAACGCTGTGCACATGATGGTTGCCTCGTTCGTCTTGCCCTAAGACCCCAATCGTTGTTGTTCTTTTTCAAGCCTCTCTCAGCCAGTTTAAAGTACCCTAAGATTGGAAATTAGCAAATGTAAGTCCCCTCTTTAAGATAGGTGATAAATCAGACCCTGGTAATTACAGACCAGTATCACTTACTAGTATCACCTGTAAATTACTAGAACACATAATATTTAGTAGAATAATTAACTACCTAGACAAATTTAAATATTATAATGCCCTATGCCCACATCAAAATGGCTTTAGAAAAATAGATCACGTGAAACACAATTAATAGGTCTAATAGATGATCTGTCAAAAGTCTTAGACAATAAAGTAATGATCAAATAGATACAATACAATATTACTGTACTTCTCAAAAGCATTTGACAAACTTCACCACCTTTGTTTGCTATATATATTTTTTTTTTTAAACTTCACTACTTTGGAATCTCAGGACCATTACATCACTGGATCCAATACTTCCTTTCAGGTAGGGAGCAAACTGTAATAATTAATGGATCTAAATCTGCACTTATAACATTTAACTCAGGCGTTCCAAAAAGAACTGTGCTAGGTCCTTTACTCTTTTTAATTTATATAAATAATTTAACGATGTGTGACGAGAAATGTGACGTCACATCAAAATCACAACTTTAAATACAAGTTTAACTTAAATATTTGATTTCTTACAATTTATTTTATTACGTTTTACATGACATCACGCGTGCTATGATATTAGAATGCAGCTCTGCGCTAAACAGATACTTAAATGATAAATAGAAAATAAAGCTTTTATGGGGGGAGGAGGTGCAAGGCTTTGTGGCGTCATATTAGAAGGGGTTGTCTAAGTTTTTGTGACGACTCGTAATTTAAAAGAGGAGGGGGGAAGGGAAGTGAAAAATCGAGAGGGGGGGGAAGGGAAGTGAAAAATCGACCGCAAATCGCGTGACATCATTTATGGACGGCCTCTAATGTCGTAACACGCCGGAGGCCATGTAAAACGTCATTAAATAAATTGTAAGAATTCAAATATTAAAGTGAAACTTTTATTTTAATTTTAAGTTGCGTGTTTTTGACTACTGACTCGTCACAATTCTTACCCTTCTCCCCACACATCTTCACAACTGTGTGACCCCTCACTAACCCCCATAAGTGCGTGACGTCATCTATCATATTATGGAATGGACGGCCCCATTAATAGGCATAGAATATTATGTATGAATTTTATGAATTGCTGGTGGACCACTTGCACTACAAGGGCAACGGTCTTAACAAAGTAAATTATCTCTAACAAGTTGAGTCGAAGTCGGCACGTACACTCTTCTAAGGTTTAGACATAATATTTTTAATCTAAACTAAACGGGATCTAAATAAGTGATTGCACAGACTTATAATATCAGGGATCCTTAAAACTTTTCACAATCACATCGTCGCTTTCAGGGCCACCTTAGGAATTAGAGTTTGCTAGGCCCCAGGCAGCAAACGATGAGCTGGGCACATATAGTATGATATAGCAAACGACGGGTGAGAGCCATGCAAAATAAAATTCCATATCTTAAATTTCTAAATGTCTACAAACTAAAGTCACTGTTATTATTATTCGTTATTATTATTTTTTATCCCTAGAGCTTACATGCAATAAATAAATCAGTATTTAACATGTGTGCCATCTTTAAAGTTTTTAACAATTATTTCCCCCTTTTAATCTGAACAATACTATGGTAACGTTGATAAATAATAAGGTAAGGGAAACTACTGCTAAAACATGATTCCAGCAACATTTAAATTTAACGCATAGAATTTCCAATGTTTTCTTGTTTTGGGAAAGTTTAAGGAAATTAAGTCTAAAAATGGGTATTGTTATAATTTTATTCATTAAATATTTTTTTAAAATATGTTAATTTTTTATTTTAATTGTACCTTGACACTTGACATTCTTATTGAGTTACTCTCTGTCTGACTGTCTCAATACTGATCAATACTCAATTGTCAATCAATAGTCTTGAATTGTAACTGTATTATACTCAGACTGTATAGTGTATAGGCATTTAGTATAGAGTATAGGCATTTAGTATAGAGTATAGGCATAGGCTCATTCACTTTCACTTTTCAAAGTAAAGTCAGTATATAAAAGTCCAATGTAGTAGTAGTGAGATAACTAAGTAGTAAGCAAACTCTTGACACTCACACTCATTCTTCATGTTTAAACTTATATATTTCGTAAGTGTAGTCTACGACCTTTGTGATGTTCAGGTTTGAAATACTATTTAATATTTAAATATTTGTTGTAATCCTATGCCTATATTAAAATAAATTATATACTATATAAAATAGCTAAATACGACCCGCAGCGTAACATATGCCTCAGACTTGCTCACAGTCACAGATAGGCTAGTGCAAAGAACGGGGGAAAGAATGGACACAAATAGCAGCATGAACATATGAAAATAAAGTGAATGAATGTCGTCAACATACAGTTGATCTTGAGACATGTGCACTGCGGTTGTTGTTACCTGCTCCCACCCATCCTACATCACCCTTGCTTGCCAACCATGAGCTGTGGTTGGTCAAACCTCCTAGCAATGGTCATTCGTCACGCTTATTAATTTGCTCTCATCTTGTGGTTGCCACAACGACTAATCTCAGAGAAGAGCTAACTGACTTTGCTCAGAAATGGGACAAATTTAAAAATTCTGTCTCCAACGAATACCTTCTCTAAATGTTCATTGATTCAGTAGAGTACAGCGTGAATGAAGATTTGCCACATGAACTCTGGGACAACCAAGTTGTGGATAAGAGAGAGGATCTTCCATAATCCAAATCTTGCAAAAAATGCCTTGTTTGCTGCTTTTTTATACTACATAAATACAGTTTCTATGGGTAAACATACAAACAACTCTTTAAAGCATATAAACTCATATTGACTCTGTCATCTACCCAAGTAGCTTGTGAGAGATATTTCTCTTAACTGAAATACATTAAGAATCGCTTGCGAAGCTCGTTGTTTTCTACACACCTTGAAGCTTTTATGCGTATGTAGATAGAAACCAATGTTTTAAGTGAACTGAATATTGACAAAATTATAGATCATGTAGCCAAAATGGCCTCCCGCATAAAGAAGTTGCTTATACTATAAACACCATCACAGTGAGTCCGAATAAATTGATTTATAACTTGAATTGATGCATTTTTTTATATTTTATTTATAATTATAAATTATATATGTGATTTATCTTTTTTTTTTCTGTTTTTTTAAATTGTATTTAGTAATTTGTAAAGTGACCCATGACTATGGAGGCCTCGGCCCTCAGGTTTGGATGGAAAAAAGGCAAATGAAAATAAAAGTTATGAAGATAGGGCCGCTTTTTTTTTTTCCCTGGGCCGCTGGAATCCCCAGTCTACCCCTGTTTCACCAACATAGTTAACTAAAAAAAAACTTAACATCTTTGGAATCTCAGGTCACTTAGATCACTGGATCCAAGGGAGAAAACTGTAATAATGAATGGATCTAAATCTGAACCACTAAAAACGGTTAGGTCCCTTACTCTTTCTAATTTATATTTATAAATGATTTACCCAATAACATATCAACAGGAATAAAAGTTAGGCTATTTGCTGATGATTGTATAATCTATAGAACAATTAAATCAGAACAAGATTAAATGGGAAACTAACTGAAGTATGTCTTTCCACCCAGAAAAGTTTCAATTGTCAAGAGTAACAAAGAAAAAGAGACAAAAAAATTCAAAATATCTCCTTTATGGAAAAGAACTAACTCAAACCAAAGAAATACAATACAAAGATAACTTAATACAACCTTAATATAACACTTTTCTTATTCCATATGCAAGAACAGACACATACAAATTTTTGTTCTTCCTGTCCAGAATTCGGGTGTGGAATAGGTTGTCTGAAGAAACCAGGAAAACCAACCCTTTATCAACATTCAAAACTCTAATAAGAATTTAGGACTTAACAAAAGCTATAGATAAGCGTAGGATGCAATAATCTTCTGTACAGCAGGCATGTGATATTTGTCATATTTTTTATGTAGCATAAAACAAGTCAAATTTATGCAAAATATTTTAGGACTGTAGGGCAAGTAGGGGCTCATTTCGCGACCATGTCAGTACAAAGCAAATAGTCAATGAAAAATATTTCTGCCTGTCCACCATACTAAGAAGTTTGAGAAGCACTGCTTTGTATAATTACACTATTATCATTTATAGGCTATACGTTTTTCTTATTAAATCATTTAAAATCATGCAATTTAATTTCTATTAATTTTATATTTTATGCCTCTCCAAAGCTATGGAACTTCCCAAACAGATCTCAACAGAACACATAAGTTTTCCTAAAACACAATGCATCATTAATGATATCACTCATGAGGCTCGGGATGCACCTGGCAATGAATCTCTAACAGATAAAGAGATAACTGAGAAAGTAGAAGCAATTTTAATGAAAAAAATTAATGCTGGAGAAAAAAGTGCATATTTTCAACTTGGACTTCTCTTTTTTTATCAGGTGAGAATTTTAATGACTGTTAAGTCAAGTATAAGCTTTTTTTTTTTTAAATTTGGCATATAAGTTGAATTGTTATTAGATACAAATGACTGCCTCTTGATATTGTGTAACAATTCTCTTTACAGGAAAAATATGAAGAAGCTCTTGATTTATTTGATCAAGCTAAAACTTTTGACTTTCAATCCTTATTCATGTATGGAGTAATGAAATATGATGGTCTTGGAACAGAAGTCAACATGGTTTGTTTTATTATCATTTATTATTTGTAACCAGTTAAGAAATTTTAAAAAATCTTCCAATCAGTTTTCTCAAAATAAAGGTAAATATATTTGTATGGTTATCTCCTACAAATAAGGTTTACATTGTTTCTTTATATGTTAATATTGAAAAGAAAACACTTTTTGATCATAGCAAGGGTTATGGTGGTCAAGTGGCATGTGCGCTTTGCTGGTATACTAGTGGTCATGGGTTTGAATCCACAAAAAAGGCAAGGACTTGTTCCAGGGGCCTAGGGTGTCCCTGTGTCCAGCCAGCTCCACATGGGTACCTAACACTTGTTAGGGAAATAAAGGTGGCTGGGTAATGCTTGGAACCCTCATAGCCGTGGCCTGTGATCGCTGCATCACTTCCCAACAGGCCTGCATGAATTGTCGGTCTGTGGACACAATTATCTTCTGTATAGAAGGAGTGTTTGTATCGATAAGACAAGACAAGTATTAAAATATAAATATTTTAATTTCAGTCCCAAAGATTACAGCAGAAAGTTTTTTTGTAAAATAAAATATTGTGCTGATTTGAAACGAATCACATTCCAGTAGGTTTTTTTTTCTTTATCATTTCTAAAATATTTTTCTGAATGTTCTTATAGCTCCTGTTTGATAAATTACTTTTTTCAATTTTGACCTAAAAAGTGTTTTGCTTTTGTCCGCAGAAAGATGGTATGGATAGTATGATGGCTATAGCTGAAGCCACAGGCTTGCAGGTTATGCATCTTGTACCTGCAGCCAGGTACAATTTAGGACGAGCATATTATCAAGGATTTGGTGAAATACAATCTGATGCAGAAGCAGAAAGGTAGTTTATGATATAAACCTCTTAGAAGAGAATTAATGGTTAAAAGTTTTTAGTTACAGATTCTTTTTCTAAAGTTTTGATAAATAAAAATTAGTTTTTTTCCCCAGTTATATCTTTTTCTAAACATCCATGAAATGCTGCGGCTAAAACAGGAGGCTGTGTTCATTTTAAAAAAAATAAAATGTACTAAAAGATAGTAATAAAGTTTTCATTTCTAGATTAATTAAAAGCGAGTACAAGATTGCCACTATGCTAAATTGAAAATATTTTTTAAATTTAAATTTTGGTTACTAGGTGGCTTCTTTTAGCAGCTGATGATGGTAATCCAAATGCAAGTATCAAAGCTCAAAGTGTACTTGGCATGTTCTACTCAAGGCTGGGAACAGAGTACCATGATCTCAAAAAAGCATTTTTCTGGCATTCTGAAGCTTGTGGCAATGGTAGCCTTGAATCTCAAGGTCAAATATCAAGTTTTTATTTTTCAAGGGGAGAAAGGAGATAGTGTTGTTTTTTTTTAAATTAGAAGTTATTTTGATAACAGAGTTATAAATAGAACTTCTTTAATACGTAAAACAAAACTAACTTTAATTTTTTTTTTTAATTTTTGCCAATAAAAATTTAATATATGTAAAAACTTTCTCTATAATTTCAAAAATGGACCATTGATGTCTTATGGTCATTATTCCAGGGTACTTACTTATTTTTTATCCAGACTAGTAGCTGTTCTTATGTATTACAGATGCTTCTACTTTAAAAATATTATTGCAACACATGCTTATCCATGGTTTATGTTGAGTCTTGTATTTTTTTTAAATTAGACTTTTGAATGTAGATAATCTGTTAGTGTTGGTTTTCCTGGTTTTTTCAATCCATGCCCAAATTCCAAATGAGAAGGGGAAAGAATTTATGTGTTTGTTCTTACATAAGGAACAAGAAAAGTGTTTTAATCTCTACATCTATCTGAATCTTGTAATAGATTATTGTTGTGTTGTATTTCAGGGTTAGAATTAATTTCCTGATGCAATTATTACTTCTTTAATTTTCTTAAATTCTATAGAGTTTCTTGGTTTATTGATTAACTAAAGGTGTTAAAGTTATACCTGTCAATTTTTAAAATTCTCCAGTAATGAATCATGCAGCCCTTTTTTGAATTATTTCTATTTCTAGTTTATGTGTTCTTTGATGGATACATATCTTTGGATACAGAAACAAAAATCAAACTTTCCACTCCTCCTCAACTCTTATGGGATAATCTGCACTTCATAACTATAATGTAGTAATGTAATTTTTTATCCATATGATTTTATTACTAGTACGTTAATTAATATATTTATAACTGTGTGAATTTGAAATGTTAGTGGAAGTTATCTTTATTACATTATAATTTTTTTTTCATTCCAAACAGGTGCTTTAGGTGTAATGTATTTACACGGTATAGGGGTAAAGAAAGATCTGGATGCTGCATATATATGTCTGAAAGAAGCTGCAAAAAGAGGCAATGTTTATGCCATGGGAAATTTGGTGACATTTTACTACAAAAGTAAACTTTACACAAAAGCCTGTGACCTAGGTTACAAGTATGTTTTTTTTCAGAATATTTTTTAACAGTTTATTTTCAGGTTCCTGATCATGGGGTGAATTAAATAATACAAATATATTAAAATTTTTCTTACAATAAAAAATAAGCAGTTGAACTCTGGTTCTTTGTTGAGAAATGTGATTTGATTAACTAACCAATAGGTCATTTTAAGATTTATTTTAAAAAACATCACACCAAAAGAATTTTCAACATTTATTCTTTGAGATCCTTGAGGAATGTGAGGCTTTGGTCAAATCATGCAACTAGACATGTTGTCTAGCTAGTTTTTTGTGTAAAAATCTTTTTAAAATAAATATTTTTAATAGATAAGATTGAATAAATTCTTACTGTTAAAATGTTGACAATTGTTCCGACGCCCAATGAAAAATATAAATCACAATTAATTAATTATTTTAAAATATTGTTTTATAAAAATTGTTATGGGAAATAAGGTAAGTGTGTTTTTAAAAATATTAAATATTTGCTTTAAATTATGCATACAGGACAGCACAATTAAATGAAGAGGATGTACCATTGATAGCTGCAGAGACTGACTGCTTACCGTTATATATTGCAAAGGGGATAGCAATGGCTTGTTTCATCTATGCCAGGTGTTTAGTTGGTGGCCATAGTTTAAAAACAAATAAAGAGTTGGCAAAAACATATTACTCCAAGGTAAAGTCTTTTATTTTATTACCAGTACACTGAAACTAAACTAAGAAATGTCAATCATAAGAATAAACATAATAGATTTAGCAGGTGTTATTTTTTACAATTTAAGTACCCAAAGGTTGTATTTTTCTGTAACTTGATGTGCAAGATCCCTCTCTAATGCTACCAGTGCTATTTTATGTCTACTGTTTTCCTTGTGATATGAAAAGTTTGAGGAAATACATTGATGGCTAAATATCCTAAATCCTGGATATAATCAGATTTGATTCCATGTTTTCCTTTTAAAAAATTTGTAAGAAAATTTTATACAAATATGTAATCCTCAACAGATTTTCTTTAATTTACAGAGTTACCGGTTCGACCCTGACATCTGTGCTCTACTACAACATTCTACTCAGTATGGATCCATCTAAATAAAAAGAAACTAAAATATAGTTGATAAAGATATCAGATTTTAAAGATATCAGATTTTATTTTCCCAGTTATTACAAACCACCATTAATTGGGTCTTTTTGACCACATCATTTTTACTGCTTGTACTTTTAATAGCCAAAAAATTAACTAATGGTTCTGGTACTAAAAAAGGATACCCTGAATGATGAATTTAAAAAAAAATAATTTTAACTTGCACTTGCATGCATAACAAAAATTATTGTGCTTACTATTGTGATGAACCAATACCTGTATCCTTAAGCTCCTATGTTTATAAACATAAAAAACACAATTTGCCTACACCCTCCCATTACAATGATGATAGTGGGTTATGTTATTTGCTCATTTTTAAAATCACAGGTAAAAGAAACAAAATTAGTTACAGATATTAAAATGCTAAGAATTAGTTTTAAAATAAAATATTTGGAAGTGTATTCAAAATTCTATATCAAAAGCTTCTTATCTTATGTACTAGATTGTGCCAGGCGCCGTGGCGCCTGCGGCGCCCCGTTTTTTTGGGCGCCTACGGCGCCAACCTTTTTTTTAAAGACCAACTAACTTGTCCTTTTTTGATAAATACGAATTATTAAACTTTATGAAATGTACGCAAAGTATTTATTTAATAATAATAATAGGGGTTGTATTTTGCGTACCGATGCACACCAAACAATGACGTCATCATATTAAATATTTTACAGCGCTCATCAACACACGATTTTTCAACTAAACTAACTGCTGTAGACTGTCGTACATCGCTCCTCAGCGTTTCAACTAAACTAACTGCTGTAGACTGTCGTACATCGCTCCTCAGCGTTACGTTACAAACATACAGAACCACACCACTGGGTGTTTATATCTTATGTATTACAGACTCTCCTTCTTTAGAAGATTATTGCATCCATTAAATAATTATGTTTTTTAATTTAACAGACAAATGTCTATGTGCAGCTTAACAACACAATTATTAACATTAGAATTAGACTTTACTGTGTTCCGTATTTAAATTAAACTTTTTTTCTTGCAATCGGAGATAAATCTTCAGAAAATTATAATGTCCTTTTTTTCAGAATGAAACTAAGAATAATAAAGATTTGATACAATACTGTTGCATACAGCAGAATTCAATAAATGACCATAAAAATGTAAAGTAAATAAATGATCAATGTGGCTTGCAACTTTGCAACTATCCACAATGCATAAAAATGTGTTCTGAAACATAGCTGTGCACCTATTTCAAAGTTTATTTATTTACAGCTAAATTACTAGTTTAAAAAATAAATCACAGAAATACCTTATATTCTCTATCAGAAATATAGTTGATTAATAACCTAGCAACATTGAACGGAATATTTTCAAAAAAGTCAGAGATGGCTTTTTATTGCCAGTCTTCCTGCTGACAAATTTAGTCCAAAGGAGACTTTATATAAACCCTCTGAACTTAATGGTACAGACTTTTTTTTAACATGTTATGTTTTCTGTGATATAATTTATAAATGTTTTAACAAGCCTGTATATGTTTAAATAAATTTTTTAACACAAGATTATATCATTTTAGAGCATTTTATCTCTTCTTGTTCAAAGCTCAATGATTATAATGATTTAATTTCTAACAATCTTTTCAAAAGTCTATTGGACAAGCAAATATTATTGAAAATATGAATAAAATCTTTTGTGACATCAAGTTTGATATCTTTAGTTTCCAGGATTCTACTTCTCACATATTCAATACAAATTACAAAGAAAACCAAAAAAAAACTTGTTGAAACATGCACTTGCTGTATGATGTTTTTATCTTTATCTCCACACATAATGTTTAAATTATTTTTTTTTAGTATTTTACTTTTTTTCATTTATCTTGTTTTCTGAGGTGATGATTAATGTTATAAAAGATCTATACATTTATTTTCCACCTGTGATAAATTTTCAACAAAAAAAACTCATTGATGTAAATAAAAATAATGTCATGATGCCCATATGTATTAAAAAACTTATTAATAGTGCTTGAGTTTTTCTACTCCAGCCCTTCCTTATTCACTTATTAATTATCATATGTATGCTCTTGGTCCAACAAAATACATATAGTTATAAAGAATTCTTTAATAGACATATTAAAAAATGTGGAATGAATCACACACAAAGATGCCATAAGTTTTAGTTTGCATTTTAGTGTTGATATTGGATGGATCATGGTGGGTTTCTTTTTGTAGAATATCCATGTCTGAATTCACTCAGGAGGAATTACATGAATTACCTCCTCTTTTTCCCCCCACTGACAAGTCACACAGTCATGTGTTATCACCACTGTCTTCTTGTGTGTCCAGGTAGACATTGTGTGGGAGGTGCAACTTGACCATGTTTGTTTCTAGTATTTACTCTGATCAACTCCATCACGGGACCTGGAGCTCTGTTTAGGGCCACACGGACTACAAATAAATAAGGTCTGCTCTGACATCCTGTTGTCCCAACTAGGGCCAGTTCACCATGGGCTTCCCATGTTTACTATCACCGGAGGCTGGCCATTTAATTTGTTCTCATAGGAGTCTTCAAACAAAAGGCTGGTATTTAAACTGGAAACTAGAAAAATTTGTAATTTGGCATCACATATACCTCAACAGACTGCAGATATTTCTTTTTATAATCAATTAAATGGACCAAACACACCTAGCATCTTTAATATTAACTCATGAGAACTGAGAATAAATCAAGAACAATTTCTTCAACTAACTTTCCTTGCTTTGTGTCTTGAAGAAACTTCAGCAATAAAATAAAAGATGTGGCTGAGAATTTTTTTGGTCATATTTTTATCAGTAATGTCATCTTACTCTTATGACTACTACTATTATGATCCTACCATCTGTGAGAACATACAGCCTGGCCTCTGGGTAAGTTAGGCAGAAATTTTTATGACTTTTTTTTACTGATAATTATTCTTTTTTTGATAGTTATTTTTTCTATATTTACTTTACCAAATGCATCAAAGTATAAGTTTTGATTACTTCCCTTTGAAGATAACAAGTTACCGAATGATAGCAACATTAATAATTACTATTGTATAATATAACATTTATTTTGACCAATTTAAATAAAATTGAACAGGTACGTGACACTGTAGATTGCACAATTGCTCATCAATGTGGCTTTGATATGGAAGTTATTCAGTCCATTCAATGTAATGCCAGTCAGGTGTGGTCAAAGCTTGCCTCAGCCTGTGTGTGGGAGTGGGATCCTGACAGAGATGATTGCAATGGCCGACCACAAACTTCCATTTTAGGTAGCTTATACTATTATTCATATACAAATGCAATCAGTTATGTTTGCCTTCATATAATATTATTGAATAATTAAAATTCTATTCATCTAGTGAGAGCAAGTTTGTTCTTAGCACCAAAATCTTCAACATTTCATTTTGTAAATTTTAACCCACAATGAAGGATAAGTACAATATTTAGTAAGCAATAACCATTATGGTCTCAGTAGACTTGCACAGTAAAAAATCTTTGGGTTTTAAATTTTTTTAATGATAACTAGATTAATCAACATATATGGCAAATATGACTTCGAGGCTAGACTTAGATCAATCTAGCTTTCAATTGAGGAATTATAATTATAGATTACAAAAACAGTACATAAAATTATAATAAAAAACAGACTTTCCTTACAATACAACCATCCTATCAAAAATTCAATGAGTATGAGCTGCCCTCTAGGAACATTCCTGTAAATTTCCTTTTATTACTTAAGCTGACCCAAGATGTGTTAAAAAAACTGGCAACAACCCACACCCTGAAGACTGCTCAAAGTTCCTGTCCTGTTCCAATGGTACAATGATAGCAGAACAGAGATGCTCTGACGGAACTCTTTATTGGCCTCGCAATGAGACTTGTGAGTTTGCTGAAGCTGTAGCCTATGACTGTGGGCACAGAAAAATACCAATGTCTATTCCTATTTGTAAGTATTAGCTTGAATTGTAGCTGCAAACATTCTGGGTTGGTACTAGTACTTGTGATTATGCATTTATTTCTGCTGTATTTATATTTAAATAAAGTCAAGAGATATCACCTTTGCATTTATTCTAAGATGAGAACTGACCTAAAACTTGAGTTAATGGTGTTCACTATTGGCATAACTGAATAGATTTGTTTACATTTGTATGCTTCATAGATGAAAGTTAATGGAAAAGACGTAAACAGGGTTAAGGGTTAGCCTGTCAGGACGTTACGTTCTGTCAGGCTAACCCTTACCCTGTTTACTTCTTTTCCATTTTTTTTTATAAGCCTGATTGTAGTCTCATCCCTTATTTTGTTTTCATAGATGAAGAAGATCCTTTGTGTAAGCTAAATGGCCAAGTCCCAGATCCAGCCAGCTGTCGGCACTTCATCCAGTGTCTTCATGGTAAGAGAGTGCAGCGTATTCAGTGTCCCCGTGGCACCGCTTTTTCTGATAAAACTCGCCAATGTGAGTGGTACGAGGAAGTGCATTGTGGCAGTCGAGTAGTGTAACTTATAACTGAGAAACCATTTTTAAACCACATCTCAAAAAAAAAATGTTTTTCACAATGAATAAGGTTTTCTGCATGGTTGAATTTTGAATGTTACTTTGTTTTTCTTAATACAACTGTAGTAAAAGGTTTTCCATTTGAAAAGTAAATAAAGCATGTGTAATATTCATTCCCTTGTATAATTGTATTGCAGAGCTTTAAAGTAACAATTTATTTTTAATTATCAAACCTTTGCAAAAAAGCTATGCATACCCAATGTTTTCTGTGTTCACAATTATTTCTTCCCAATGGTCCAGATGCCATATATATTTTAAGGATCATATGTACAAACATTCAAGTTCAATAACGTCCACAAACACAATAATAGAGTTATTTTATACAATCGAGCATCTACTTCTGATGGTTTTGTTTCACAGACAAAATATTCAGGTTTTAATTTGATTGATTTTGTAAAAATAATTGGCTTTTATATTTTCAAAATTCTACTGTACAAGATACACAAAAGACTTAGTGTGCATTAAATTTATTGTACAGCACAATAGAAAAAATTGACATCACCGATTAGGTATTATTATATGTATATTACATTATATATTCAATGAAAAATGAATATTAAAATGTTTGACCACCAGTGGTCAGCAATTTTGAAATAAAACTTGTGGATTATCTATAGTGTTTTGTGTTTTTTCATGTTTGTAGATACAATGTTTTTATTTCATGTTTGTAGATACGTTTTTATTTCATGTTTGTAGATAAATGTTTTTATTTCATGTTTGTAGATACAATGTTTTTATTTCATGTTTGTAGATAAAATGTTTTTATTTCATGACCATCTATTTCATCTTTAACTTAATCAAAATATTTGGTTTAGCTTAAGATATACAAGAATATTTTATTTGTACAAAGCAATGGATATTTTAAAAACTCAAACTGTCTTAAATTTCTTAAAAACTAAAGTGATTTTTTATGAACAAATCTTTACCCCAAAGCAATACTTTCACTTTCTTAAAATTAAACAATTTGAATTATAATAAAATCAATTAAAATTTTGCTGAATGTGAATAAGTAATTGTTTAAGATTTTGTCGACAAAAATTATTTTTTGCAGTGACATTTTAAGGCAAATTATTTACTTTAAAAAAAACTCCAGTTTTACAGTACAACTGTTTCACCAATTGCTTTTTTTGCTAATTAATACATTTTTTAAATATTTGCTTTTTCTAGACAAATTCAAAATCCACCATAAAAATAAATTGTAATTCATTAAAAGGTAAAGAGAGTTATGTAAATATAATAATGTAATTTTTGTGTGAACATCCAAGTTGAGATCATAAAAAAATGACCAGCCCCATTTTGAAACCAAGTTATAAACAGAGCACTTTCCTAGTGTTAGCAATGTGCTTTGTTAATTAAAAGATCTTCACCTATATTTTTATCAGAAAATATTCATAATCTACGATTACTGAATGTATAAAAAACGAGCAAACAAAAAAAAAAAAAAAACGTTGGTTTTTTGACATTGTGCATTATTGTTCAGAAAAAATAAAAACAAATCATTATGATCTCTATAAGAAATTAAAATAATAATACAGGTTTTAGTTCTTCTGCACTTGAACACAAAATAAAGACAAAATAAGACTTTTATTAATAACATGAATTCAAAACATTAAAGGGCATCAATCATTGATAACTTTACAATAGTTGGCTAATCCCACCAAAGGCAGGCTATTTCATTATGATAACTCAATAATGACAAAGTAACAATATTTAGAATTGTATTCTAGATTTCACATTATATTTATTGAGGAGAATTGAAAATGTGTTATAAGAGTTCTTTGGTTTTATGAGTCCTTTTGACTAAGTTTATTTTATCATAAAAAGTTATTCCAGGACACTACTAAATTATCAATAAAATTTAAGCACCCAAAAAACTTTTAAAGGAAGTACAGGAAGGTATTCTTCAAATCACACTCAATGTGCAGATCTTGCTAGTTGGGGTACTTTTAAGACTCAAGTATTTCAGAATGAATATCTGGCTTTCCCTCTTTAATCTGCAATAATGTTTAATATAAGTCTTTCTTTAAGATAGTAATGCCTACACATAGCTTTTACCATCAAGATCAGAGTTCTTTGTACATATACTCTGACAAGTTAAGAAGTTATTTACAAGATTTTGAAACTAATCACTTTTTTAAATTCCATTACATTCACTGGCAGTTAAAACAAGTAAAGTTTCAGCACATAATCCAGATTACTGGGCAATGAATCTAATTTTATCTATGCAAGAACAGAATGGTTCAAATTAACAAGGTAAAGAGTAGAATGAATAAGAGCAAATATTTTTGCTACATTTATTACTTTAATAAAATGCCCCAAGGCACTAAAAAAATGTTATTATTAAGGTAGTGCCTGGTTTGTGAAGAAGGGGTTAAAAGTTTCAAGTTGATATATATATCCTTAGATTAAACAATACACTTGTGCAGGGTTGTTAATATTGCAATATTGTATTGGTATTGGTAGTATTGCCAATACTTTTTTAAGTATTGGGGCGATATTGCAATACTTCTTGAAATTTGATATTGGTATTGCCAATATTTATTTTTGATGTTGGTATTGATTTTTAACCAATACTAAAAGCAATATTCAATAAATTATCTACAACATTGGTTGTGAATAAAGGTGAATATAAAAAATAGCTTTCGTTGAGACCAAACAATATATCGGTTAACAAAGAGATGTTCTTAATTCATTTTGGAACCCAAATCAGTTTATTTTGTTGAAAACAAAAGCTTCTCTCAAAAGTTATAACATTTCAAAGTGTGATGGGCTGGATCTAAAGCTTATAAAATGTCGATCGTCATCGAGTCATCTCCCCTAAGTAAGAAAGGAGAAGGGGTTGCTGTTAGTGGCTCTTATTAATTTTATTATTTATTTATTTAAGTTTAAGGACGTAAATAAAATATAAGNAATATTTTATACATTTTTCTAAAATTTTACTGGGGTTTGGACCCGTATGAATGGATTGTTTAACTTTAATTTTAATAATAAATATATAAATATAAGTAATTGTTATTATTTATATAATTATAATTTTATTAATATATAAATAAATAAAATAAACTATATTAATATTTAATATTGTAATTATAATAATTAACAAGACAATACTAATTATTATAATAGTAATAGTAATGCGAAATTTTTAGCATTAGTAATATTAAAGTCAGTTCACAAAGAAATACAGGTCCAATTAACTTTATTAATAATTAATAAAACATTAGACCCTAATACTAATACTATTATTTTTCTAGTATATAATTGTATAGTATTAGTATATATTATAATAATTACTTATACTTAGTTATATTTATATTATTTATAACTATTTGGTATGCTATTAAAATCAAGTATAAGAGCATCATTAGAAGTTTTTACCTAGTGCTAAGTCCAAATTGATACTTACCTTAGAATTAATAATGAAAATATTGTTGTAATCTTTTTATTTAATGTTTGATGTTAAACATTTTTGTTATTTCTTACCACCTTCTTTTTACAAAAATGAGGACATATACATTTGACAAACACTTAATATTTTTACATATATTATATAATCAAAAGAAAGAAATGTCAATTAAAATTAATTAGATATTATTACTAAGTAACATAGACATAGACATAATTAAAAGAGATAAAAATGATATTTCATTGCAGAACTCTAAATATCTTCAATTGTAAAATATGTGATAAGACAAGAACAATGACACATGTTATGAATGACATTTAAGTAAATGTTTAGCCGTTTATGTATCATTTGCTTTTCTATGACAGTCATTTGCTTCATTCATCCATTCATTCATCCATCCATCCATTCATTCATTCACAATATATGTACAGTATACATATTAAAAATCTTGTTGCTTAAGGACGTTAAGGTATGCCGACTTATTTTATATGTTGTCAAAGACCTTTGAATGCTTTGAGGAATACTGATGAAGCAAGTGTTAACTATGGAACAAAATTTGGTTAAAAATACATTGTCTAAATTAGCCGAAAATGTTGTTATCGTTTATCGATGTAAGTGATATGATACTATTATAGAGCGATGAATTACGTATTTGTGTTTTATTTCGTCAAATGACCCAAATATTGGTATTGGTAAGGCAATAATAAATAAATATTGGTATTGCAATACTGGTTTTAAAATTGTATTGGTATTGCAATACTGGTTTAAAAATTTATTGGTATTGGTATTGCCAATAATTTCTATTAGTATTGTTAACGACCCTGCACTTGTGTTATGTGAATTTGTGTATGTCTTTAATTATACTTTGATATTTATAAATATTTTATCATTTAAATCTTAACACAAATTTATTATCAAATTATCAATGTATCTGTGAAGTAAATAATTCACAAACCAGGCACTTACACTAATACCAAAACAGTTTAAAGGAAACAATTTAAAATCACATTAAAATCACATATCAATTTGCAATGATGAAGACATTCATAGGGCCCACTGATTGTGGGCCTTTAAGGTAGCAGCAAGTATTTCAATCATCATGCTCTATGATGAGATGCAAACTTTAAACTACTTAACCATTTATTTCTTGATGAAAGTAAGATAAAAATTATCAACAAGTACGAATGACATTTGTCTAATCCAGAAAATGTCTTTCTGTAAAATAATATTATACTGACTGGTCAATGCTGTTGTTTCCAGAGTGCTAACCACTCCAAAATCTTGTCCAAATTTGACTCAAGTTGATCTGCATTATCTGAGGCTAGTTCGTGAACTATTTCAGCAGGATAAGACTCTCTAGCAGCATCGGCAATGACTTGAAATATTTCAGATGAGATGTTTGATTCAATTTTCTTCTCATTATAACCTCTGAAAAAAAAAATTACATTTAAATTTACTACCACAAAATGAATCAAGCCACTTAAATGAATGAGATATGATCAAAATGAGTATGCACAACATGAGTACAGGAGTTGTTTTACTATTCCCACCCACTCGTATTTAATTAGGCTTTGTCTTGTGTAACCATTCCATAAAGCTCTTAAAGTCACACCTGTTAAATATTTATGGATTATTTTTTAAAATTAATATTCATACTTAAGGAAGTCAAATAAAAACATGGAGCTTCTTAATGTATGGCCACATTTCTGATCTGCAGAACTTATTTAGCATATAGCCACAATAAATTTCAATGGTTCTATGGAACAGCAGCACTTATTTAGCATATAGCCTCAATCAATTTCAATTGTTCTATGGAACATTGCTTGTAAAGAAATTAACAAATTTAAACAAATTAATAATTAAAATAACTGTTTGAAAGGAAATTATACATACCTTTCTGTTAATCGAGAATGCAGAATGGTATTATCTGTTCGTAACACAAACACAATATCAAACCATCTTTCAGGAAAGAATTCACACGAATGGTAATCAACTATATTTCCACCTCCTGACATAGTTTCTTCAAGTTCATCAATAATCTGAAAATTGTAGATTCCAAACACTTAATTCCTTGCCATAATTTTACACTAATCAAAATATCTTCAAATTATCTCCTTAATTAACTTTCAGATTTTACTGACCCAGGTTGTGAAAACTTTACCTTGTCTTCATCTAGAATACCACACTGCAATTCATCATCATATCCATCCATGCAGTCAGCCCTTTCCGCAACTTCACCAATACTAATGTAATTAAGGCCACTTCGTTGAGCAAGCTCTTTAGCTAAAGTTGACTTGCCTGTACCGGGGGTACCTTTTTTAGAATATGCCATAGGCTATAGTATATTTGGTAATTAAATAAATTACTATTAAATTTTAATATTGAACTAAGGATAATAGAGGTATAATTATTATTATGATACAAAGTATTGTTAATTCAATTGGTATAAAATTAAATATTTTACAATTATTCTATTTTGCTTCAACTACTAAAAGTAGTTGTGTTTACAGGGTGCTTTTTTGACAATTAAGATCAGGTTCCAAAAGTCTCATTATGATGCATTAGGAACAATCACTTATACAAATTCCTTTCAACCAAAGACCTGCAGCCAAAACACTGCCAGGTATAATGAAATTAAGATTTTTAATAATACTGGATGCAAATGGCAATTTTTTAAAAAAATGTTTATTTCACCTGGTTTTTGTGCCATGGAATGCACTTCATTAATTCAAAGCTTCTTTGGTACCAATAGAGCATAAATTATTATAAGTAATGAAGTATGAGTGTTCAAAATATTAATACTAATTTAGTAAGTTGGCTATATAAAAAATTGAGAATTAGTAAGTTGGCTAAATAAAAACTGAAAATTAGTGGTGGCATTACAATTAAAATAATATAATTAGTAATAAAAAATAAAAATGTTAAAAATTAACACTTTATTTATATTGCACACAAAATTATAATATAAAACATTATATGTAGTATGTAGCTCAATATTAAAATAAGCTTATTTTAAGTATTTTATTATTAGGCTCATTTCGCTCTTATCACAATTACCCAGTCATACTAAGTCTTAGTATATTGTTTAATGTAGTGATGGTAATAACCAATAATAAGCATGTTAAAATTAAAACCCACTAAAATTTCAAAGTAGTAAAACAAATATAAAATTTCATGGCTGCAAAGAAACACTGAGAAGTTTTAGAAGTGGTGATGAGCACCACATAACCACAAGTTTTAGAAGTGGTGATGATCACCACATAACCACAAGTTTTAGAAGTGGTGATGATCACCACATGACCACAAGTTTTAGAAGTGGTGATGAGCACCACATGACCACGAGTTTTAGAAGTGGTGATGAGCACCACATGACAACAAGTTTTAGAAGTGGTGATTGTCAGGGTTATGAGAATCACTGTTTGTTAAAGTGATGTGTCTGCGTGAACACAAGCTCACGTGGATGATGTTTTGTGAGCGAGATTCACGTGGGGCATGGATCAGAGTCCATGCAAGGGTCAGTCCAGGAAAACGGGTATATAACTCGGGTGTGTCTCAGCAGTAGGGAGACAAGTTGACGGGCACACAGGAAACACGTGACAAGCAAACACAAGAGGGACACGAGGCTTAGCGTTGCCCAGGGTCGGTCTGTTGGACCGAGGACTGTTACATGTGAAGTTAAGGCGCACGGAGTTGTATTACTATTAATAGAGATGTACATATGTTACAAGTGAAGACTCGTGTGAATAAAGATTGCTTTTAGTACAAGTTGGCGGTGAAGTCTCGATCAGAAACCCTAGACAACGAGTACCGACAGTGATGAGCACCACATGACCACAAGTTTTAGAAGTGGTGATGAGCACCACATGACCACAAGTTTTAGAAGTGGTGATGAGCACCACATGACCACAAGTTGCGTATTAATATTTAAAAAATGTAGGCTGTAGATAAATGTTAGAGTTATGATTAGGCCTAAGTCAATTTGACTTAAATTCAAAGTCAGTAAGGTTTAAAAATTTTGTTTTAATGTGACTAAAATAAATATCTGTACACAGCTTAATTTATAAATGATGTAGAAATCAGTATGAAAATGATTATAAATATCAGCATTAACGCATTGATTTTGTATTTTGGATCAACTACTCAGAATCTGATCAATTTTTGCTCGCGTCATCTGATGGTGATTTCAAAGAACATGTGACATCACTGCTCACTTGTGTTCAGCTCTCATGCGCTGTGCTCCTTTTCCAACGCACATGAAATAAGTTTTTAGAAAACACCAAATATTATATGAATGTGGTAATTTAAGTCAAATGCCTTTGACATACTTAGCAGGAAAACTGTCAATATCAGATTGAAATCGAATTTGAGGAGCAGTAAATACTATGTTAGTAATTTTAGGCCTATCTTTCCTCTTGTAATATTAATATTGACCCTTATTCACATTTTGACATCGCCGCACTGTGTGTTAGTTCTCGTACTATGCTTTGTCAACTAAGCGAATTTTTGTTTAAAAATCGTTCACTAGCTGAACTCCACTAACAGTGATAACGTGTATTTTTATATTATTTAAATACTGGAATATTTTTAAAATGCTTTGATGCCAAGCTCCTTCTGTACAGAAGATTATTGTGTCCTACGTATATCTATGGTTTGTGTTTAGTACTGTATTCTTATTAGAGTTTTAAATGATGATAAAGTGTTGGTTTTCCTGGTTTCTTTAGGCAACCCATTCCATGCCCGAATACAGGACAGGGAGAAAGAAAACTTGTATGTGCTTGTTGTTGCGTACAGGATAAGAAAGGTGTTTTTATCCTTATGTCATCTGAGGGTTGTATTAAGTTATCTTTGTGTTGTATTTCTAAATTAGAATTAATTGCTTTATGTATAATTACTAATTTACTCTTGGTTCCTCTATCCTCTAGTGTTTCAAGGTTTAATGATTTAACTAATGGTGTTACTCTTGTGAGTTTTGAATATTCTTCAGTAATGAATCTGGCAGCTCTTTTTTTAATTTGTTCTAGTTTATCAATTTTCTTTGATGGATGGGTCCCATACAGAAGATGCATATTCTAGTATAGAAGGTCTCAGCAGGGTGAGGTAGCATTTTAGTTTTATATCTTTATTACATTTGTAAAAGTTTCTTTTTATAAAGCCTAAGGTTTTGTTTGATTTTTTAATAACTTCATTGACATGGGGATTCCATGATAGTTTCTCATTTATTATGATTCCTAAGTATTTTGCATCATTGGTTTGGGTTAGTTCTTTTCCATGAATGAAATATTTCCAATTTATTTGTTTGTTTCTTTTTTTTTTTTTTACTCTTAGCAGTTGACACTTTTTTGGATGGAAGGACATACTCCAGTTAGTTTCCCATTTTATTAATTCATCTTAGTCTTTTTGTAAAATTTTGCTATCTTGTTCTGATTTAATTGTTCTATAGATTATACAATCATCAGCAAATAACCTAACTTTTGTTCCTGTTGAGATGTTGTTGGGTAAATCATTTATATAAATTTAAGATAGTAAGGGACCTAGCACAGTTCCTTGTGTAACTCCTGAGTTAACCTTTATTGGTGCAGATTTAGATCCATTAATTATTACAGTATGCTCTCTACCCATTAGGAAGTCTTGGATCCAGTGATGTAAGGGACCTGAGATTCCAAAGCATTAAAGTTTTTTTTAAAGTAAACTAAGGTGGTGAACTTTTTCAAATGCTTTTGAGAAGTCTAGTAATATTGTATCTATCTGATCATTATTGTCTAAGCCTTTTGATGGTTCATCTATTAGATCTATTAATTGTGTTTCACATGATCTGTTTTTTCTAAAGACATGTTGATGTGGGCATAGGGCATTATATTTGTCAAGCTGGTTAACTATTCTACCATATATTATGTGTTCTAGTAATTTACAGGTGATACTAGTAAGTGATACAGGTCTGTAATTACCAGGGTCTGATTTATCACCTTTCTTAAGGAGTGGCGTTACATTGGCTAATTTTCAATCCTGGGGCACTTTACCCTGGTTTCAAGAGGGTTGAAAAACAACTACAAGGACTGGGGACAGTTCATTGCTTAATTCTTTTAGTAATCTGGCAGGCAATTCATCTGGGCCAGTAGCTTTGTTTATTTTTAAGTTTTTTAAGAGTCAATGTATACCTATCTCATCTACAGTTATGTTACCTATTTCTTCCATTTTATTTAAATTTATTAAATTTCCTTGTCGTCTGAGGCAGAAAATGATGATGCAAAATATGTGTTAAGGATATTAGCTCTAGTCTCATAATCATTATAGGTTTTATTATTCAAGCCTTTTAGCCATTTGAACCTGTAGGTTCCATTTTTTTTTTATTTGATAAAGGACCCTAAGTTTTTATTGTTGTTATCTTTAGTAATTACATTGTTTATATATTCATTTTGGAGGTTTTGACTAAGTTTTTGTGTCAAGTGTTTAATTTTTAAGTATTTTTTGTGTATCCCAGACCTGCCAACTTGCCCCAAAAAAAAATCTGTAGATGGTGCACGCGCAAGTCGGGATCGCAAGTCATTAGCGATGTGGTCTAAATCTATACACTTAATTATCAATAGTGAAATAATTAAAAGTTAAAGAAATAATCATTTACCTTCATTTTCATGTAATAGTCCACAGAATGCATATTAACATCATTACAAATGTACATATATACATATGCACAGAACAGAATAATCATTATTTACATGATGTACACAACTTGCATGTGTTCAGTTTGACAACATTTCTCTTGTGGCCTTTTTACATTTGCCCAACAACTCTTTGGACATATGTAAGTTGCCATGGCAATTGGTAACTTTGGTGACCAACAAATTAGACAGAGTCTCCACTTTCATAGAGGCCCTTGACTCTGTATAGTTTTTCTTGACAATAGAAAAAATTCTTTCGGCATCTGCATTGCTGTGGGGAATGCAGCATACTGCAAACATGGCAGTAGCCAAATCCTCTAACTCCACTTGGTCTGTTATTGGATTTTTAAAGTTTTTCAGGAAGTGCCACTGTTCATCCACCCAGGTTGAGGTAACCATTTCCTTTGGTAGGTCCATAATCTGGTACTTCCTGAATTGTTCCTCATAGGAGTCCAGTGAACAGGTCATTGGAATTTTCTTTAAAAAAAATTGAAGGTCAGCAAAGGTACAACTATCTCTCCAATTCATATTTAACACTTTGGCATGCTGGTAGAGTGGGTCAGATAGTGGAAATTTCTCTTTCATATACTTGAGAGCTACAACATAGAAAGACTTTAGGTGCTCTACAACCATTTTTCTTGACTTCTCATTCAGCTTTTCCAAAAGTGCATTAGTTTGTAGTTTCACTATTCACTGTCAATGCTGTTAGCTGCAGCTGCATGTTTCTTAGTAGTTATATGTTTTTGAATATCATTATAACCACCCCTTTCTATGCTTAAGTGGGTTTGGCAAAGATTGCAAAATGCAAATGTTTCCCCACGGGATGATGATCTAAGAAACAGAATGCTTCTCAGTATATTCCTTTCTAAAACGTTGAGCATAACAATTTTTTTTTTTTGGTTGGAGTTTCAGCATTGTCAGATTCGACCTCATTTGTTGCCACGGCAGATCTTTTCAAAAATGTATCCATGTTGTCACGTTAAGCTTCCTCTTTGAAATAGGCACCACACAATGAATTATTTTTAAGTCCAATAAAGGGATGGATGATAGAATATCAAGTGAAGAATAACTTAAACAGTGGTTCCTTTAAATAACGGAAGTGCGGGAGAAAAAACAGGAAGTCATCATATAAATCAAGCAGTTCCTGTCTTGCCACTTCTTTTTTTTTTTTTGGGGGGGGGCTTTTTCTTTTTATAATTTTTTCGCATTCGGATTTTTCATGGTGAATTTTTTTTTCCGGAAAATCGGGAGATTAAGGGTCTTATCGGGATTTCGTAAGCATGGGTAAAAAATCCATATAATCCCGAAAAAATCGGGAGGGTTGGCAGGCCTGGTATCCTTTCTAATTTGGTAGCCTTAAATTTCTTAAATAAGTTCTCTTTTTGTTTGCGAACTAGCATTTATTAATTCTATTTGAAGTTAGTTTTGTTGGAACATTCTCAACCATTATAGTTTTTAGATTTGTTTTTATTTCCTTCCATATTTCTTCTACAGGGCTATCTATGCTGAATTTATGTAGGAAATTTTTTTTGAAATTAGCAGCTGATTGGTGTAATTTTATTAAGCTGCATTTATTCCAAAGATAGATTGTTCCTCTTGGCATCATATTTATTTTAGTTTTTATTGTATTGGTTACCCTAACAATATCATGATCAGACAGTCCAGGAATTATTGTGCAGTCTATTTACTATTACTCGTCCTGGTCTGTAATAAACATATAATAATAATGCATTTAATTTAATAAATTAAATCTCACGAGAAAATTAAATTTCGCTGTGAAATAATATAGCGTGGAAACTGCAGGATTACCATTGGCCTCATCAGCCACATCAAGAGATGCAAACACTTCTAGTTATTACCAATAAATTGATAAATCTATCCTCTTTCCTAGAGCCTAAGCTGACAGATTCAGATACCATAGCCTGTGACTGTAGGCTATTAAGACGTTAGCGCCTTGATAGCCTTTGGGCTTTGGGCGTGGGCTATTAAGACGTTAGCCGTTAGCATCTCAATAGCCACTGTCATAATAAGATTAGAATTTGGCTTAGGTTTGAATAAGGACATTAAGGGCAATTAAGGGTAATGTCAATGTAATGTGACAGTCATAATGTGAATGAGTGAATGTCAGTAAAATCCGACTTACTTAACTTTCCCACTTTACATGGACACCATCTTTGTTGATATGCAACATTACCAAAAAAAAATGGAAAATTCAACAACTAAAATTCTAAAACTAAACCTAACCCTAACTTCACAATTATAACTAAACCTAACCCAAGCCCAAACCTTAAATTTTTCAAATTAAAACCAAAGTGTCCAAAGCCAAAGTCAAATTAACAAACAAAAATTATAAATCTAAACCTAAAAAACAATAACAAAGGAAGGGAACGCAGAATTAATGGCTATATAATATATAACCCATTTGGAACGTATAATCGGATTCAGCCGTGAAAGTCATCTACACTGACAGAATTAGCAAGCCTTTTCGAAGAAAGTTCTCACCAGCAATCATAATATTTGGGGCACCACGTGAAACTGTGCCTGCCATGTTTGTTGATGTTGTCAAATAGAAAGTAAATTTATGCCAGGTACTTGTAAAGATGATGGATTTAAGTGAAGAGGAAAAGAGCATTTTAAATTTTATTTATGTTTTTCAGATAAACGTTGCTTATTCGGTGTACTTTTATCGGAAAGAAAATAGGATTAAGAGATAATCAAGCTAATCCATGGCCTAAACATATAACATGAGTAGGTCCCTTTACTTTACTCAATTCCATAGACATTACATTTTTCATTACTTAATTTATTAATAAATGTTAATAATAATAATGAAGACTTTAAAATAGAAATCTGCTACTGCTAGTCACGCTAGTTCATTAAAATTTAAATTCTTTTAACATGATTATATTTAATTATTTGTGCAATAGTGTTGAAGATTTAAATGTATCACTTATTCACTTGTCTCATTTCAGTTTCCTAATGTACCCATCAACAACGTTGCACAATTTTTTTTTTAAAACCTATTAAAGCGAAGTTTGTTGTTTTTTTTAAAGTCTCATGCGTAATAGGCAATTTTACTGACTTGATTGTATGAACCTTAACCTTTTCAACAAGAAGACTATCCAAAGTTCATATTTATAGCATCATAATCATAGGTTGTCTTTTCACAGTAGAGAAATACAGATCTGCCAATAAAGTTGTTAAGTAAGCTCAAACAGTAATTATTACTGACATTAATGAAGCAAAATCAAAACTTTGAAATTCTGTCTTATTTCTAAGAATCATAACATAACTATCACTCAATTTTTTGTTTTAAATAATTACATAAATTCATAAATAATAAGACATTGTCATTGTATTTTCAAATTATTTTTGTATTAAGTCAAGTATTAATAATTGTATTTTTATCATATTAATTTTTGTATCAGTATCATTTCTAATAGTTGATAGTTCTATCAATCCTCTTAGAATCTTGAAGGCCCAGTGGACCAGTGGAGATTTTTTAAAATAGAAGGATGAAGTTCTAAACTTAAACCATGCCATGCCATGCCATGCACTTTTAATGACTTTTATTTTTATTATTTGTAAACATTGAATATTGAAAATAAACAAAACCTTGGAAAATATTTTACAACTTTATTTGGCTATGTGTTTATCATTTTTAATAAATCCAAAAAAGAGCTGCCAGATTCATTACTGGAGAATATTCAAAACTGACAAGAGTAACACCATTAGTTAAATCATTAAACCTTGAAACACTAGAGGATAGAAGAACCAAGAGTAAATTAGTAATTATACATAAGGCAATTAATTCTAATTTAGAAATACAACACAAAGATAACCTAATACAACCCTCAAATAGACATAAAGACAAAAACACCTTTCTTATTCCATATGCAAGAACAAACACATACAAGTTTTCTTTCTTTCCGTCCGGTATTCGGGCGTGGAATGGGTTGCCTGAAGAAACCAGGAAAGCCACCACTTTATCATCTTTTAAAACTCTAGTAAGAATACAGGACTAAACACAAACCATAGAAATACGTAGGACGCAATAATCTTCTGTACAGAAGGAGCGTCTGTAACATATAAGATAAGATAAGATAATGTTTTATGTTTTTACTGTGAGCGTGAGTGAGTTAGACATTGACAGTGACGTCAGTGACTTTCAAATTGATTGTTTCTTCCATTTAAATTTGTTATTGAATAAAATGAAAATGTAATTTTAGATTCTTTTTTCATTTTCATTGATAATCTAATTAGTCTAACTATTCTAATACTAATATCTTTTAAAACTAATGTTAATATATTCATCAGGAAAATCAGTATTGGCAGTATTGGTTATAAATAAATTTAATCAAAATCAAACGTTATTTTAATTTTAAGTGTTAAGTTTAAAATATTTTTATTAGTTTTCAATACAATATTTGTAAAATAAATTTATGTACACCTTATGTCCTTAAATAATAACAATAATCAACTTTTCAGTGTAAATAAAACTTTAAGACATTCTTTAAATAGATTCAGGTAATGTTTTAATAGTTTATTGAGATAATAATAATGTTGGAAAAAACTGACAGCAGACATTCAAAGTTTTATTAAAAGCAGAGAGACAGTAGATAGACTTATCTTATCTGTTACAGGCGCTCCTTCTATACAGAAGATTATTGCGTCCTACGTTTATCTATGGTTTGTGACTAGTCCTGCACTCTAATTAGAGTTTTAAATGATGAAAAAGTGTTGGCTTTCCTGATTTCCTCAGGCAACCCATACCACGCCCGAATTCGGGACAGGAAGAAAGATAACTTCCTTCAAAGATTCATTAATAATCACAAATATTGACATGAAGAAGACGACACAGGCATACACGCATTAACTATGAAAAAATATGATGGAAATGTAGAACAAAGATATAAATTAATAAATACAGTTTTATTTTATTTAATTTAAAAACTATTTTATATTTTTCAACAAGCATCAACACTGCCAGCACCTGGACCTGCACTGCCTATACAAGTGTAATTTGGTTGAAAGCGTCATCATGCAACTGTTAAACCGTGTTGCCTTTGTCACAGGCGCAGCACAAGGACTTGGGAAAGCATTTTCTGAAGCACTTTTAAACCGTGGTGCTAAGGTTGAGTATTCTATTTGTTTAAAACATACTATTACCCTATCTCTGAATTATCTAACCCATTTAGTCATAAGGACACCAACCAGTTACCTTAAACTAACATTAAAAACTTGAAATGCTACCTAGTGTCGAATGTTGCTAAAATTTTGTATCTTTATCCACATC
The DNA here is from genome assembly GCA_002072015.1 of Radix auricularia. Classification (NCBI taxonomy): domain Eukaryota; kingdom Metazoa; phylum Mollusca; class Gastropoda; family Lymnaeidae; genus Radix; species Radix auricularia. The sequence goes on along the minus strand of MUZC01000189.1, from coordinate 201,967 downwards.
CAAAATAATCCAATGACAAATGAAACGTAAATCATATTAGGTCACCTGCCACGCTTTGTTATTATTCAGTGACATTTATCTTGCATTTCAATTTTGACAAAAGTCCTGTTGTCAAAACTAAATAAAGCAAAACCTCACACCAAATACTACCACCCCACCCCCACTTGGCTACTAGTAACCTTCACTTAACCTTTAATGGCCTCAAATTTGATGCCCTAAATTAGTTTTTACCAAACTTTGCTAACAGTAAAATCTTTTATAGCCTTCTATTTAATTAATATCAGAAACAAAAGTGTATTCAGGATGGGTTTTCCCTACAAAGTTTCATTATGCATTGTTTCTCATCTATATACATAATTCACCAGGACAAGCACAAGCTGTGTTCAAATAAATAAGCATGACAAATGACCCTTGCAAGGGTCGAACAATCACATCTTATGGTTGGCAAGCAATGGTAGTAGAGGGTGGTGGAAGGGGTGGCAGATAACATAACAAAAACCGCAGTGCGCATGTCTCTGGACCAACAATGGGTTGGCTTAGCACCCCCCTCCGCCCTGTTCTTTGTATTATCTATGAGAAAGTTTGCGGTGTATGCTAGGCTGCTGGTCATATCTAGCTATTAGTTAATAAAAAACTGTATGCTTGAGTAGGTATAGGTTTGAAACCTTTTTTTCTGATTTTAATTTATATTTTCAAAGACAAATTGAATAATATTTTATCTTATATGTTACAGACGCTCCTTCTGTACAGAAGATTATTGCGTCCTACATATTTCTATGGTTTGTGTTTAGTCCTGTATTCTTACTAGAGTTTTAAAAGATGATAAAGTGGTGGCTTTCCTGGTTTCCTCAGGCAACCCATTCCACGCCCGAATACCGGACGGAAAGAAAGAAAACTTGTATGTGTTTGTTCTTGCATATGGAATAAGACAGGTGTTTTTAACTTTATGTCTATTTGAGGGTTGTATTAGGTTATCTTTGTGTTGTATTTCTAAATTAGAATTAATTGCCTTATGCATAATTACTAATTTACTCTTGGTTCTTCTATCCTCTAGTGTTTCAAGGTTTAATGATGTAACTAACGGTGTTACTCTTGTCAGTTTTGAATATTCTTCAGTAATGAATCTGGCAGCTCTTTTTTGGATTTGTTCTAACTTATCAATATTTTCTTTGGTGGATGGGTCCCATACAGAAGATGCATATTCTAGTATAGGTCTCACCAGGGTGAGGTAGCATTTTAGTTTTATATCTTTGTTACATTTGTAAAAGTTTCTTTTTATAAAGCGTAAGGTTTTGTTTGATTTTTTAATAACTTCATTGACATGGGGATTCCAAGATAGTTTCTCATTTATTATGACTCCTAAGTATTTCGCATCTTTAGTTTGGGTTAGTTCTTTTCCATGAATGAAATATTTTGAATTTATTTGTTTCTTTTTCTTTGTTACTCTTAGCAGTTGACATTTTTCTGGGTGGAAGGACATACTCCAGTTAGTTTCCCATTTTATTAATTCATCTAAGTCTTTTTGTAAAATTTTGCTATCTTGTTCTGACTTGATTGTTCTATAGATTATACAATCATCAGCAAATAACCTAACTTTAGTTCCTGTTGAGATATTGTTGGGTAAGTCATTTATATAAATTAAAAATAGTAAGGGACCTAGGACAGTTCCTTGTGGAACTCCTGAGTTAACCTTTATTGGTGTAGATTTAGATCCATTAATTATTACAGTTTGCTCCCTACCCAATAGGAAATCTTGGATCCAGTGATGTAAGGGACCTGAGATTCCAAAGTATTTAAGTTTTTTGAGTAAACTAAGGTGGTGAACTTTGTCGAATGCTTTTGAGAAGTCTAGTAATATTGTATCTATTTGATCATTATTATCTAAGCCTTTTGATAGATCATCTATTAGGCCTATCAATTGTGTTTCACATGATCTGTTCTTTCTAAAGCCATGTTGGTGTGGGCATAGGGCATTATATTTGTCAAGGTGGTTAACTATTCTGCTATATATTATGTGTTCCAGTAATTTACATGTGATACTAGTAAGTGATACAGGTCTGTAATTACCAGGGTCGGACTTATCACCTTTCTTAAAGAGTGGCGTTACATTGGCTAATTTCCAATCCTGGGGCACTTTACCCTGGTTTAGAGAGGCTTGAAAAAGAACTACAAGGATTGGGGACAGTTCATTGCTTAATTCTTTTAATAACCTGGCAGGTAATTCATCTGGGCCAGTAGCTTTGTTTATTTTTAAGTTTTTTAGGAGTGAATGTATACCTATCTCATCTACAGTTATGTTACCTATTTCTTCCAATTTATTTAAATTTATTGAAATTTCCTTGTCGCCTGAGGCAGAAAATGATGATGCAAAATATTTGTTAAGGATATTAGCTTTATTTTCATTATCATTATAGGTTTTATTATTTGAGCCTTTTAGTGTGGCTATACCTGAAGGCTCCATTTTTTTAGATTTGATAAAGGACCATAAGTTTTTATTGTTATCTTTAGTTATCACATTGTTTATATAATTATTTTGGAGGTTACGGCTAAGTTTTTGTGTCAGGTGTTTAATTTTTAAGTATTTTTTGTGTATCCTTTCTAAATTGGTAGCCTTAAATTTCTTAAATAAATTCTCCTTTAGTTTGCAATACTTTTTTAATTTAAAATTGAACCAGCATTTATTAATTCTATTTGAAGTTATTTTTGTTGGAACATTCTGATCCATTATGGTTTTTAGATTTGTTTTTATTTCCTTCCATATTTCTTCTACAGGGCTAACTATGCTGAATTTACTTAGGAAATTTTGTTGGAAATTAGAAGCTGATTGGTGTAATTTTATTAAGTTGCATTTATTCCAAAGATATATTGTTCTTCTAGGCATCTTATTTATTTTAGTTTTTATTGTGTTGGTTACCCTAACAATATCATGGTCAGACAGCCCAGGAATTATTGTGCAGTCTAGTACTAGTCCTGGTCTGTTTGTTAGGAATAAATCTAGTATTTTGTTTTTCCTAGTTGCTTTTTTTACTATCTGTTCTAGGTTTATGTTGTTTATTGTGTCTAAGAAATGTTCATTAATTTCTTTATTATTTTGGTGGCTATCAATTGTATAATTTTTCCAATTTATATCTGGAAGATTTAAGTCCCCCATAGTCGAAATTACAGCATTTTTATGATTGTCTTTAATATAAATTAGTTGACTGCAGAGATTCCTCATGTATTCTATGTTTGTATTTGGTGGCCTATATAGACTGCCTACAATAAAGGGTGATGAGTTTGGTGTAACTATTTTGCAAAAAACAGATTCTATATTAGAGTTTGGTTGTGTGTTAATTTCTTCGGCTATGAGAGTTGATTTTATTGCAAGTAGGACGCCACCATGATTGTCTGTTCTATCTTTTCTAAATATATTGTAATTGCTGCTAAAAATTTCAGAGTTATATATGTTGGGGTTCAACCAAGTTTCAGAACCAGCAATTATGTCTGGTTCTTCTGTTTTTATAAGAAGTTCTAAATCTGGAATTTTATTTTTTATGCTTTGAAAATTAATTATTAGAGTTTTAAGAGTGTTTTGATTGTCAGTATTATTAGATTTTTTATTTTCATGGGTTTGTGTGGCAGGTCTGATTTTATCTAGGATGTTTTTTATATTAGAATTAGCCAAAACACTGTAAAAGTTTGTGGTGATCAGGTCCCTATGATTAAACAGGTCTGAATTGATTTGGGGAAATCCACAATATGTGCAGTGCCAAGATGTATATTTATTTCTTATTTTAAAATACTTACCACAAATGTGACTTAAAGGCATTACTAGAAAACAAAGTTCCCTTAAAAAAGTAGAATCTTCTGATAAACAATTGTTTACAAAACTAAAAAAAACTTAAGGTTAAAAAGATAATGAGTGCTCATTACAGCAAAGCATCTTTATTGTAATATCCTTAGCAAAGCTTACATGATTTGAATATCAAGTTAATGGGAAAATTCATGCTTTTTTAAAATTAATATTATGGTCAAAAATGTAAATTTATGGCAGGACATTAATTATATTGTTTTTAGTACAAATAATAAAAACACTTTTTAAAAAAATAGTATTTTTATTAATTTTAAAAAAAAATGTAACCATTTATTTTAGGTTTGCCTTACAGATATACAAGTGAGCAAGGGGAAAGAGGTGGAAAAAATGTATGTTGAAAAATATGGCCAAGACAAAGTCCTATTTTTACATTGTGATGTATCATCATCAGCAAGTCTTGCAAGTAAGATCATGAGCAGCGGGGGAATAATGTTTTTTTTTAATGTATAACTTTATTAAATGTAATTTAAATTTTAAAAATTTTCCGACTCTGAATGATTGTTAAGTTGGTTAAATGAGTATAAATGTATCATAAATCATTTGAAGAAATATTAGTGACTAGATTTTTCAATGTCATTTTACTTAAATATTGAGGGTATAGTTAGATATGAGTTATTAGTAAACGGCTGTTTGTGGCTTGGGTACTTCTGAATTAATTATACAGATAATTGGATTGATTCTGAGAGATACATTGTGGTAAAGTAAAGCCAGAATAATTTTAACTAAGAATTTAATTTTAATATCAATTACCTTTAGTTGATGCTCTATATTTATAAAAGTCATTTAAATAGTAGTCCTGTAACTAAATTTAATGTAAGAAGTACATTGTACTCGTTACTTGTAAAACCAATTAATATAGATGTGAAAAAGGTGCAAGGTGTACCAATATATTTTTTTGTTTATTTCCATGCAATAGCTAACCACGCTGTTTCAGTATTTAGGACTACAGTAGTAATGTATTGAATGGTTTACAGTGTACAGGTTTTAATAAGTTTTGCTTTTTTTTAAATTTCAAGACTCATTCAAAGATGCAGTATCCAAATTTGGTCATATTGATCTGATGGTGAATAATGCTGGTATTGCAGATGAGTCAAAACTGAAGGAAATGCTTAATATCAATCTTGTAAGCAACTTATCTAAAGAAATAAGTTTATCTGTACATTTGATTGTCCTAACTTGTATTTTGTCATTTAACAATATATGGAAGTAAAGTTCCCTTTTCAGACCATAATAGCCAATGGTGCAAGTGATGCTGCTCTGCTATCTCACAATCTGATCCCACTATACATATAAGTGCTGTCACTCACACACCCAAGCTTAAGGACTGAGATTATTGAAATTAGAATTGACATGGCAACCAAGGTCATCAGTTATCTTGTCTACCTTTACCGTGATTGAAGTGTGGTCATCCATGAGCTGCAAATAGGGACACACAAGACATTACTACCAAAAACCAGCCAGTAACTGCATTGTCTAGCTAATTGGGGCTGTCCATAAATGGCATAACAGGATTTTGGCAGATTTTTGCCCCCTCCCCCCTTGTCACGCATCATCAGAAAAACTTAGACCCCTTCCAATATGATGTCTTCAAACTTTGCGAACTTAAATTAGTATTTACCACCCCTGCTAACATTAAAATTTTTCATAGCCTTCTATGAATATAAGAAACAAAAATCTATACATAAAAGCGTTTTTTTCAATTTGAAAATGTGCATGTTTCAAATCACATTTTTGTCATTAAGTAGTACGGAATTAGTGTAAGGCTGAACTCTAATATCGTAACATGTGTAAAGCTATGTAAAACATCATTAAATATATTGTAAGCAATCATATATTTAAGTGGAAATTTTATTTAAAGTTTATCTTTTTTATGTTAAGTCACATTTTTTAAACAACACCCCCCCCCCAACTCGTCACAAATGTGTGACCACCTCCACGTGCGTAACGTCATTTATGGACAGCCCTATTCTTGAGCTTAGCCACACTGCCACCATCCATCCCTGTGTTTCTACAGCCCTTGTAGGACTTGGGCCTGCTTCACCACCTCCTTCTATCCAGTCTTAATGATTAATTAATGCATTTCTTCTCCAACTTTTGATGCCCAGTTGTTTCAGATCTTTCTCTACATTATCTATCCATCAAAGCCTAGGTCATCACTTGAGCTTTTTTCCTCTGGGGTTTTAGTGGTGCAACCTTTTTGCTTTTTTGTCATTCTTTTTAAGAGTCCTGCCCAGCGCTGTCTGACTTTTTCTGATACTATTGAGTGATCATGATATTAATTGTACAGTTCATGTTTGGTTCATATTCTCTATCTATATTCATCCGTTGTTCTTCAATATGTTTTCTTGTGAACTTTCCTCTCCCATGTAATTAAAAGGGTTTCTTATTTTTATTAAGGTTCAAATTTCACTTGCATATGTCACAGTTTGTCTGATGACAGTTTTATGAAGATTTTTGTGTGTTTCTCTTGCAATGTTTTTTTTAGGGCTGTTATCGATTAATTTAAATCTAATCGTTAACTTTTCAAAAATTACCGAATAATTAATCGATAATTTTGATTAAGCTAAAAAAAAGATTTATGACGTCATTTAACTGAAAATTTCAAGGGAAGTAACAAAAGCAGGCAATTCACATTTTTTTAAAATTTAAGAGCTTATTTTAAAGTTTACACTTACCAGATCCTTCTTTTTAAATGGAGAAGTTTGTATGTAAAAAGGCAAACTATTATTAGTTATTAAAAGTGATCATTTATTAATAAATCTGAAAAATTAATTAAAACAACCTCTTCCATATAATCGCTATTTTATCGATTAAAATAATTTTAATCGATACAAAGTTTTACCGATTAATCGAGAAATTAATCATTAATTTCCGCAGCCCTAGTTTTTTTGTTTGTTTTTGAGTATTTTCTTGCTACACACTACACTACTAAAATATGATCTGTTTCTGGCTGATATTCTGTAATTTCGGTTATTATTAATAATTTATTTAATTCATTTAGTAGTGATGATAAGTTGAATGGGTTTACTTTTTCATAAGTCTGGTTCTTGATTTTAATGTCTGCACCTGTCATTTCTCCTCTAAAGTCATGTATTTTGATTTCGGTTGACTTCCAGCCCTGGCTGCTGCATCTTCTAATTCTTTGAATTGGTGCTTTTTGAAAGCAGGGCTATGTCATCAGCATATGTGCAGTACTGGATGGGTTGGTTGTAAAGTGTAATTAGCTAGTGGTTCTTGGGTATCCCTGTTAGTATCAAGTTATTGTTCCTCTGGTGTTTATATGCATATTTAAATATTACCTTATGCCTAATGTTAAGTCAAGTTAATGTAAGTATAAGACAGTGAGTCTCCCTGCCTTAGACCTTGTCAAATCTTTACTTCACTGGATTGAACCTTAATGCATGCAGTATACCATCAAATATTTAGTTAATTTAGTCCATTTCTCCAATTCCAATACTATTATTTTCTGTAAATCCCCATCCTGGCTCTCACACATTTGTGGTCTGGTATTTAGTGGTATCCATACATTTCCTCTTGGTTCCCTCTCTTATTACTAATATTAGTCTTCTATTAATTAATGATTTAATTTAATAATCAACAGAACAGTGTTAAAGGCATATTTGTTTTTAATTTTAATAATCAAATATTTGTTTTTAAAACAGCAAAGTTTCATCCACTTTTTCTCAAGTGTAAATAGTGTAATTGTAATTAGATCACTTGTTTAAATGCTAGATTGGTGCTATAGAAGGTTCTATGCTTGCTGTGGAGCACATGAGGAATGATAAAGGTGGAAAGGGAGGTGTCATTATCAACATTGCATCAACAGCAGGTTAACTTAAAAATTTTTGTGGGAAATAAATTCAATAAGTCTTTCTCTTTATTTAAAAAAAATAAGATAAGTTAAAAGTATCATAATAGTCAATAAGCAAATTATGCTCATTCAGTGTATCAAGAAGTACAATTACTAAACAAAACTACTTTTTACTCTTAGGACTTACAGGAGTTTATTTTGTACCTTTCTACTGTGCTTCAAAATTTGGATTAGTGGGATTTCATCTCAGTTGGGCTGTAAGTTCTGATTTATCTACTGTGATACTGATAGATACCCACTGATAAGGTTATAACATAACTTACTACACCCAGTTGCAATGTATAAGTTACTATAAGTATAAGTAAAATATTTTTTCTCTTCAAAATGTGAACAGACTAATCCATACATTAGCCAGATGGGTATACAGTTTGGTTGTCTCTGTCCAGCATTCACTGATACAGATATCCTTAATCAAAAGGAAAACCAAATGCTATATTTTAAAGACGGACAGAAGATCACTAAACATGTGGGAATTAACAGGTAATGTAATAATAGTAGTATTATTGGTTGTTGCATTGTTGTGATGGCCTTTGTATTAGTATTCATTCGTTTTAATTTTATCCTTCTCTATTTAGAGTTGAAAAGGTTGTTCAAGGATTTTTACAACTGGTTGAATCCGAAAACTGTAATGGTGACATAATGACCGTGACAGCTAAAGAAGGTATACAATATTTCAGGAGAATAAGCAGTAAAATAAGCCATCTGTGAGTTAGTTTATAAATAATAAACCAAAACTTGGGGAAAATAAAAATTACCTATCAGAACTTATCACTTTCTGAAGTATTGAGTACTTTACATTCATTTACCTTGCTGTTTAACACTTTCCACTGACCTTTTAAAAAATTGCAATCAAATAAAAAAATCAAATCTAGGAATTTATTACATTACTTATTAGGCAAAAAAGAAGACTTTCAAGAATAGTCATTTAATGAAATATGTACAAATTACAATATGAAAATTTGAGACAAAAACATTACATATGATAAAACAAAACTTGTACAGCAGAATCATCCTATGATAATACAATGCTTATGTGAAAGCTGCCTCAACCAATAAAGGGACAGCAAAGCTAGCAATACAAATTTTAACAATTTATGATCAATCTTAAAACATCCAGTTGTGTGAAAACTAAAACAAATGAACTGGTCCATCCTAAATGTGCAAAACCACAGAAATTTCAGATTACTCTCCCCC
>MUZC01000189.1:181057-193040 GCA_002072015.1 Radix auricularia | reverse complement strand
CCCCCCCCCCCACCCTTCTCAATAGGATTGTAGCTAAATTTGTTGAGAAAAAATGAAAATGCAACCAAAAAAAGTTGCAAATTTACAATCTTAATTAATGGTATTAGAAAAGTCAGCATAAGCTAAGATTATTATCCTGACAGTTCATGATAACATGATACATTCAACATTTAAAATATGCATGACAAGAATGATTTTTAAAAGATATTTCATCAGGCTTCTCAATCATCCATTGTGCTAACTTTTGAATACTATCTCAAAGTACAGTACAGTTTATTTTTAGTGACTCCTTGCACACAATCTTCAACCAATGCTAATATTAAAAGCCACCATGAATGACATTAAAAAAACATTTAAACAAAGATTAACGTTTGTAAGGGTGATATCCTTGTCCTCCTTGAGAGGTGCTAGCTCCTGTGCTTGGAGCACGACCAGCTGTTTGTGTTTGTGGGTAACCATTGCCATATCCATCTTGTGATCCACTTCCGCTGTAACCTATAAGCGGTTTTTAAAAAACATAAAATTAATAAGAGGTCATTAAGAAAATAACTAAGTCATAATAAAATGAGAAAAAAGGTACATTTGTTATAGCAGCATATAGGGTCTTCAATTAAGGTTGATTATCTGTTACATAATGAAAATTCAGCACATTTCGATTTTTTAGAAATGAAAATTATATTATATTAGTATTAAAAGTTAATTCCATTTTTTGCAGGATTAATCTTTTTACTTCTTATGATGAACCAATATCTTGAGAAAAAAGCATTTATTGTCAGAAAAATGAAGTAGATACAAAGTAGCCCTTCAGGACTGAATGAGTTAAATGTATAAAAAAAAAACATTATGCTTTGGTGAACTATTTGTTGAAAAGTGTTCACATAGCATGCATGTTTTAAGAATCCTAGAAGACCCTACTGCTATAACCAATAGACATGTCCAAAGCCAATAAATTGAGACTCATGTCATACCTTGGTTGCCACCACCATAATTACTAAATCCTTGACCACTGTAGCCCCCATAGCTTTGCCCTTGACCTGAACAGGAAAAAAAAGGATACCACTTACTCGAAACTCTTATCACCCAAAGCCAATTTTTTTTTAAAATCTATGAGCCATGTTAAGGGCAACAACCTCATCTAAGATCCTACTAGGCTCTGCATTTTAAAAAAAGAAAGATTGATAAAATGACCAAATTCTTCTTTTTTTTATAAAACAAGGTTGGTCAAACTGAACTAAATTGTCAACAAAACCATAAAGCATTCCATAAACTGAGCCCCAAAAAGATCTGTTTATGCTAATAAACCTTTGTGTCAAATTGTCAAAGAAAATATTTCCAAAACAATTGTAGCCACAAAAATGTACCAGTTAATGAAAGCAAATGGGTTGTTTTTTTTTGCTGTCAAGTGGAAGTTCATTCAGCAACATATTAAATTGTTTCCCTTGTAATAAAAATCAAGTGAAGCAGACAGAATTTATGATAATGGAAAAAAACGTGAGCAAGTTTCCATTGTCATACCTTGACTGCCACTATAATTATTAAATCCTGAACCACTGTAGCCACCATAGCCTTGACCTTGACCTGGTCAGAAAGAAAAAGTAAGTCTTTTTCCTAAGGAAGACTTTTGCCCGAATCAGAGATTTTATCAACTTCTAGAGAAACAGTTATCAAAATGAATGTACAAAATTAGGTTTAGAAGAAAATGGGTGTGACACATACCTTCTGTTAACTCACCGTTTGCTGGCTGGCCAGCCCAGCCCTGTTGCCCATAACCTTGCTGTCCATAACCTTGAGCACCATATCCTTGCTGCCCCCAATTCTTAAAATATAAAATAATTTAAAATGACCCTTGATTTTCCCAAGACATCCTAAATAAATTTTAAAAATCTTGAGAAAGAAAATAAGCCTGTTCCTCATTGAAATATTGATATAAAAAAACCAAATGCAGTTTTATATTTAATCTTAAAAAATTGACTAACCTGTCCATATCCCTGAGCTCCGTAACCTTGCTGGCCCCAACTCTGATCATATCCTTGGCCACCATAACCACCATAACCTTGTTGACCATATCCATACTGGTTCCAATTTGAGCCATCACCCATGCCTCCCCAACTTTGGTCACCATTGTAATTGTTATGCATTTGTTTTCCTCCTCTTCCACCACCACCACCCTGGCGAGGTTCTGCACGTTTGCACTCAATCTAAGAGAAAACAATAAATAATTTGATACTAACTATTTAAGATAATAAACCAAAGCTGAGACAATCATTCGCTTCTACCTTTTTTAAAAAAAAAAAAAAAAGAAAACGCTTACTACCATACATAACTTTTACACAATAACAATACCAGAAGTTGACATCCAAAAGAAGGCATACATTCAAAAATAAAAACCCATTTAAAATTTAAAACACCCATACACCAAACCATTTAAAATTATGAAACAAGGTTGGTATCTTGATTAAGAAGTGACAAACAAAAAGATGGCTAACTAAATTAAACTCCAAAAAATAAATCAATTTCACCATCAACTTAATTCTTGTTTACTACTTTGCACTAATTATAAGCAGATATAATGCCTGCACGACTTAAATCATACTTAAATAACTTTAACATCAATTTAATCAGACTTAGTTAAATTTTAAAAATTTAGCAAAAGCTTAAAACAGTTCTCACAAGCTTAAAATTAATCATACAATTTTACAAAAATCACATGTATGAGAAACACAAAAACGTGCTTCTGATTACTTAAACTGTATACTAAAAAATTTATACAATTCAGTGAAATTTTAACGATTTATTTTTTTTAAAATTTAAACAATAGTACTTAATTTAAGTGCAGTCACTAAACGGTCACAAAACTGCTAACTTAAAAAGTAATTATAAATGAATTCTTTAATTAAAATAATTAAACTGTGGTCCACCAGTTGCATCGTCTTGATGATCTCTAGGAAAAAAATTGCAAAGCCATCTTCTTAACCAAACCAAGGAGTCATCACTTAGCAACGACTAAGTCATGAACGAGAGACCAAAGAGACTCATTTAACCTTTTTTCCATTGAAGTCCATAAAGTGCTCTTTTACTGCTGCCTCAACTGCATCTTCACTGTCGAAGGTCAAAAATCCAAAGCCTACGGGTAACATAACCAGAAGAGAAATAACATTTGCAAGGTGAGCTAAACATGCTACAGTTTGTTTTATGCTATAAAATTGTCATTGAATAAATTGGTCATCAGTAAATAGTAAGTGTATTGTTAATAAATGTTGCGGACTGTAGAGAAATTGATGTGATTAACTCTTGGTGACAAGACACTTCAAGAACAAAAAAGCCACAGCAAAAATTAGTGGACAATTTTTATATAAATGCTGTAACAGATTTACAGAATAAAAATATGAAACTTATAAAAGATAATGTAAAAACTTATGTTAATTAAGTCTGATGAAAGTGTTTGTCGTTATGCAAGGATTGTGAATGCTTGTCTAATAAACTCGGGAAAACAGAAGCAATTTGAAATTTCCTTTTTTGAAAGAGCACTGAACCACACTTAGGACATGAATTGAGAGATACCATTAAAATCATACTTTGGCATTTAAGAAATACTAAGATGTTTAACTATGCATTACACAGTAACACAATATAAAGTAGACAAGTGTCAAACACCAATCACTCATCCAATTCTAAGAATATTTCCTTAAAAGACTAAAATTAATACAGACATTTCTTTAAAATGTTTTTTTAAACTTAATTCTATGACTAAATAATTGTGGACAATTCAATAAAACATTTTACTGACATTTTTAAAAAAAACAAGCCACAAAATTATCTAAAACTTACAAGGTTTTATCCATAACAAAAATGTATTTTTTTTTAAAAAATACCTTTAAGAAAAAATATTGAAATATAAAAATGTGTAATACTATAAATTGAACTCTGGAAAATTGTGTACACATCAAACTACTTAAAATAAGGCTAACAAACTGCAACAATTTTCTAAATGTACTTTTACCACTCCTTAACTAATAGAACATTAACTTAGTCAAACACCTAAGATACAGTTAAGAAATGTAATATATAATTCCATCTAACCTGCTCAAGTATTTCTAAAAACAACTTATCTGTAAGGTAATAATATTTAACACTTAAGAAGAATGAAAGAATACTACCTTAATAGATTTACGAAATAATATTTCAAATCTAAGCATAGAAGTAAATAAGACATTGAGGTTTGAAATATAATTTGAACATTTCAAATTACAGTCTATTCTTACTAGAAAACATAATTAGCTTTAAGAAGTTAGCCATAAATATATATTTTTGAAAAAATTGACATGTGACAGAAAATAAAAATTACTATAAAGAGGATTGTTAACATGAGAAAAAGTTTCAGCAAAGAAGCTGCTACAGAATATATTTGCATTTGCTTAACTATGCCAAAACTTGTTCTAATCTCTGTAACTTTAAATAGATCTTTGATACACTTATAAATATCCCCAAAACTAGTAATTATAAGCTTATGGAATGTTGTATATTTATCCAAGTGACTAAATTTCATTATATAACTTAATTGCATAAGCCAACACGGACTTTGATCAGCAAAGTTAAAGAAGAAAACAAATTATTTACAAGACTTGACAAGGACCTGAGGACATCCACAAACTTTGCATAGAATTAGTCATCAAATTCTCTTAGTATTTGCGAACTAGAAGGAGGTGGAGGGAGTCATGAAAGTGTCTTTATGACTCAAGATTTGTTTACCCGAGGTGTTTATTTCTTGGTATGACAATGAAAGTTTACAGGTATTTCCAGTTCAAAACAAAAAAAACCAGGAGCTGCTCGAGGCCAATAAAAGACAGGAAAACCATACAGATGGATATGTTTCTTTCTACAACCATAAAGACATTCATGCCCATTGTCCCCTGCACCTGAAACTTCAATGTATCTTCAACAGAAACATTGGTAAACCCCACATATGAGCCAGAAAGATCAAAGCAATGATCATGGGCACTTAAGTTATCATAGAAGATCACTTTAGAGTAAATATCAGTAAACGCCTTATAATTGTATTTTCTATGTAAATTACTCACCTCTCGGCCTGGTCTTTTCTTCATCATACATTATCACTACATCAAGAACCTGCAGAATAATTTAACTACATGAAAAAGTAGCGAAAAATAAAATGTCTATTGAAGATAGCATTAAAACCACACTAACTACATATGATCAGATATCGCAACACATTCTTTATACTTGATAACAGAGGTGTACAAAAAAAAAGGACATCATCCAAATACACTGTAACCAGTCTTTTTAAAGGTTTGTCTGCTTGGGGGATAAAAAAAAATTATATGCATAAAATCCTTTAAAAAATTAGAGGGGTTGGCAGGTCTACACCTAGTAATGAAGCAGATCCTGATATCAGAGAATAACAAACAACATTAGACTTACCTCTCCAAACCTTGCAAAGTAACTTTTGAGATTATCACTATTGGCATCATTGGGTAAACCACCTACAAATATTTTGGTAGTTCTTCCTGTATATCCACCACCAGCTCCACGACCACCAGCCTGAAATTGAAAGGTAATATATTATCAAATGTAAATAATTTTAAGAAGGATAGCAAGGTCTACCACAATAATTGAACTACATTGTAAACTACAATTTGAAAGTTTCTCTCTTTAGAAACAATATGACAAAAAATAAAAGCTCTTAAGTGCGTGAAAGAAGATGTATTTAAGACTTCCGGCAATGGCGGCCGTTGCTGGAAGTAGGTGTTGTAACTTGATTTGCGAAGTTTTTTGGTAATTTTTACAAGGTTTTTTTTTGTGCTTTTTTGAAGATGCGATATTGCTATACTTTATTATCCTAAAAAATAAATTCAGCATGACGATAATAATTTAATATAAATACATTTTCAGCAATTTTTTAAAATTTCATAACCAATTGATCACCGCAATACAGGAAATTTTTACGGGACTGAGGCGGAAGTTTTCCAAAAAACATTTATATCAGTTTAAAAAAACTTACTCTGCCACCATTGGTGCCACTACCACCACCAGCACCTCTGGCACTGCAGGCTTTTGCGTCAACCTGTGAATAGATTGAAATATATCATTCGACACTTAAAGTTATTCAATTTGATATTGTAGGTTAAAATTTAAATTTTTGAATGAAATTAACTAAAGGAAAAACTGAATCTAGTAAAAAAATTGTGATTGAAGATGATATATAATGTAGATAATGATAAAATTCAAATGAATTCTTTAATCTGAAAGAACACAGATTCAAATTTGCCACCATAGACTAATATAAAAAATACTATTAGCTTACGGGATCGTAATTAAATAAATAGAATAATTTTCCAGCACGCTAGACCTTAACTTATATATCTTTGCAAAATATCGATTAAAATATTAATTTTATCATACTATTGGATCCCCACTGTTCTAGCTAATGTATGACATTAAAAATAAAAAAAACAATTATGCATGCAATTAATTTTTAACTAAAAATTTAAGATATAAAAAAATCATTAGCTTCATACATTTCTGCCATCTATAGTATGTTTGGCTGTTGCAAGTATAACATCAACAGCAGAAGGGTCTTTAAATGTAACAAAACCAAATCCTCTAGATTTTCCAGTCTGTGGGTTATTCATTACAACACAATCAGTGACTTCTCCATATTGTGAAAAATAAGCTTGCAGAGCATCTGGTGACCAATAGAAAAAATAAAAATGCAATGAACAAAAAAATTAAAACATACAAAAAAATATACATTATATTATTCTAAGATTGTTATTAAATGAAATATGTAAGCGTTTTTGAAGGATAGAAATATATTTTGGATTATGTGCATCGTTTAAACTATTTACATCTAAATTTCTTTACTGTGCAATTTGAAATAAGGTATTACTATTAACAGGGTCCTGCACCATAACTGGATTCATTCAGAAATACTTTTATTAAACAATAATTTTTTTAATTAGGAAAGTAAAGAATTAAAGTTCTCTTGCACAAAACCAATATCTAGTTATGCAGATAAAAAAAACTATGGTAAATATGTATTTTTTCACCCACTGCAATATTGTCCACCATTGTTTGCCTACGTTCTGTAAAAGTAAATGAATGAAAAGGGCAGGCTACTATTGGATCCCATGGCTGAACACAAAACTATGTATGATGTAAGGTATAAAATATGAATGTCCTGCCTGTTCAAATCTAATTTCTCCCGAATTGACAGGCCCAGCCAAGTCAAACATGAGATCAAACTCAAGGGAGGGACCCTTACACTAGTTATGAAAGTATGTTTTTCTGCTGTCACACCTTGCACTACACACGCTTCTCTTACTCTTTATATTCCTCCCTCTTCTTTCTGGTTGATGGAATCCAGGGCTATGCAACACGATTTAGTACTTTGTAGTTAGGTTTTTTTTTCTCCATATGTTTGCCTTGTGGCATCCTGACTGGGCTTACACATATGCCCTTATAATTTTTTTTTAACTCATTCTTTTACCCAGCCAAAATTTTTAATTTACCACCATACAAGAAGAATTTTTTATTAACAATATTTTTATGTTCATTCATATATTTCCTAGATAACCTGAATCTCCAGGAAGGTGTATGTAGGAACCATAAATTATAGGCAACATTTGAAATTTGAAAATCATGTAACATAAAATGAGCAAGTAATTCAAAAGTCTAACCTTTGTCAGTGTCCCAGCTCAAACCGCCAACAAATATTTTCCTGTTGAAACAAAAATAATAATACATAAAGGTAATACAAACTTGTTAACAATGAATGTTAATTATTCGTTAGCATTAACTCTTTCTCCTGAATTATTTTTCACATTCTGACGGAATTACCTATTTGTCGCAGGGATACAATGCCATCTTAAATTGTTAACTTTTTAAAATTTTTAAACAGATAATATATTTGGTATTGAATTAAAAGGAAATGTATGATGTTTTTAGGCAACACAGACTCATGTTATTTTCATAAAATAATATGATTAACTTCAAGTGAAATTTTTTTTTTAAAAAACATTGTTTTACAAAGTCACATAAAATTTATTTTTATCCCAAGCGTAATAAAATGTTTTTTTCAGAACTATATTCATTTTTACAGCAAATAGAAATAATTTCACTTTTAAAAAAGCAAACAAATATAACAGAGCTCAATATCCATGGTCCCTATTACAGGAAAATTATACAATAATGTTTACAATGGAAGATATACTATGTATTGCAACTAGAAATTATATCTCAAATTGCACTTTGAAAAAGTTTAGCAGCTTTCAAATACACTACATTGTCTATATTATTTATAGTATAAATATTGTCAGTTAATCAAGGCATTTGAGGCAGGGGAGGCGCTTGATGTTCATCAACAGATGACTCGGGTCAACTTATCAATTACACTACAACTACTAGCACTAAGCGTATGTTTCATCGGCAATTTAAAATTAATAACTAATCATCATTTTAAAAAAACAATACATTTTACTTGTTTATCATCATAGTATTTAAAATATTAGATCGATAACCACATGAGTTAGTTGAATATCCATGATTGTAATAAAACTTATCAAAATGAAAACAAGCCTTACTAACAATTCTTTTGTAGTGAAAACATATTTAAACAAAAGATTTCCGACTTTTTTCATTCAGGGGAAATTATTCTAGATAACATTAAAACTAATTTTAGTTAAATAGCTATGAAAAGAAACGAAAATATCCACTTTAACTCTTAAAGTCGCAAAGCGTCGTAATGCGTCTCTTCCCGCTATCCCTAAAGCGTCGTAATGCGTCCCTAGATACAAATCTCGTTAGAAATGAGATCTCGGAAAGTAAAAACTCTTCAATGCTTGAAAAGCGATGTATTTGACTTCCGGCAATGGCGGCCGTTGCCGGCACTAGTGTTATCGCTCGATTGGCGACGTTTTTCGGTAGTTTTAACGTTTTTTTTTTCGAAGATATGTTTTCGTTATACTTTATTACTAAAATAATAGTACTAAACTACAGGTAAATATTGTTTCAAACTCAGTACGGTCTTTTGGATGCGTAAAATAACCATTCTTAGCCTTAAAAATGAAGTCAGTATGACAATATTATAAATGGATTTTACGCAAATTTTTTAATTTCATAAACGGTTGATCGAAATACGGGAAATCCTTACGGGACTGAGGCGGAAGTTTATTGAAAACCTTCTGGGGCTTTAAGAGTTAAATAATTAACTCTTAAAGTCGCAAAGCGTTGTAATGCGTCTATGCCCGATATCCTTAAAAGGCCCCTAGATACCACTCTCGCTAGAAATGAGATCTCGGAAAGTAAAAACTCTTCAATGCTAGAGAAATGATGTATTCCACTTCCTGCAATGGCGGTCGTTTCCCACGCTAGTGTTATCGCTCGATTTGCTATGTTTTTTTGGTAGTTTTTAATGGCGTTTTTTTTTTTTTAAAGAAATGATTTTCCTATACTTTATTATAAAAAATTTTAGTACTAAACTACAGGTAAATATAGTATTTAACACAAAACAGCGTTTTGGATGCGTAAAATAACCATTCTTAGCGCAAAACTTGTGGCACGCAAATACTCAAAAATAGAAGAAAAAAAATTTGAAAATTGATGAGCCTAAGAAATGAAGTCAGCATGACAATAATATTCTAAATGGATTTTACGCAATTTTTTTAATTTCATAACCAGTTGATCGTAATACAGGGAATCCATACAGGAATGAGACGGAAGTTTATTGAAAACCTTATGCGACTTAATTTAAGAGTTAAGCACCCGACATGCTAGAAACGTCAAAAACTTAATGTAATGTGTTAAAGCACGATACTTTGTTTTTACCAAAGCGCGATTATGCGCGCCTCAATAGAACTCTTTTTAGAAACGAAATTCAAAAACTCTTCAGTGCGTGAAAAACGATGTCTTCGACTTTCAGCAATGGCGCCTGTTTCCCCTCGCTAGTGTTATCATTTGATTCGCGAAGTATTTTGGTAGTTTTTACTGGTTTTTTCGAAGATGCCATTTGGCTATACTTTAATACTAAAATGATAGACTCAACTATAGGTAAAAATAGTTTGCTCCATACTGTCTTTTGGATACATAAAATAACCAATCTTATCCTAAAAGATGAAGTCAGTATGCTTAGAAAATATTCAGATATTTTGACTTAATATTAAATATTTGATAATTGAACTTGAAAGTAAAATGGAATTAGTTCAATAATATACCTAATTTAGACAGCTAAACCCTGCAGAGCTGATATGAAATTTCATAATGTACAGTGTGCAGACTAGTTTGTCCAAGGCAACCATTACTATTCACTGAACCTCATTTTCACTCCTACTACTACAACATCTTAACTAGTTTCATTCATTAGTTGTGGCCGTGTGCAAAAATCTTTTTAACCATTGGTCAGGGTTAAATTAATTAGTCATGAGCTAAAGTTAAAGGTTCAAAACGAGTTCGTAATATTTGCAAATTTTTATCGAGGACAGTTCATTTCAAAACAATTTTAAAAATTTAAAAATGTAGGCTTATAGAGCAAAGTGAATGGTTTAAGGGGATCCACGGGTCACAAAAAGTCGATATTTTGAAAAAATATCGAAATTTCAAAAATATTATTTTCTGATAGATTAATATCTCTATTATCATTTTGTAAAATTAAAATTAATATTAAATACAATTTTAACGCTATAAATCTAGTTTGAAGAGGGTGGGGGTCTACGTTTTGTTTACATTTTATCCGAAAATAGCGAATTTTCAACACTCGTTTGTACGGAAACCCTTGGCTCGATTCTATCAAGTTTGGTATCGTTCGAAAGCTAAACATTACGAGTTGAATGCCATTCCGATGACACGGTTTTCTAAAAATAACTATTTTAGTAAATCCATTGTGTATGACGTGTACACAAATATAGGTGATTGGTTGAATGGTACATCTGACCTATTTTCCGCGTTTTGATTGGTTGGCGTCCGCCATTTTGCCTTCACTACGAGTAAACAAAGAGAAGGAACGCCTTGCCTAATTCTCGACAGTTTTACATATTGCCTTACCAATAGTTGATTATCCGATAGATTTCATTATTTAAGGTAAGTATAATTTGTATAAGATTCGTTATGATAGCTTTTGTTAACATGTTTACTCCATTAGTAATAAATTAGTACTCAAATAAGCAAAACATCGACAAAGTGGTTACGGCTAAGTTTAGCGCGTGGCGTTGTCACATTCAGTTTACCGAGTCAGTAAAACAAGGTGAAAACGCAATACTACTACATTGATTGTACATGTATTTTAAATAAAAGTAAATTTAATTATGATTATAATATACAATAAGTAGTATTACAAACCAAATTAGTAGCCACGAAGTAAAGTATTATAGTTATATTATAGTCTGTTGTCACTGTTGTAGGTTTTGTAACTTTGTTTTGTAAGACTGTAAGTCTACTAATACTAATCATAGTCATAGTTCACAGATCAGGCGATAAATAAACATACAATAAATTAATAATAGTCAGACCTTTAAAAAATAAGTCATTATTATTATAGGTCTTATCACAATTTTAAACTGTAATATACATGTTGAAAATCTTTATTGTTTTTAATTTTATTATGCTTGGTCTTGGTAACAGTAGGGAGTAGGATTTCTGTTACCTCAACCACAATACTCACATTCAATTCATAATTTATTCAATAAAAGAATTTTTTTTAGTTTATTTGTTAGTTATTTTTGCATTCTTTCATTAACATTTTTTAAATTATTTATCTATCCCTTTGGTTTAGTGTCATCATCAACATGCCTGCCGCTAAGGACTTTACTATGACCAGTAGTCGACTATGAAAACTTCTCCACCACGGTCAAAGCTGATGAGAAAGCAACAGACAGCTTTAGGAAGAGCAGCAATGCTGAAGAAATGTGACCTCTTATCCAATCCTTTGTCACAACCACTCTACTGGTAGAAGATAACCAGACCACCCCACACT
>MUZC01000189.1:142256-177478 GCA_002072015.1 Radix auricularia | reverse complement strand
AAAAAAAATGTTTAACATCAAACATTAAATGAAAGTGTAAAAGGATTACAACAGTAACACTATTATCATTATTAATTCTAAGGTAAGTATCAGTTTGGACTTAGCATTAGAAAAAATGTCTAATTATGCTCTTATAATTAATTTTAATAGGATACCACATAATTTTAAATAATATAACTTATAATAACCAAGTAATTAAAATATATTATATATTAATACTGTTACTAATACTATAGAATTATATACAAGAAGACTAATAGTATTATGGTACAAGTATAATGTTAATTGGACCTGCATTTCTTTGTAAACTGACTTTAATATTACTAATAATTATTAATAATTAATTACTGGTAAACAATAGTAATAGTGATTTAATTCTATATTAAGAATAGTAATACTAGTGGTTGTTCATTTTAATTTTATCGATTTATTTTCATCCATCATAGATCAATATCGGCTTTATTAAAGTGATATCATCCCTTTTACATTATTTTTATATAAATATCTTTGTTTTATTTGTATTTATTCAGATGTTAAATGATTGCAATTATGCATAACGTATAGCGCTGAGTAGTCTTTCTTAGAAAACTAACACGCCGGTGAACAGGAAAAAATCGGCCATCTTTGTTTTTTACGGTGCCGATGTTTGATCAAAATATAAGTGGAGGTCTACTGCTTATGGTGGAAGGCTACATTGATGAAATCAATAATTTTCCAAACAAAATTAATATGATCATTACTAATATTTTAGTCCGAGTAACTATTTTTAATTAAATACAGAATATTTAAGACATTAGTCATTTCATTAGTTAGGTACTTTGACAGAAAATTTAAATGTAGACCAATAGGCTTAAATAATATATCATTTTAAAGGGCTTGCTAAGACCTTTTCAAAAACACTTGTTTTGTCTTTCTATCTTTTATAGAAGTAGAGTTATGAATTTTTTTGTCAATTTTTTTGGCCCCTTATTTAACCTATACAATTTATTAAAAAACTTGTGACCCAAATTTCAAAATTCTGTACTATTTCCCTCATAACTTTTTAAATATTAGAGATATTGTTATCAAATTTTCAGGAGACATTCACAATCCAATTTACAAAACAATGAAGAAGGAATGTTTAAATGATATCAAGATTTTGAATTTTGTAAAAAATATATTTGAAGGCATGTTGAAGAAAATCAAGGGCAAAAATTATTGTTTTTTNTTTTTTATATATAGAAATTCAAATCAGTACAAACAGTTGCATGCCTAATGTATTTTAATTATTTAAATTGTAAATTTAATTCAATAAACATAATTAAATGTTTGAATGGTAAGTATTTGACTCTTAAAATAAAACTGAATGCAAGTTACAATAAATTATTTGTGGAAATACCCCACACTGCATGTTAATGAAATTTTAAATTTCAAAAATTAAAGTTAAATTTAAAAAGTATGTGAAGTTTTTAGTAACTCATTTCATTAAGGCATTAAATGATAATAAGAACATTTTGCCTGTTAATTTCTGAGTAAATAACTTGTATTATTATTATTGTATGCAAATTCTCATTAAATATTTGGCAATTGAAGATATTCCGAGCTCTGCAATGGAATATTATTTTATCTCTGTAACTATTCCTATGCCTATTTTACTTGGTAATGTTATTTAATTTTAATTATTTAGATTGATTTATTTTGATTACTTTAATTTTAATGTTTGTCAAATGTCTATGTCCTCATTTTTGTGAAAATAAGATGGTAAGTGAGATTTAACAAAAATTGTTTAAGAAAAAAAAAAAAAATTAAATAAAAGTATTACATCACCATTATTACTATTAATTCTAAGGTAAGTAGCAGTGTGGAACTAGCATTATATTATACAAAACTTTTAATTATATTCTTAAAATTTTAATGGTATACAACATAATATTAATAATATACAAATGTAATTAAAGTATAGTATAGTATTAGTATTAAAGCAACCCAAATGCCTTGAAATACTAATACTATCCACTGATACTATAAGATTTTTATACTAGACAACTAATAGTATTAGGGTATAATGTTAATTGGAACTGTATATCTTTGTAAATTAACTTTAATATTACTAATAATTAATTGTAATAGTTAATAGTATTAGTAATAGTAATAGTAGTACGGTAATTGAAATAACTCATCACTCAGAAAAATCAAGTTAAAATATAATCTTTGGTGTTACTATTCTATTCAATATCATTAAACTTACTAAACCTATTATTAAATGCGATCAATTCTTATCAGTTCAATATATAATTATATTTAAGCATTACATTGTATTTAGGATAAATTGATTTAAAAAAGACATTTCCGACAACCCCGTTTGTATTTTGAAAGGGGGATGACTCGGGATATATTCCTACTTCCATCCTCAAGTCCTTAAAGTTTGGGGAGTCATAACTTTTTTCAGCTAAAACCAATTTTAAAGAAATAAAGTTATTCAGGTTTTAAAATAAAATCAAAATGGGGTATATTTAACCTTTAGATGGCACCGGTTAAGATAAAGTTTATTTTAACGTTTATTTCATACCCTTTGCAATAGATTTATAGTGTGCCGGTGCCGAGATCGGCCTCGCGGTAAAAATAGCATCAAAATACTAAGCAATTATGCGGTAAACGTCACTAATGAAGAAGAGCTCTCTATTTTGAAAAATGTGACGTAGAACGCAAAAGTAACGCTATAATCGAAAAACAATAACAAAAAACGCCATGACAGTTTTTGCGTGAATTTACGACATGCGCAGAAAGATGCGCGAACGAGTATCGAAGTACCTACATTAGTAGCTTGACGAAGTTGCAAGAGACACAGAAAATTCAACAGCGAATACCGCGTTGCATGAATAGTGATAGCGTCACTGGAAACCTACTAATCGACGTACTCGATCTCCAAATTTATTTGTTTTTCGATTACTGTGACGTAAAACGACTAATTCGGGGATCTCCGTAGAGCTAATAAAAATTTTCCGAAAAAGTATTTCCGTAAATTTACGACATGCGCAGATCGATGCGCAAACGAGTATCGTAGTGCCTAGCCTGGGGGAAATTAATAAATATCATCATAGCATAAGTAATAAAAACTCATTGTGGTTTACAAATATAATAATTTGTTTTGTTTTTTTTAAAAAAAAAGGAAAAACTATGCGCCACCTCATGGATTCGATCCACCTCCACCTCAAAAAATAAGACACTCTGGTTCTGACCATTCCTCTACCGACGCTCATGATAATTTAGCGTTTTTTAAGTTCATAACTTTTTATCGTTCAAATGGACACCAGTGCTGTGTGAATAATCACTCCGCATTAATATATAAATATTAAAATATATATCAATATGAATTGCGAAATATGTAAAAATGCAGATTACCAATAATAGGTAATTATACAAAAATTAAATGATTAAATGCGTCATAATACGAGTTAGCCCATTAGTGTTCCGCCCCAAAAGTCCACATGGTTAAATATTTCACTGTTTAGATACTAAAAGTGACGGTTGATAAGCCGATGCATTAATGCGAGACTTAAATAACCCTCCTCTCAAACTCTGAAAAAAGCTCACTTGACTTTACTTAGATTGCTCTTTCTATCTATGTACTATGAATATTTGGCTATAATAATCCATAGTTTGTTAAATCAATTTTGATAGCTTGGTATGATAGTTAAACGTACCCTTTTTCAGTCGACATTGTGATGAATAAATTCGAGCAGTTCTACTTGTGACGCAGAATAGAAATGTGAAGCAACAAAGGATATTGGCTTCGCACGCGTTTCAAAATGGCGGAGGTTAGGCCAGGTGATGCGATAAATGTATGTCAAATCTTTATTTCTTTTTAAATTGTAAAATCAGTGAAATAGTTTTAATGATATTCTTTAAAAATTACAATTAATATTTAGTAGCTAACAGCTCCTTAAATTTCGATAAAATTTATCGTGAATGTATAAATTCTGCTTAAAAACTACCATGTACGTTCGTTGTTCTGTGACGTCTTGTCAGGCCCATACATATACTACTTGTATAACATATATTTATCGTTAATTATTACGTAGGTAAAATATTGCTATGGCGACTGCTTTCAAGTGGTAATTGTTAATAAGCAGTGAAATTAGTGATATTAGGGCTAATTAAAAAGATAGAACCCATAAAGCCTAAAATTGAAATATATAAAGTGGATAATCTGAACGATGTGATTAATGATCAGAGATTTAATAATAAGCGTAGGGCGCAATAATCTTCTGTATAGAAGAAACTTCTGTAATATATAATAAATCAAAAGTATTAAATAAATACTTAATACATTTCTAGCGTTAATTTCTTAAATCTTGTAAAAGCATATATTTTTTTATTTTAATAGAGCTAATCAATTGCCATTTCAAATCAGAGAACTCAAATATATATTTTTTTAATTTGTCAAAGTTTCAATTTATAGTTTATGTTTAATTATAATTAAAAAGTGTGTGGAGATCCGCTATAATATATGACTGTAAACAATGTGTTTGGGCCAATATGGCAATTAAAGTACAAAGGCGCCTAGTTGCGCCCTCTAGTAGAGACTTGGAAAGCCGTCCTTGGTTGCCACAATGGAGGGGCTCTCAATCCGGGTTACAAGCAATTTCAATATGTTCATTACGAATTTACGCTAAAAGAGGAATCCTTCCCCCCCCCCACTCACACACACACTTTTTTTTCTTAACTACATTGGCCCTTGCTTTCTCAATTTAGTTTGAAATAAATAAAAATATGCCTACATCATTTTGGTGGTGTTGGAATCTTAGTTAACATCAGTGGCGTCGCTAGGGGCAGGGGGTGCGGTGGGGGCGGTCCGCCCCGGGTGACACCATCAGGAGGATGACACCAGACTGTAAAATTCTATATATTCCCGTTATTTGGCACTGGAAAACTCAGAGGAGTTCTATGGGTTAAATCGTAAGGGGGTGACACCAAAAGCTACCGCCCCGGGTGACACCATGAGCTACCACCCCGGGTGACATCAACCCTAGTGACGCCACTGGTTAACATACAACAAAGCTTGCGAGACAGATAGTAGATAGATAATAGATAAATTATAGGCTGGTAGTACTAGTAGTAGTAGCAGTGTATGCAATCTTTTAAGACTCCGGGCCCAATTTTATTCCCCCATAACATCTGTAAACCTCAACAGAAAAACAGCAAACGATTATCTTTTTAAAATATTATCTTATCCACAGACGCTTCTTTTATGCTTTTATGTAATGTATGAAATTATTGCGTTCTACCCTAATCCCTGGTTTATGTATACTATTGCATTTTTATTAGAATTTTTAATTTTGATGAAGTTCAGTGAGTGTTTGTTTTCCTGTTTTAATCAGCCAACCAATTCCACGTCGGAATCCCAGAGGAGTAGAACAAGAATAAGTATGGGTTTGTTGCATACATAACATAATAAGACTATTGTTTTGTATTTGATTATCTGCAGTGCTGGATTTACCGATTTTATCTATTTACTAAACAAGCTATAGCTTAGGGCCCACGCCTTCTTGGGGGCCACATGATTTTTTTTTTACCCTTTGGCATTGACAGAATATTTGGACTTCAAAAGAACTCCCATATCTCAAATAGCTTAGGGACCCATCAAGTATAAATCCGGCCCTAATTATTTGTGTGTTGCGTTTCCGAGTTAGAATTAATTGTCTTATCTATTATTACTACTTTTCTCTTTGTTTTTCTAAACTTTCACATTTCTTTTTTTTAAAGTTACCAAGGAAAAGTGAATGACGCAATAATCTTCTTCATAGAATGAGAGTGTCTGTAATGTTTTCTTTTTATTTTTACCTTTGTTTTCTGGTCAAAGAAGAACTGGTACGATTTTATTATACAGTAGTTAAATCGGTTAAAATTATTTCTCGAAATTCGATTTTAAAAAATAATTTGTCATCCAAGAATTCAATTAGTAGGCCCATGCCTATTAGTCCTATGGCGGATTAAGGGGGGATGCTGAACGGGCTAAAGCTATTTTTTTATAATAAAAGTGTACAAATGTTTGGAAAATATAAAAAAAAAATAATTAATTTATAAATATTATCTATACAACTGGACATGGTATAAAATATAGTTCATATTTTTAAAATTTCTCATTTTAGACAAGTTCCGCTGACCGTGTGGAGAGAGCATAGGCTCGTGATGCAAGCGGTGTCTGGTTCGATTCCCGGCAGTGGAATATATATTTTTTCTTTTCACATTCAATTGTAACATATCACAAACACTTCAAACAGTTTTTTCTTCATTATTCATATTTAGTTACATTCTTATATTAGCTGTTAACAATCATTTTATTATAAGGGACGCTGGCTGGAGAGGGCCCCCATTTTGATTGCAGCCCGGGGCCCCGTGCAGTCTTAATCCGCCTCTGTATTAGTCGATTAGCAGCATTCTTCCATGTATGTTCAGTTTCGGTCATTTCAATCTACACTCTGTTTTCAAATGTGTAATGACTGTTAAATACTTTTAAATAAATTAATATTTTTATTGCCATCAGATGACAATTAATACTCGCTTCACTACATTTCGAAAGGGATTTATAAATCTTGACTAAACTTGGCAAACATATCCATCATGCTCCAT
Source organism: Radix auricularia (assembly GCA_002072015.1). Taxonomy (NCBI): domain Eukaryota; kingdom Metazoa; phylum Mollusca; class Gastropoda; family Lymnaeidae; genus Radix; species Radix auricularia. Next base: position 170,866 of record MUZC01000189.1, on the reverse strand, counting down.
AGTCAATAATTAAATGGAAAAGACGTAAACAAGGTAAGGGTTAGCCTGACCGGACGTAACAGGCTAACCCTTACCTTGTTTACGTCTTTTCCATTTAATTTTTTATAAGCCTGATTGCAGTCCTACCCCTCATTTTGTTTACTCCATAGTCAATAAATGTTTAGATTTCATTAACTGACAATCCTCCGAATCCCGGTCCCAAATTATTTTACGCTAATAAGGGGAAGTAACCAGATAGTACATGAAAGTATGTTATTTATTGATAAAAAATAGACAAGTGATACATATTGTCCGATAACCATTCATTAAATATATTGTAATTGTCACACAGCATTTCCAAATAGCTGCCGAAAACATTCTTCTTGTGACTGCAGCGCTACTGAAAGCCCGACAAGTAGTTTGCAAACAGAACTCGACTTGAGCCACTCTGATACTGATGCCGGAGTTTACGTTTGGCTTGCATCCATAGTCCTTCGATAGTTTGAGTTCAATTCCTGCTAGTTGCGCTGCAGGTAAAACATTGGGAGTAATATTTATGGGAGCTGCTGGTCTACCTGCCATAATTTGTTTTTTATTTATAAAATTACGCTGAATTATGCACTGATTAACTAAATTTTAATAGTAATCGATAACTCACGTAAAATAATTTGGGACCGGGATTCGGAGGATTGCCCAATTTCTTCAAATGGAGTCGTCCATAAAGTACGTCACACTCCAGAGGGTGGGGGGTGCAGGGTTGCCAACCGTCCGTAAATTTACGGACAGTCCGTAAAGATTTGTCGTTAAATTACCAGTCCATAAATTCCGTAAAAAAAAAAAAAACAACTAATACGTCCGTTAAAAAAATTGACAATCTCAACGTTTAAAAAAAATCAGTTAATTATTTTTGTGATATCTATTTTCTTAATTCAAATTTTAAAATGTTTTAGTGGCATCTCGCGCTCTATTAATAACTGTAAGAGCTTTCTGGACAGCTAGGCTCGAGCGGCGAGACGCATCGCGGCAAGTTAGATTTGTTTAGATAGATCGTTAGTTGTACGTCACAGTTACGCATAAATTATGACGACATGAATGTAAAAAAAAGTAGGGCTGTTATCGATTAAATTAAAATTAATCGTTAACTTTTGAAAAATTATCGATTAATTAATCGATAATTTTGTTAAAGCTAAAAATATATATGTATGACGTCATGAAACTGAACATTTCAAGGGAAATAATAACAACAGGTAATTGACTTTTTTGTTTTATTTAGTTATTTTTAAAACATAGTAAGCACTATAAAAAAAATTAGTTAAATAACGTATTAATTCTTAAAGCTTAGGCATTTGGATGAATAATTTCAAATAAATTTCAAAATATAAAAGTAATACAGCTATAAACATTGTTTGATGATTAACAGAAATATAGAGACAGAGAGATCATCTTTGTATCCCTTATGGTTCAAAAATTATGGTATATTTTTCTAAGACCTCATTATCACTATTTTCGCTATGATGTTTTCCTTCATATTTTGTGCCCCTTTAGGGCATTTTAAAATGTGTATAACTTAGGCATTTTTTAAAATATATTTTTGTTTGGAGATATATTTAATTAAATATAAGTAGTTCAATATAATGTCAACGATTAAAATTTTGTTATTGTTAATTAAGTAAAAACAATATTTTTCAAATATAATTTTCCAATTAAAACAAGTCATTTCAAATTGTGCACCAGCACAAGCTACTTTTAAATGGAGAAGTTTATACTTATAAAATAACCAAACTATTGTTAATTAATAATTACTTATTTATTAATAAATCGCAATTTAAAAAAAACAACTACATTTTCTTTAATTTTAATTGCTATTTTATCGATTAAAATAATTTTAATCGATAAAATGTTTTACCGATTAATTGAGAAATTAATCGGTAATTTCCGCAGCCCTAAAAAAAGTATTTGTTATTTAAAAAGGGCGGAAAAGATGAATACAAGTGAAGACGATTAGACGATAGCTGCACTATAGCCGCGGTGAAAAATGTGAAATAAACGAAAAGGAGGATAAAATTATTGTTAAAAAAGCTAAGGTGAACAAAATGTGCTATTTTCAACCTACATGGATTAAAAATGGCGAATTGAAGGACTGGATATCAACGGACAAGATTCCCAATATATAACTGTATGTAGGCCTACGTGCTGTAGAAAGCTATTTAGCGTTGCATCTGGTGGTGTACGAGACGTTCGCAGCCACGATAGAAGCGCAAAACATATTCAGGCTTCAACATGGAACATTTTCTGCTGTTAGTTCATTAAAAACAAACTTGAGAAACAAATTGTGTACTCCAATGTTGGAAAGTTTACTGACTGAGAAATGGACCGGGAAAAATTACTCCCACAATGATCGACAGTGTAAATGTTTCGATGTATGATCATAAGCAGGAGGAATTAAACGCTGTCAATGTTGAGGAATTAAAGAGTTCCCAGTGTCTGCCTATGTTGTTAGTTGGTATTTTTGTTGTGTACTGTTTTATGACAGGCGTTATTATTTCTAAGTATCTGTTGTTTTCTAAAAGGGTGTTGTTTAATTTCCAGTGTGGAGACCGTCTGGTGGCTCTATTACTATTTTGTCCGTTTATCTGTACTTTGATTGCCTTATGAATATGGTCTGTGTATTTGAGTGTTTCTGCTATGTGTGTAGCCTTGTATATTGCTGAGGATGTTGACACGTACAGCCTATCTAGCCTGGCGCTTGTGGTGTGAAGGGTGCTTTGGAATGTAGTTTCCTTCCCTTTGGGGTGTTTTCCCCTGTAGGCGTCGGTTAGGCTGTATGTGTCGGTAATGTATTTTATTATTTCTATTTGACTATTCTCCTCGTATATTATTTCGTGTCTAGTCCTGTCCCGGTTGGTGGAGTCTAATGGGTCATTAATGTAGTTAAAGTCCCCTCCCATTATAATCTCCTCCCTGCCCTGAATATTTGCTACAAATTGTGTGAGTTTTCCGTAGAAAGTTGCTTTTTGATGCTTATATTTTCCCGCCGGTGCGTATATGTTGATGAGAGTGTACTTTTGTTGGTTGTTAGTAATGCTGACTGTAGTTATCCGTCCTTCGTTGTCGTTTCCTTTGTTCGAGACCTGCCATCTGTCTGATGTTGATATGATGGCCGTTCATTGTCCCGAGCTTTCTTTCCGTTGCTGTAATGTGCGTGGGTGTGTTTAAAGCCTAAGTTTGTAGTGTATGTATTGGCTTCGTGTTCCGAGTGTATGTTTGTTTCTTGAAGAAAAATAAAATCTGGTGTATGCTTTTTAACTAATTTAATGATGCAGTCTCCTTTCGTTCTGCATCCCCTAATGTTGAGAGAGATTATGGTGAGTGTGGTGTCTGCCATGCCATTTTCGTGTAAATAACTGGTGATGTGTGTGTGGTGTGTTTGTTTTCAAACTGTCTGTTGAAGTTTCTGTTCAAGTCGCTCCTGAGTTGTTTCCTTCTAGTCTGATCCAAGTTGTTGTTGCTGTTTTGTCGTTTGTAGGAGGTTGGTCTAGCCGGGGAGGACGATAGACTCCTTCTCCTTGCTACCACTTGAAAACCGTCCTCCTGGTTTTCTTCCTCCACTGTTTTCTCCCTACATGTATTCCTTGGAGATTCCTTTTTTTACGGTTGGTCCTTCTGCTCTACCTTCTTCTTTTGTTTTCCCTCCTGGGATTTCTTCTTTCCGTCCTTAGATGCGGTTGTTGTCTTGGGTGGAGGTGATGTTACAGGTGTGGGATTGACAATGGGGTTCCCGCCGGTAGCAATGGCATAGCTCTTTGTCGGGGCTGATGCCGGAGCTGATGCCGGTTTTGTCGTTGTGGCCGTAGGTTGGTTCTTATTCCTTTCGCACTGGTTGGACCAGTGCTGTGTGCTTTCGCAGGGGAAGCACTTTGCCCGGCGTCCAGGGATCTGGACCCAGATTTTTTGTTGCCTAAACACTCCGGCATTCACCAGGAGATAATTAGGGATATCCTGCCGGGCGTTAGGTACATGGCCCAATTGGAAGCGTTGTAGGGGTTCCTCTCAATTCTGATCCGGGTGGCTGGTGCCGCGAGGTGTTTGGCTATTTCGGCCACCCCCTTCTCGCCTATCATTGTCGGGACTCAGTTAAAGTAGATCTTCGTGTCCACTTTATATATTTTTAATTGATGAAATTTATTAACAAATCAAAACGAGTTATGATGCATTCGTGGTTGTTCAAAGCAAAGTCTATTGACATAGTGACCATATAAAAAAATCCAGTTTTAAAAATTGTGTGAAAATTTTCGTGTGCATCTGGTATCAACAAACTACAAGTCCTTCCTTCTCCTTCATATTTAGTGGGGGTTTTTGGGGTTATTTTTCGAAGTTTTGTCTCTTTGAAAATGGGTTCAACTTTAAGTCTGAGGAAATTTCCTTTTCAATTATTATTGCTATTGCTGTTTCAAAACCGCAATGTCTGTAAGATTTCAACCATTTGCAATTATTTTACATGCTGTAAACTGCAATTACTAGATAGATAGGAATATACTGTGATTCTTTGCTGATGTACTTAAATTGAACAATAAGTCGTACCAAAAAGCTATTGAAACAATGAAATTGAAGTTCTCAAGTTGTTAGCACAATAACTCTGCTTCACTTCGAGCTGTTGAAAGTGCATTCTAGGTTTTGCCTGCATGATATCGCATTGACCTTGACACTTTACACACGGTTTTTTTTCATCGTGTTTCAGTTTCACAGCGAGATTTCACATAAATAATTACCAAAAAAAAAAAAACGACATTGTATCAGGACAAGTTTTTTGCCATTTCACAGGTGCAAGGGGTAAAAATGCCCTAGGATTTAATTGTTAAAGACGAGATTGTAGACCTCACTGATGCTTCTTCATTTTATTACCATGTTCTTATTAACTTCCTTTCTTTCCTGTTTTCCAACGTAAAATTAATCCACTTCTGATGGTCCCAGAAATCTCAAAATTTTACCAGATAGATCTTGGATGACAATGCATTGTAACAAAATTTCAGATCGGTCGAATGTACTTTAATTAAATTAATGCATTATTTAGTATATATCTGTATAGCAAATGTGTCCGTCTGCTGTTGACATTCACGTGCCAACGAGTTCCCCCCGTGACCACATCCCCGTGGTATAAAAACGTTAAGCGGGCGCTTATGAGGTTTTGGTATACAAATAAATAGAGGTAAAAAAATGATTTTTTAAAACAACGTTTTTATAAGTGGACTAAAAAAAATTAATTAATTAAAACTTACAAGTTCAAGTACTTTGATTTAATATGACTAAAAAACGTGGGGTGGGTGCTTCAAAATCCCATTCTAATTTAGAAATATTATGTGACAAATATAGGCGTTTGGTATAAAAAATTAATGATTTATAATTTTGAAGGCAAAAGAGAGATCTAGACTATAAGTGAGAGAATGTTTGAGCTTCATATGTAAAACCTCATAATTGTCTTGTGCACTAATCTGCCCTGAAGTGCCAACCTTGAGAATAAGCTCGTTCTTGATTATGAGACCTATACTATAATGAGACTTTTACACCCCATTGTTAGTAACACTGTGTAGTTGACACGAACCCCACCCCTTTTCCCGCAAGACTTTCTAAACCAATTTCTCGCTGTTTTCCTTCTCTTTCCGTTTGATGTCTACTGGGGCTGAACACAGCAAATAAGCTTTACTTTGTGTAAATATTTCTCGTTTTTGTTTTTTCGCTGCGGGAGTCTCTTTGCACATAAGTTTGTTGTTTTGTTGAATTTTTAAAGACCTACCAATATCCTTTCAATAACATTGTTTTCTACCGAGCCTGATTGTAGTCCCACACAAATATTTAAGAAAAGCTTTAGACTGTTTTCTTCTGAATGACTGAATGCCATACAATATCAATAAGACGGGTATGTATATGGCATCCGTTGCCCTCATGGTACGATGGCGTACTAATTGTCTCCTTCCCCTCTGCCCACCGCCTTTCTCCTACTGGTTGGTCTCTCTCTGCTCCTAGCTGTGAGGGTAGCTATGCGGACTTAGTACCTCCGGTACATTAGACCGCCAGAGGGTGAGTTCCTCAGCAAGACCCTCACACGTTTTGTGGTCAATCTGCGCCAGTAGCAGGTCTTTTTAAAAATCACTTATATTAACTCTACCGTCTTATCTCCCTCTCTGTCGTGGTCCCGCCCGTCCTCAGAAAAAAAAGAGTTAAAAAAATGACCAACTTCCCATAATCCTATCAAGCTGAAATTTTGCACATAGACTTGTTACCTAACAATGAATTGTATCAAAATTTCAGATGGATCGAATGTACCGTAATTAAATTAATGAATTTTTAGTTTAGTTTATCTTTATAGCATGTACAGTTGTCTGTCGTAGTATCCTCCACGGATCACCGAAGTTTCACTCCAGCCCTCGATGTCACAAAATGAGGGGTCACAGGGGTCTACCACGGTCTGTCGCGCGGTGCGTATTATATTAAACGTAATCAATACTTTTACTTTTAGTTATGGGATTTATTGTCAAAAACTTTGGTTTTATGTGTTGTTTACTTGCAGTAACATATGTCTTTGAAACGTAGACAAGGGCGACCTCTTTGTCGGCTATGTTGGCTAATTAAATATGAACAGACGTATTCCATACTGAAAGAGTCCATTTTCAAAATTGTTTATGTATACTTAATGAATAAAACAAAAAATACTAGGAAAAATAGCTACGGCTGGTAATTTGTCGCTAGTAACTAACTGCCTCATTTAATACGTCTTATCAGTAGTGGTAGATCAAATAGCAGATAATAACTATCGTATGCAATCTTGGGGCAATCCATATATATCTTTTATGGGGGGNAATCAGCCAATATGGCGTGACGTCATTTATGGACGGCCCCAAAGTTGGTTTTAGAAATTGCGGGGCCCTATGCAGCTTAGTATGCCCATTTTGCGTAGGGATAAAGAAATACAAGGATAATAAGTGAAAATTAAGATAGGCGGGGACTATGAAAGCGCGGGGCTCACTGCACCGCACATGTTTCAGTGGCCTGAAAGCGGCCCCGGATTTGACACCCCCTCCCTAAAAGCCGCATTTTCTAATTGAAAATTAGCATGCTGCAAATCATTTTTTGTTTTATTTGTTAAGTTTAATTATGTATTCAATTTAATATCTTTACACGTGTAAATCCATCGAAAACTTCATTAAACAAATAGCAAGCAATCAAATATTGTAGAGGAACTTTTATTTAAAGTTGCGCATTTTAATGTTACGTCACATTTCTCAATAACCCCCTCTCCCTCGTCGCACATCCGCAAGAAATGCGTGACTCCGCCCCACCCTTTTGTTAGGGGGTTACGTCATTTATGGAGGGCTTCAAAGAGTAAAGCCAATATATTTTGACTCTGGCTTAAAATTAATTTTTCAAAAGGGGGGGGGGGTAAACAAATGTGTACGTACACGTAAGAATGCAAGGTGTGAAATAGGGTGGGAGGGGTACAAAAATACGATTTTTGTGCGTGCCCGTTTTGGGAACTTAAACTCACTTAGGAACAACCGTATGATTATACGTGTTTTGGATTCGTAACAATATTTTCTTTAGGGGAGACAATTATTTATATTTTTAAAAAGCTAGCATATGCCTCAGACTTGCTCATGGATAGTGCAAAGAAAGTGGGGAAAGAACGGGCACAAACTACAGCGCGAAGAAATCAAAACAACACGGTGAACGTCAGTGGCGGCTCAGCCATGTTCGTAATAGGGGGGGGGAGGGGGAGAACAGGCACAGATACAGGTGTTTTTTTTTTTTAATGTTTTCGCTCGGGCTTGAAACCGTGTTAGACGAAGAAATAACCACTACACTAGGAATCTCATGTTATTCTGGGAAGGAACAACGCAAGTGAATGCGAGAACCATTGTTTGTCTCGAGACATTGGTCGACCCCAGTGAGGGTCATTCGTGAAGCCTGTGTGCTCATACTCGCTTTGGTGAATTATGTATATAGTATATAGATAATAATGTACGCATTGTTTCCAAAGCAGAACGAGAGTTAACAGGGTTTTTAAATTATTTGCAATCGTAATTCTAAGAACAAACTATTTTTACTCTATTCAACGATTAATGATTAATGGGGTTTAAAACAATATGATTGTTATAACTAGAGACTAGAGAATGTTTCTTTGAATTTAAAAGGAAAGTATTTTAAGAATGCAATACATTTTTAAAAAAATAATTATCTATGCATTATGCAAAGAAATATATTTTATGTGTGCATAACTATCTTATCTTATCTTAGATATACAGACGCTCCTTCTATGCAGAAGATAATTGCGTCCACAGACCATGAGAGATGATCTGTTGGCAACTATTTTCAAACTCAGACATTAAGAAAACAAAACTTGACTCAGGCAAATTCAATTTGCAAATATTAAGTGCTCCACATCAGCACATTCTCTTTACTAGTCTATTTGCGTACTGAATTTTAAGATATTTAAACAATCTTTACGTTTAGTGCGTTCTTGGAAGAAATTCTTATTTAAACAATTTTGACTGCCTTTTAAAAATTATCATAACAAACCACTTAGCCTTTTAAAATTGTATTTGATATTAAAGCCGTAATGTGCATTAAACATTTATAGTGGCGTTTTAATTAATGTGATAATTAAAAAATTTCATTTGTGAAAGATTATGAATTTAAATACAATTTTTAAAGGTATAGAATCTAAGTATAATAATAATAAAGTATAATTATAATGAGTTAATTTTATTAGGCCTACATTTTGCGGTCTTTTAATTATCTATTTCATCTGACTAAGAAACATGGACATTTTATAATAACTATCTACTTATCAATTAACTAATGGTTTCTCTATTCATTTTTCCCAACACGGTTGGGAAAATAGACACAAAATCCCACCACAAAATTTGTACCATGGCTATGGAATACATGAACTTTTGCTAGGGTTCTCAGCTCTTTTAACAAGGGAAGTAATTTTGAAATGGCGGACACTACTATCGTAATAACCGTAATTCAATGAAACGTAAGCCATATTGACAATATTGTCAAATATACCTTGTTTTTATTTGCAATTTTTGTTTTGTGTCGTTTTTAAAAAATCACAGTTTGCATGTAAGACTCTTGACTTGTCCACCATGATTCGGATAACAGAAAATTTAATAATTTAATTATAAAGTTTGCACTAAAAATATTAATTAAAAAAAAAAAGGTTCATTATTTATCGAGAAAAAAAAATCAGTACTTTACCGGACCATGATCATTGGTAGTTAATGGTAAATAGACTATAGACGGTCAAGTGGCGTATAATAGTTAGCTAACTACTATAATATAATAAAGTATGAGTCATTCTGTCAGTGACAATACTATCATTTTTAGTGAATTTATATGTTCTAATTAGGCTACTATAATTTTTATTTTTTTTTTAAAAGAAGAAAATTACCACCTACACCTTCATTCATCATAGTAGTCTTTAGTCTTTAGTAGTTAATATTACATTTACATGTAGTAGTGTCATAGTATAGACTAAGTCTAAGTGTACTGATGTATAGTCATAGTGACTATACCTATACTACTTTACTGTATAGTCTATACTGTAGACAGTATCAGAATACTGACTATACTGTTAATACTGAAATTTAAACTACTACATAAATATGCTATAGACTATATTTTTAGTGTGCAGCTATAGTTTTATATTGGTTCTATTCTTTATACTAAAGAGCAGGTTTGGGTAAAGTGCGGCCTCACAGTTTTTGTGGCAAAAGTTCATCTTGTGTTTTTTTAATGAGAGCGTCTAAGTCTACGTCAATTCACACGCCCAGGCATTGTAAATAAACGCTTTTGGGCCTTCCATAAAGTATGTCACGCTATTTTAAACTATTTTTAACTCCCCCATCTCCCCTGTTACAAATCTCGGACCACCCCCCTAAAGTATGTCACACTTTAAAAAAAAATATTTATTAACAAAATAATTACAATTTAATATAAAAGTAATAAAACACTGCGATGTCACATATAGCTGGACCCCTCCCCCTGTCACAAACTGTCACACTTTCTTATTATGTCTCCATCTTAACCGTGACATACTTTATGGACGCCCCTTTACTGATTTTTCAGTTTTATATAAAATTTGGGACGAAGCAAACTTGACGTTCCCAAAAGGAATATATATTAATTAATTCTGGGTTAGCGGTATCTTTTGGGCTTTGGGACAAAGCAGACTTTTATGTTCCCTAAAGAATTATATAGTAATTAATTCTAAAATAAAGTGGCCCCCGAGCCAAAAAAATTGCCCATCCCTTAATATATACTATACTCAATAGCCGTGGTGGGCAATTGTTAATCATTAATTGATTATCTTTTTTTAGATTAGGCACTTCTGTATTAATAATAGTTATTAGTAAATAAGCATAAACTTCTTATATATTAGGAACTAAGAGAAATGCATTAATATTACATAAGGCATTAAATTCTAACTTAGAATTACAACACAACAATGATTTAATTCAATACTCAGACATGAAGATAAAAACACTTTTCTTGTTCCTTATGCAAAAATAAGGGCACGGTGGTTGAGGGCATGCATGTTCGACTGGCGTACCGATGGTCACAGGTTAATCCATGTGAAGGCAAGGACTTGTTCCCAGGGCTAAGGGTGTCCCTGAGTCTACCCAGCTTCAAATGGATACCTGACACTAGTTAAGGAAATTAAGGCGGTTGAGTAATGCCTGGAACCCTCACAGCCATAGTCTGTGAGCGCTGCATCACTTGCCAACAGACCGGCATGGTCTGTGGATGCCATAATCTTCTGCATAGAGGGAGCGTCTGTATAGATAAGACAAGACAGAATATGGACTTACGAATCCTTTTTCCCCCCATGTGGAATGGGTTGTCTGAACAAACCAGTAAAACTAACACAATATTATTTTATTAAAGAATAATTCTCATTTTATAATAAAATCAATGTAATTCTTTGAATGGATATATTACACTTATTCCCATTGATTTGCAGTATAATTTTTTAATTTATAGAAAAATTTGCATGTCAGCATATTGCTATGGACTTGCCTTCATGACAAACAGACCTATAGAATAATTCTATCCGCTTTTAATTTATATTTTTAAAAAATTTTAAATACAAAAATCTAAATGTGCAAATAGTCATTTAGATTTTTATGTACAAAATAATACCATTCTGACATTTCTTACCAATTCAGCACTGAAGTGGGCTGCAATCGATTCACCATTGTCAAGATAAGAAAATAGAGGAAACAAGATATCTCTTCCTTGGTTGTTTAAATTGGATATACATTTTCCTGCTATTGTAAGTACCAGTATTTTAACATCTCTCCCTGTTCTTCGCTGTTCACACTTAGCTGAGAATAGCCAATGATGACAATTCAATACATAATCTCTTGATTGCAATGCAAGAAATGTAACTTGCAAAAAAGAAAAGATTTGTTAGAATTATCTTTTGTCCTTATTTATTTAAAGGTTTCCTAGTTTTGTATGTTTTAAAAATCTTAAACTTAAATATTATTTGTTTATAAGTGTTATTAGCACTTAAACATTTTTCAGGTAAACAAGTAATAAAAACTCAAATTAGTATTTTAACGCAATTTCCAACCAAGAATTTAAGATTTTTTTTTCAAGGGAAATCATTCTAGAGTCACACCAAGAATGTGTCAGTGTAAAGCGCACAACGAGATTGGCATTCACAAAGTGGGAAAACCCCATTAACTATCATTCAAGATTAAATTAAAAGTAATTTCAAATCAATTATTCTGAAACTAAATAAAACAATTGCTATCTACAAATTGCTGCTAAAATTGCGGGAGTCAAACGATAAGAGATTTTTCAAAAATTCCTTCTCCAACATTTCTAAATATTATTAGCTATTGTTTGGCATTTGTTTCAACCCGATAGATGTAAAGGTTGGCGAGAAATTGACAAAACACTGATATTTTTTAGGGTTTTTTTTATTTTAGGAAATCCAGTAAATCTTTTTGGTAATTTTTTTTACCCATGCGCAACCTTGGGACCTCCTTAACAGACCTCTGACAGAATCCTCTATTTGGTATGGTTTAGGAGGAGTTCCTGTTCAAAGCTCGGAAAGACACAGACGTTTCAAATATATAAATACTTAGTCCCAAGGGAAATTGTGTTAATAAATGGATTATTGCACCCAGTGGTTATTCTTAGTCAAACTAGAAACATATGCTTGCCGTATTTAAACATTGAATGATTAGTATGTATACCACTTGCTCATTAATTGAGTAAAATAATGTAAATGGAAACTTTTTTCTTTATGTAATTTTTTCTTGTATTTATAGAATGATAAAAAAAATTCTAGATACTTAATAGAATCTTAACTTAAGCCCAAATCTTAAAACCGTGTAATTTGTATTTTTTAAATTTTAGGGAAAGGGATGTCTAATAAGTTTTCAGCTCAAGAGAGTGGTCCAGATGAGGATCATCAAATTAGAAGTTTTACAGCTGCTAAATTGTCCAAAGGTAACAAAAAAAGTAAAAATTATTTTTATTTAGATTTATGAGCAATAGTTGATACTCTTAATGTGTTCAAGATATTAAATGTGCATACTCTACATTGGTGTTGGTATTTTTTGTAGGTGTTTAAGAAATAATTAATGAATCACTGAACAAGCTTATGTGTTATTGTCTTATTTGAATTATTCTAAAATGGACTCATTGGTGTTTAATCCTAGTTAAATATGACAGGTGAGAATTTAGTTATATGAATTCAGTGTACTCATGAACAGTTATGACCAGAAAATGTTTTTGAAGGTAATTAGTTGGGCCTTCATATTCTTCTTAGGTTAAAAAAAAATTATAACTGATAATCTGCCAGAGCAGTATTAAGTGTTATATATAGTTTAGCTTTTCATTGGATACCCCTTATAATTAATGTTATCTGCTATCTCTCATATAATTGTATATTTTGGTGTCATGATATCAACTAAATAGTTAACATGACCATATTATATTCATAAAGGTGTTTATTCTGTAATTTTAGTGATTTTATACCATTGCTGACTCTCATTAGCTTAAAGTAATGGAATTGATTTGTTATTTTGGGCCGTCCATAAATGATATCACAAGATTTTTGCCAATCCCCCCCCCCCTCGTCAAACATCGTTTTAATATTTACTAATCTTCCAAACACTTGTATGTTTGGATTGAAAGGTCAAAATTTAATCCTTCAAAACACTGGATAATTCATATAATAATAATAAATTGATAATTTATATAGCGCTGTAACTCTTAGTTACATTTGACCTAACACTTAAGTTTATTGTTTATAATATATCCTAATATAACTACCACTGAATGGTTTATTCAATTTTAACTGGTTAAAGATTTTGTTGGCTCTACTTTAGCTTATTGTAATTGAAAAGAAAAATAAACATTTAATTCCTTGCATCATCATTAAAATAAATAACATATATGCAAAAATAAAATATAATCAATATGCACTTATTAAATACTGAGAGTAAATCAGCACTTTACAGATTACTGCTTTAATTTCATCCAACCATTAGTAAATTTTGATTAACAGTGATATTTTTATATTTGTCACTTAGATGTAATGTACTTGAAATTAATTTTTATTTTTAAAAAAATGTTTAACTCAATCATTGGCCCAATAAAACATAACTAAATGTAATTATTTACAAGTAAGTTTTAATAAATGGATAAACATATTTTTAAAATAATATTTAGTTGTTCTAATATTTTTCTTGTTTACAGTTGTTCATGCTGACTGTCATGCTCTTCTATGGAAGAAGTAAGATAAGCATTTTGTTAAAATACATGCAAAAAGGGGCCGTCCATAAAATACATCACGCTATTTTTGACCATTTTAACGCCCCCCCCCCGTCACAAATCTAAAGTGTGTCACTCTTTTAAACAAAAATATAATTTTATCAACAAGATAATTAAAATTTAATATAAAGCGCTGTGACGTCACACATGGCCGGACTCCCCACTGTCACACTTTATTACACCCCCTCGCCCCTCTGGAGCGTTACGTACTTCACGGACAGCCTCTAACAAGCAATGAAGAATATAGGACTTTATTAGCTTTTTAATTATAATGTTTCCAGAAGGAATTTAAAAAAAACATTTTTACCTTTCATAATCTGAAAGTGAATAATTAAACATTTTTATCTTTATTTTCTAGGGAAATTGTATGTGTACCTAAGGAATACTCAAAAATCAAAGAATTTTTGAATGATGTTCCTCAGATAATTTCTCAAGAGGGCACTTATGGCTATATCTGGGACAAGGTTAGGATAATTTTTATTTGAAAAGTACTTTTGTTAATAAGTGCTTTTTGTTGCAATCTAAAGGGAATTAAAAAAATTTTGAAACAAAATTTGAGATTGACTTAATTTTGACCCAAAAATTACCTTACATTTGTGAATGATTGTAAACTAAATTTGTTGAAAATCATAAAATATTTTTAAATTTAAATACATTTATTTATTCTTAAATTCAGCGAAGTTAATAGAATTAATTTCATTTATATTTTTATGCAAAAAATTTACCCTGCAAAAAATGATGTTATCTCAGGTAAACAGAAATTAATATAATCTGATTTTTTTTTTATGCTTAAATTTGAAAATTCAGTTTAAAAATTAAAAAATAATTTTTACCTTTTACTTTAGAATTTGCAACCTTCAGATGGTAAATATGAACTTGGAGTGCATTATTGTGGAACAAGAGAGCCGGACAGAAAGAGTGTTCATGGTGTTGTTTCATTTTACCGTGATGGTGTGACAGGAGTGAAATTCGCCATAAAAACTTTAGAGGTATCGCTAGCTAATTAGATGAAATACATGTGATTTTTTTAGAAATGAATTGTTTTTAATTTCAAAAGTTTTCCAAAATGAAGTAAATAGATATTTTTTCACTGAACTAATTTCTTTATTAGAGCTCATTTAATTATCTTAGGAAAATGCTCACTTTCATCCTGAAGAGATCACTGTTAGCCTTATAAATGAACATCCAAACATCTGTGCTGTCTATGGAATTATTATCAGGAATCATCGAATTCACATTCTTCTAGAACATGCTGGTATTTATCTATATAACTCTCAGTCATTTATGTAGTGCAATCTTTTCCTGTTGTTGGTTTTTAAACCTCTTGAGACTTATACATTTGGGACCTTTTTCTTAATTTATTATAAAGGTAATATTTTTTAAAAATTTGTTAATTTGATTTTAGTGATGCTAATTTTTGTTTAAAATGTAGATGTCAACATAATTAAATAACAATGTTGTTTTAATGTATAAATGCATTGGTGATTCTGCACTTTAATTTCTCCGTTACAGAATGATGAGCGTGATTCTAAATTATGTTCTTAATTTTTAGAAATTATTGATCCTATTATTTCTTCATTAGGATTACCATTGAATGAAGAGAGGTCTTGGATTGCAGAGTCTCCTCAGAGAATGCTTTTAGTAGCTAAGCAAAGTTTCCAGGCATTAGATGCTCTGCATCAATCTGGTTTTGTACATTGCGACATAAAACGTAAGTAAATAATGGTAAAAGTATTGGTGTGCCCTTGCCGAATAGAAGATGAAATTCCTAAAGGAATGTTAAGATTTCTCTTTGGTATCCTTAGCCTAGGTGCTACTTTGTAATTAGACTGACTAGAGTTATTGTAGGCTTTACTTTCTTATTACTTTCAAAATTAATTTCTAGAATACACTTTTTTATTTTATTTATTAATTTTCATTATTTTAAAATAATTTAAAATTTGGATGGTTTTTTAAATGGATAAAATAGTGCCTATGCCATTCTTCTTATAACTTTCTGTACTACTGATAAGTTAATATTATTTTTATAAAATAAAAATTATTTCAGTTTAATTCGGTTAGTTAATGGAACAATACAGCTACTAAATATTGTCAATGCTAATGATTCAGTGTTTATAATAAAATTATATTTATAGAATAATAAAATTATATTTATAGAATAATAAAATTATATTTATAGAATTATTAAGTATTTTCTTTGACATTGCATTAATTTTGTTCAAAGGTATTGATAAGCAGCAATGTTCTCTATAAGTGCGCGACCGCTCAGATATTTGATGTATACGCTATGCAGCAGTTTAGAATTACTGAGTAGAAAATTCTATAAAATATAGCACCAAAAAATGGATGCTGTGCAACTTTGCACATGAGGTTTTTTTTACTTAGCACATAAATCAAAGAAACCATAGAGGGAACATTGTTTAGCAGTATATTCTTCTGGCATAATTCAGTTAAACTAATAATTTAAAACAAACATTTTTATCCAACTATTACAAATCTCTTTGCACATACCAATTTGCTTTAGTCAGATAGTGAAATATTGAAGCAATGTTCTTTTTAAACAAAAAAACCTCAAAAAGAATACCAAAAAAAATAATTATTAAAAAAATTTTCTACTTGAAATAAGCAATTATTTTAATCAGATAAAATTATCTAAATTACAGCCGACAATATAATGATATCAAAAAATGGCAGCGATTTTACTGTGAAACTGATTGATTTTGGCAGTTGTCAACGTGAAGGAACTGTACTTCCACATCATGCTCATACCACTTTATTTTACTGGTCACCTGAGATTTGGCAAGCTTTGAACAATAAGGTAATTTAAGAAAAATTAACCTGTTAGATCATGTATGTTTCAGCCAAAACTTTTATAAGTATTATTAAATATTTTAATTTCTAAAACATGGTGTTATTTTCTTATAATATAAAATTGTGAACATATTTTCCATGTATTTAGTAACTGTTTTTTGTTACTAATCCAATAAGTGTTGATATAAATTTTTTTTAAATGTCATGACTAAATGATAAATGCTTCTATTGAAGACGGTTTGGATCTCATTTTTGCATCCACAATATCGTGACCTTAATTTTTTTGTTTTTAAATAAAACTAAAGGTATTAATTATTTTTATTAATTAAAAAAAAGGGCAGGTTACTAAAAAGTTCTAATGAACCCATACTGCAAAATTGTACATCAACGCTACCAATATTTTTAAAGGAGCCCATTTTTATTTCTGGTAGTGGTATTAAATCTAAAAGTTTGATAGTTTTAGAAATAATTGACAATTTCTTTCCTCCATATTTTCAGAATCAAGTTATTTGTAAATTTGCAATGGATGTTTATGCACTGGCACTGACATTCTTCTTTGTTCAGACTTCAAATCATTTGATGCAGATGTTGAGAGAGAAGGACATAAAAGATGTGGTAAAAGTTAGATAAATGTGTTGATATTTATTATTAAAATCAATCAATATATTTTTATTTAAAATGTAGCATTACATCTTACTGACTTAAAACTGACTTTTTCTATGCAAAAAATGAGATAAGCTAGAATTTTAAAATCGAAGAAGACAAAGAAATTTTAAAAATAATTCCTGTCTTAAAATAAAGCAAAGGTATTACTAAGTAAGAGACTTAATAAAAATAAGAAGAGGTAAACTATTCTATTACAATGTAATTCATCAGGTAGAGGAAAGAAAACAGCAGTAAATACAGGTTTATTTGAAATTTTGAATTCAACAACTTTTAAAACTTTTTTTGTAGTTAATTGATAAAACAATTAAATTTTGTAATGTCTCAATTTTGATTCATAAATTTATAACTATACAAAAATAATATTCATAAAGAAACATCAAATTGCATTTTTGTTTAATTTTTCAATCTCTGTGAATATCCTTTGTATCACTTGTCAGATTTCATGTATGATAAAGTAATCCTAGGATTATTCAGATCTTAATTAGGGCTGGCGGGGTGGTCGTTTTTTTTGTCTGTCTTTTGAGATCACTCATGGGACATCCGTGTAGAGGTGTTTGAGATCAAAACTCAAGTACTGAACTCTT
Organism: Radix auricularia; assembly: GCA_002072015.1. NCBI lineage: Eukaryota > Metazoa > Mollusca > Gastropoda > Lymnaeidae > Radix > Radix auricularia. The sequence continues at coordinate 152,972 of MUZC01000189.1, read as the reverse complement.
AAAAATGACAAAAATTTTGCAGGTTGATTGTCCAGTTTCATTTATTTGCATTCAGGTTTTAGTTATCATTATTAAAATAATTGCATATTTTATTTTACATGTGCATTTTGTTTGATTTCCCCAGTGGGGTTTTCTATTGGTTTATTCTTTTGGTGTGAATATTTAAGATGAGTGTGTATCCTGCCCAGTATCATTAAGCCCTAATAATTGTGTCCTATAACTTATTGAAAAAGACTATCATGTTCAAAATTTTTATGCAACTTTTTCTCATGTTTTACCATTATAAATCCAAAGGAATCTAGGGGACTAAGCTAAACTTTTGACTCATGTACTTAGCATAGATTAGCAGCATAAAATACGTTTATATCCAAAAGAAAATGACTAACGCTTTTGTTTAATTCGCCCTTTTCCAACAATTTTTGCACAGTGGTTATGAAAATACTTTTGAAGTTGAATGGAAGCTTAAATAAATTTATTTTGCATACAGATATCAAATAAATTTATTTTGCCTACTATTGGGTTTTTAACCTTTTACTGGGCGTATCGGCAAAAGCCCACTTATCCCTTAAACTGGCAAAACAGCCGGTACTACCATCAATAAAATCTAGCCATTTTTTTAAAATTGCGAGACTTCCAGCACATGTTTTCCTGTTTATTATAGTGTGTGGATTCAACTACAGCGATAAACTGGAGTTTGTTGGCTTAAATTTAACAGAAATTGAGTTGAGAAATGTGTACTTTGAGTTGGATAAAAGATCAATAGTAACATTAGTGTTAGTATTGTGCAAACATCAGATCTTTCAGTCAGACTGGATATTTGTGCTTGTAAATAGGGTCAAAAGTGCTTGTTGGGACCATTTAAATAAAGTTAGTGGAACTTTTTTGGGGGAAGACATGGATTAATTTTTTAAAAAAGACATGACAAGAATTAAAAGGTAAATAATCAAAAGAGAATTCATTTTTGTTTATTTTGCATTTTCTTTGATTTGCACTTATAACTAAGATGTGTTTTTTTTTTTTACTGATGTAAGCCTAAATATCCCTAAAATTGTAAAACAATATTGCCCATTTGGAGGATGAAAAGTTAAATAACTTGATTACCCAGAAATGCAAGGAGTGTCAGATAAATAAGCAATTGTATTATTTGCAGATGACAGAGAGACCAGAAGACATTCTTTGCATTGCCCTACCAGAGACCATACCTACTGAGCTCAGGGCAGTGATGCGCCAGTGTTTAGATGGATGTCCAGTGACTCGTTGGAGTGCGCAGCAAGCGGTTAGGCAGCTTACTGGTAATATTTGTTTTCAATTATGAAATGAATATTCTTAAATTTAGTTAGGATGTATGGAAAATTTAAACTTATCATAACTTGAGAAATTTGTTACAAGATACTGTGTTGTTTCGTCTGCTCATTGTTAAAAGTATGTTTGTTAGAATTTGTGAGATAATCATTGTCAATAGGGTTAAGTGGCAACGTAGAAAGGTTTATCTAAGAGTCTTTGAAGTTAGCATTTGTTTAAACTAAGAATGGATTTTTTCCTCTATTTCATCTAATGAAATACATTAGCATATAACAGATTTAAGGATTTACAATTTAACTCTTAATGTGCCATAAGGTTTTCGGAAAACTTCCGCCTCAGTGCGTAAGAATTTCCTGAATTGCGATCAACCGGTTATCAAATTTTAAAAAGTTCGTAAAATCCATTTATATTATTATTGTCATACTGACTTCATCTTTTAGGGTAAGAATGGTTATTTTATGTAAAACTATTTTTACCTGTAGTTTAGTACCATTATTTTAGTAATAACGTATAGCAAAATCGTATATTTGAAAAAAACCTGTAAAAACTACCAAAAAACTTCACGAATCGAGCGATAACACTAGCGAGGGAGACAGCCGCCATTGCCGGAAGTCGAAAACATCTTTTTTCACTCACTGAAGAGTTTTTATTTTCTGTTATTTCGTTTCTAAAGAGAATTCTATCAAGGTGTTATTGGTAAAAAATGGTAAATCGCGCATTATTGCACTTTGGTACATTAAGAGTTGATATTTCAAAACAGTAAATTTAATGTAAAACATTGTAAAAATTAACATAAAGTAAAGAAGTAATTTATGTATTTTTTAAAATTTCCACATAAATACAGAAGATACTATGAGTCAGGCAGAGAACTACAAGGATAAATTTGAAAGGATATATGCCTTACTGAAAAGTGGTGGAACTAAAGTCTCTTCAAGGACAGTTTTTGGGGAGCCAGCCACAACATTTCCATTTACTGTTGACCATCAAGAAAGAGTACAATATTTTGTCGGGAGCAGTAAAGGTATTGAAAAAAGAGAACTGACCACCACCACAAAGAGTAGAAAAAATAATTTTTTCACAGGGACCAAATGCAGTAAATCCCTTTCGAAATGCAAAAAAGTTACAAAGGCCCCTACAAAAGGGAAACCAACTCGGAAGAACTCATTTGAAAGAAACATTGCACATTCAGGGTTGCTAGCTGAAGTTGAAAATAGTGACAAGTCAGTGTTACAAAGATCAGGTGACATTATGCCAGTGTTACAAAGATCAGGTGACATCATGCCAGTGTTGCAAAGATCAGGTGAGATGGAACCATCTCCGGATGAAAAAGCGTATTCCTGCTCAATATTATTAAAAAATCTAGCACTCCAAGTACAGCCCCTGGAGAGCAAAGTCTCACCAGTGCAGGAAGTTTCAGTGTCTAAAAGACAAACTCAGTTTCTGAGTCACATGGACTCATTGGGGAAACATGTCAACATACTTGCAGATAGCACTCAAACCACCAGAGGGAAGTTAGTGCAAGTGACAAATCCATGTCAAGCATCCAGCAAAGAGACTGTGCATTTTTCATTTTCTCAATGTCAGAAAACTGATTTATTTCAGAATCCCAGTCAAAGAATAAATGCTATAGCTGGGCAAAAGGTTATTTCACAGAATGAGACACGAGAAGAAATAGTGTGGAAAAGTGTGACAATACAGAATGTACAAAGAGAAGACTTGCCAAAGCCTGTTGATTGGGAAGGCTGTAGATATAACGGGGAAGGCATTCAATTAAATAATCCTTTTGTGGCTGAGTTTAGGGCAAGCAGAGATGGAAGTGTCAAGAACTGCACAAATGAACATAGCAGCATAATGCAGTCAGCACCTCAGATAACAGATATCACCATTCATCCTCTTCAAGCACCAAACCTTACAACTCCCGACCCCTCAGACCTGTTTAGTCCCAAAGAAAGTTCTGGTGATGACATGGACTTTGTGATTGATGCATTAGGTCCTACTGCTTTCACCGGCAATGAGGATGACATTGTTAACAATCTGTTCAGCAAGTTGATGGAACAAGATAAACAGAATGATCCTAGTGTGTTGACAGTTAATTTTGCTGCTGATGTCAATCTGAACCAGTTTAGGGGAGAAGCAGTCTGCCCTAATCAAGCCACAGACATAGAAGTAATGGACACTGACCAAGCTGAGACCAGTCTTAATTTTAAAAGAAAGAAACCTTCTTTGGCAGACTGTGTCATGATTAGGGCCTGCAGAAAACGGATGTCTTATTCATCCGAGAATGCTGAGATACCCAAGAAATCTATTTGCACTTACCCTGAATTAAGAGATAAAGAGCAAAAGTTGCCAAATTTTGATATAATATTAGATTGAGAATCACGTTGCTCTTTTTTGTAAATAACTTGTCCTCACAGCTTGTTCATTCTAATATGTCCTCACAACTTGTTCATTGTAACTTGTCCTCACAACTTGTTCATTGTAACTTGTCCTCACAACTTGTTCATTGTAACTTGTCCTCACAACTTGTTCATTTTAACGTGTCCTCACAACTTGTTCATTGTAACGTGTCCTCACAACTTGTTCATTGTAACTTGTCCTCACAACTTGTTCATTGTAACTTGTCCTCACAACTTGTTCATTCTAATAATGTCCTCACAACTTTAATTTCTTCTACATTAAGGTTATTTCAATCTTTTATTTTTACAATGGTTTATAATTTTCCTTAAACACAATCGTTTTTTTTTTATTAGTTTCAACTACAATCATTTTAGTATTATCACATTCCAACTTAACTAATGATTTCCATATCTATGTAAAATATGTACAGATAGAGGATTGTGTAATCATTATATTTAAACCACCACATTATCATTTCATCATTTTTGTAGAGCTCTATTGTTACTTGTTCCCACAGCAATCCTTATAAATATAAATGATAAACACAGTTTGTAACTTATTTCTCTGATTGTAGGTGTATCCTTAAACTTTTAGATGCTGTGTAGATGCTGTTGATAAATATATATCATGTTATGTAATTATGTTTATGTAATTTTTTGTTTTATTAAAAAATCCAAATTGTTATGTTATATTTCAAGTGCGTATGACTTTTTACACCTTAGCATTATGATGTTTGAAATCTCCAGATATTCTTTCTTATAAAGATTCCTATAACACTTTCTTGCATTGAGACAAGGACTTGAATGTTTCAAATTAATTATAGAGAAAATAAAGGAAGTTATCAATGAATTTTTAATAGCCAACTCCATTTTAGCATAAGCACTATTTTTTTGAGCAATTTATACTTGATACTGGTGAAATTTGTCCTGTTTTATCCCATTGAAGTGCATTATCAATTATCACAACTGTTTCAAATAAACTACTTTACATTGTTCCTTGCTCTGTTTAGTTTGTGATTGTGGTATAATAATACATTAGATTTTATGTGCTCTTGGTCTTTATAAAACAAATATATTTTTTAATCAGAATGTTTGTATTAAAAAGTTATGCTGTATTCTACTCTATTAATATTAGAATGGCATTCCTATAATATAGTAAAGCTTCATGAAGTGACCAGCAATTAAATCAACAATGCTATGGATATATATAAATTAGGGCTCTACTGGCCAGCCGGATTTATGAAGTGAAATCCTGCCAGATTCCCGATTTGCCGGAGCTAGAGATGAAGTCCGGTACACCCCTACTTAAAAGAACTATCAGATTATTAAAACAACTTTAATAGTAGATAAGTTAATTGTCTACAGTTGTCACAGTTATTCAATGAAACAGTAACTCAATCTAGATCGAATTTGAAAACAAAAATTAGACTTGACAATTATATAAGACACATCATTTATCTGCTACCTTTTCAAGTTTTCTATAATCTTCCAATTATGCAATCCATTGACACAGGATACTAAGTAGATTAATGAAACTTGACCCCACCAAATAATTAAATAATAAAAATGAAAGCAAACCTTTTGACTAAAACTTTAAAAAGGACTAGATTGACAAATTATGTGAGCAACTTGTGTGCTATATTGAATCTGTTCATTGTGGTCCTTTTAATAGTTTAACTTTTAAAAAAAAATATTCATTGGACATAGGGTTGCGAAATTACCGATTAATTTCTCGATTAATCTGTAAAATGCTTTATCAATTAAAATTATTTTAATCGATTAAATATCTATTAAAATTGAAGAAAATATTTTTCAACAATTTTTTCGATTTACATGTATTAATAAAAAATTAATTATTACTAATAAATAGTATTCTTTTTTTTTTATGTACAAACTTCTCCATTTAAAAAAAAGATTTTTAAAGAATAAATTTTAAATAAGCTGTTTTATAAGGAGCATGATATAAAAAAACAACATTTTTTTTAGTTAATTAACAATAAATAAATTAAAATTCATGGACATTCAATTGAACTACTTATATTTAAACATATATTTTTTTAATAAATACTTAGTAATTGGCATTTTATGACATCATATATCTTATTTTCAGCTTTTATCGAAATTATCGATTAATTATTCGGTAATTTTTCAAAAGTTAACGATTAAATTTAAATTAATCTATAACAGCCCTAATTGGACATCATCTTTCCATGGGGAAGTGAAGTGTTCATCCATAGTTACGACTGGCATCAACCTTTCACCATCATCGCTTCCTGGACGGATAAATGCAGACAGATCAACTCGTCCTCATCTAGCCACTCAACGGCTTCAAAGAGCGATTCTCAAAGGATAGATTCGTTTATCTGAGTTGATTCTTGAAAAGTTTGGTTCTGCACATTCTCCTAAGCCCGAGCTTTGTGCTGTATGCCATGTTTCTTCAACATTGTTTGTGAGGCAAAAATATCAGCGACATACTTTGCAAATTCGATCAATTAAGCTGGTCTGCAAATATGGACAATAAAGATATGGTTGTACTGTGAAAACTCATGTTGATCTCGGCATAATGTCACCAAATTTGAGAGTTTGTGCCACAAACAAGGAAATAAATTTATGAGAATCTACATCTGCTCTTTCTGAAGCTCTAAGTCCAACAGTTGTTTGGTAGATTGGGATTAGAGAGGAAAGAATTTCGAAGGTAAAACATTGAAATATGAGCTTCGTACTTGTCGAAACCATGTATGTCCTGATATTTCACAATTTGAGTGACATATTGGCTGGTGCGGACATGATTGTCAAACCATTCCTGATCCGGCTATATCAGTCCTGCTGCATCCAATTCAGATTTATGAACAACACACTAAGGAGATTACGCGTCTCATGCTTTGATCTACGTTTAATTCAAATATTTAACAAAATTTTAAAAATTGTTTTAAAAAGCTATTTAAATTTTACTATAAAAAAGGAATAAATTAGAAAAAAAAATAATGAAAAAAATTAATAATAAAAGTGTGACATTCCCCCTTGTCACAAATTGTCACACTTTCTTACTACCTCTCCCACCTGGAGCGTGACATACTTTATGGACGGCTTCATAGGCCAGGGCCGGTGTTGCAAAATAAATCCTCCCCCATACAGAGTCTCCCCCAGGCGATTTTATTTTAAAACATAATCTCCGGGGGCGAAAATGTTTTCTTCCCGATTAAAATAAATTCTCCCCTACCCCGTAAAATACTGTCTCCCCCAAAATAAATCCGCCCCCCTCAAAACACACTTTTAATATAGTACAAAGAGATTACTCAAAATCAAAAGAATAACGAATAATTAAATTTGTATTATTCACACATGTTAACTTTAATTCTATTTATGGTAGTGGCGTAGATACAGGGAGATATGGGGTGGGGGTGTGGATCACTCCGTTTTACACCCCTCAGGGGCGTAACAATTTTTTTTAAAATACTTAATTACTTGAATTATTTTTCTCACTGTACAAATTGACTCTAACGGTGTTGGTATCAAGTATTTTAAAAAAAATTAAGTATTGCATCTATGAAGGCATGGGTTGTGTTGTTACTATAAATGGTAAATTTGCACAAATCTCAGGTGTTCAGACGGTGAGAAAATATGTCACCATCTCGCCAATAGGCCCTACAATTTCAGTAGACACTAACAATCCTCTGTTGATTTGGGGGTGGGGCTGTGGAAGGGTGTTGGAGCGACCCAATTAATGAAGCCGCACGCAATGAAACCATATCTGGGACAACGCCTCTACTTGAGCCCATGACCTGATTATACAGTGTGTTTTGTTTTTTAACTCTACGGCCAAGGCAGTTTCTTGTTAGGCGGCATACATTTTAATAGTGCAGTAATCCCTGTAATAGCTCCATAGAGGCGTGTCCTATATGTTTGATATCAAATTTAAAATCTAATAATTCACTGAAAGTTGGCTACTTGTATTTAAATATTTCTAAACAGCCATTTATATAGGCCAAAGGAATAACTTGTTAGACTATTTATATAACTACAAGTACAAGTAAAAAATAGAACTGCTTATACCAACGCAACCTTTTCTACATATTAATAAAGGCATAATCAGCTTTATATATAAATCTATATCAAATAATTTTTAAGGAATAAAATTTCTTTCATTTATTTAGTCAAAAGTTTACGTACGCACACAAATCGATTGTTAAAATAAAATTATGTTTAAAGAATTCAGAAAAGCAGGTTGAATTATTGGAATTTATTTTGATAACATCACCATGCACGAATAGATAATCTCATATCACGAATATGGAATTATTTTTTTTACTTTCCAATGTATTATTTGCTTTATGAATTTGAATTTTAACAGCCATAACAGTTCTTAAATTCAAAAATATATTAAAATTTATACAAATTTTATTGATGGGTAGGAAGGCAATTCACCTCCGGGCTATTACATAAAATTGAGAAATTTGCTCCAATAAACATAACAACCATAAACTTTTCTCAGTATAATTTATACCTCCTCTGTCTAAAGGGTCTTAACCAATTATAACAGTAAAGATAGACAAATCAAGAATCCTTTAACATATTTTATTAAGTCTTTAAATAATACTTTGATGTTACAATATTATATTGCGAACATTTCAAAAATATTAGACTAAGCAGGGTGAAAAAAAAAATCACAACTAACTACAAGTTAAACTTTTCTTTTTAATAGACATAAAATACTTCGATGATGAGAATTAAGCAACAATTGCAATTACAGTTAAAAAGTATTTTTATAAGCATAATTTTAAATTTAAAAAAGATTGTTGCAATTTTGTAAGACACTTGTATATATATTGTATAAGCATGAGGACTTGACTGAGCATGGAACACGCGATTTGTGCTGTGAATGGCAATTGTGCATGGTCGTGAAAGCTGGCTATATATGTAGGGTTTAAAAGGTAATAGGAGTTGACAGAAGGGATTAATTGGAGATAATTTTTAATCAGACCACAAAGTGTTGAAGTCTTGTTTCTTGACTTGCAATTACTCCTACGCCAATAACTAATATTTAATAATGTATATATTAATATATAATTAAAATAATATTAAACATACATACACACCTACAAACGTTCATACATCATACATACACACATGTCAATGGACATATTTTTTAATAGATTATGGACGATTACTTTTTACCGGGGATTATTGCGTCATACGTTTATCGATGTTTTATGTCTAATCTTGCATTTATATTAGTGTAGTGTATGCGTGTGTGAAAATGTCACTTGAACTATCCGCAACTATACACGGATCCATGATAAAATCCATAAAATATTTAAATGAATGAGCACATATAATGTCCACTTCTGTTATGAATTTTGACTAGACAATCTCTCAACTCTTGCTGTCTAATTCTGTAATGAATTTTCCACACAACTCACCACCTTATATTGCGATCTCTTCTCTACTCGGGTTATAGCCCCCAAACCCATTTCTCCCTCACCCGTTTGATTAAATTAGGTATTCCATTGATTACTTGATGATCGTACAACTTAAAACTATTCATAACTCCCTCAAGCCTCCAGGTACGTTACTATTACATTAGATTACCACATTAGACCATGCAGGTGTCCTACGCAGTCTTCCTCATAGTTCAGTAAACCATGACTCGAAGGACAACATAAATGTACAGTACGTGCCCGTCTTGAACAAATCTACTTATTAGCTAGTCTCGTGCATGCCTAACAAATGACTCTTTGCGCTTTCCTGGCCCATGCCACCAATAAAAAAGTTCACCTTTCAGCTACACCTTCAGTCTTCTGGGCTCTTATATTCCGTAAGATAATTGACTTTATGCGGAATCTGAAACTAACTAACCTCAACCCAGATCTCCACGAATAATGTTGATTTATGTTATAGAAAAAAAAACTATCGAGTGACTCCAACCCAAGCTAAGACATTCATCGTTAGAGCGTGTGATCTAATGTTTGTGTGCCTTAGTTTTGGCATGTTCTGTGTTTCTTGAGATGGCTACACAAAAAGTAATCCCATTTGAAATCTCTTTTAATATACTTTAAAAGTCAACTAAATTTTAAAAAATAAATTAACGATCATTGGCAAATTGAATTTGTTAAATTTTCTGCTGAAAAATTAATAAAGGCTTCAGACAAAATTCGATAATAATATTTTTGAATCATTATAATGAACACATAAAAATCGCAAATTTCGTGTAAGTCCTAGCCACAGGTGATACACAAAAACGTCAACAGTGATTTTTTGGTTCCAATACTTCAGTGTGATTTTATAGTTTTATTTGTTCATCTTTATTTTTTAAATCATTTGTCTATTATTCTTTTAAATAACTCTGTACAATTAGCCACCTCTAAAAATGTGTGTATCCAGGCATACACCTAGTAAGCCCGCAAATGGCTACGCCCCTGACTAAGTTTATGATTGTTGAATTTCCAAAAAAATCATACACAAATGCATGAGGAACAAATACAAAATATATTTTAAGTAATAAATTGGAATAAAACAATTATTTATAATTTCCAATAATTAAGGGGAGGATCCATTTTAAAGGGGGAGACATTATTTTAAAACAAATTCTCCGGGGGTGATATTGTTTTAAAATAAATTCTCCGGGGGAGACTTTATTTTGGGGGAGACTTTATTTCGTGACACCGGCAATGGCGGCCGTTCCCTGCGCTAGTGTTACCTCTCGATTCGAAATATTTTTTGGTAGTTTTAACGGGGTTTTTTAACGGATCGAGTAACTGAGTGTTGATGCACAAATGGCAGGTCAGGACATACAAAAAACATATATACCTCATGGGTCTAGGACTTATGGATGCTGAGATCAAGGGTGATGACGGACGGACGGACAAAACGGGTGCAATAGCGCATTCGACTTCTCGAAAATGCGCTAAAAATACTTAAATGACAAAATAAGTGATTTGAAACATACTTATTTTAAAATAGGAAATAGAAAAAAAAGTAGGTTTTTTTTTTTTTTGTTTTTTTGTTTTTTTGTTTTTTT
>MUZC01000189.1:52887-141011 GCA_002072015.1 Radix auricularia | reverse complement strand
CATGAGGAACAAATACAAACTATATTTTAAGTAATAAATAGGAATAAAACAATTATTTATAATTTCCAATAATTAAGGGGAGGATCCATTTTAAAGGGGGAGACATTATTTTAAAACAAATTCTCCGGGGGCGATTTTGTTTTAAAATAAATTCTCCGGGGGAGACTTTATTTTGGGGGAGACTTTATTTCGTGACACCGGCCCTAGAGTATGCATGGCCCAAGGTAGCAAACGATGAGCGGGGCCCCGGGCCCAAGGAGGCCATCCATAAATGACGTCACGCACTTTTTGGCAATTTTTCACCCCTCCCCCCTTTGACACACATCGTCACAAAAAGTTATACCCCCTCTAGTATGACGTCACAAAGCTTTGCGACCTGCCCCCCCCCTCAAATAATAGCAGTATTTTCTATTTGAAAATGAGAATGTTTCAAATCAATTTTTGTTCATTTAAGTATGCTTAGTGTAATGCTGCAATCTAATGTTGTAAAGCCATGTAAAACATTATTTTTAAAAATGTAAGCAATCAAATAATATTTAAGTAGAAGTTTTAATTAAAGTTGCACATTGTGATGTGATGTCACAGGTCTTAAACTTCCCCCCCTCCCCCTCGTCACAAATGTGTGACCCTTCTTTTTCCCCTAAGTTCGTGATGTCATTTATGGATGGCCCCAAGCCAGTAGACGAGGATCGAGATCCAACCAAAAATTTTCATTTCTTATTATATATATAAAAATAATGGGAAATAAAACAAATATATATCACTTAAATGTTTTCCTCTATACCATCATTGACACATCAATAATTTGTTTTATTTAATTATTTGACAATCTCTAACTCCTAAAGATATTGATAACTAATTTTTAACAAATGATAATTGACAGTTTAATTATATAGATATTTATATATTTTAACATTATAAACTAATACACGAGTTTGTTTGGTTGTATCTTCTTATACTTCCAAATTGTTTTTACAACTTATACACATATCTTGAAGCTTTGGTTGCTAAAAATCGGAAATAAGTTCATTATTGTTGTAAAGACGCGTAACAATATCATTTTCAAATGACAAAATAGTTAAATTACTGGGCCGATCTTGAATCTTTCTTGATCGCATCCGTAGGTTTAAAAAATTTAGTTTCGAAAAGCATCTTTCTCCGGAAGCCACAGTGACGGGGATAGTTAGAAGTATTCGAAGTGCAATGTGTGTGTGTTAGGAAAGTCACTGAAAGAAACTGCACAATCTAGACAGGATACTTGTAGGAACTGCAGGTGACTTCAGAAACCATGAAACCGTTAAGATCCTCACTTTGACACGCTGTTAGCTTTTTCTTTAGATTCAAAATGCAATTCAAAGCGATTGTCCATCGACATGACATGCAGCCCAATCAAAATTCTGGTTTAAAAACTGTGCGGAAATTGTCGTGTGCATATAAAAATCATTCATTTTGGTGTTTTTTTCTTTTTCACACTCTCTATTCCTTGAAAATGGTTTCAACTTCCTAATAAGTCCTTGGCTATTTCTGTTGCAATTGCTATTTCAGCTTCGAAATTGACATTTCTGTAACATTTAAACCATTTGCAAGTATGTCACATGCTGCCAACTGCAGATCAACAGAAATATTTTGTTACTAGATGCCCGCGGCGTAGCAGAAAACCGCAGAGTTTCTCATAAATAGTGCAAAGAAATTAAGTGGGAGGGGAGGGGGAGACAAAAAGTACATCACTAAGAAATCAGAACAACTCTAATGAACAGCCGTGTTGCGAAGTCATGGGGCCATCGATATATTATGTACGCTAGCAGGTGAGAGGGGGTTATCGAAAAATGACATTTTGCGTATGGATGAGTACGGGGGAGGGGGTCTCCACTGAATGCGTACGTACGCACACAAAAAAAAAAAACGAATCTGCATAATACTAAGTAACATAAACCGCTCAGACTGCAAACGGCATCCGTGACTGACTGAGTCAAGACTGATATGCAATGATGTTTTATAATTTAATGGAAAGGAAATTCTGAACTGTTGTTTAAAAGTAATTAATATTTGATTCAGACCAATCGTTCTAACATGGCTAAAATATATCCGTCTGATTTATATTTCCATTTCTTTAAATAGCAGATGTTTTTCTTTCGCATATCGTTGTGTCAGTAGTTATTTTAACATGACGGGATGGCGATTTCCCTGCTTATATTGTTATATTTTATAACTTTTTTGGAGAGGGGTACGAAAAATAAGACTTTTTGCGTACGTAATATATGGATATTGATGGCCGCATGATCGAAAAGAAAGTGGGAAATGAACTGGCAAAACCACAAACATCTTAAAAATTAAAAAAAAGTAATGTCTAATCTGGCGATTGAACCTGCGACCTTCAGCCGGAATCGAAGAGAAGAATGGAAAGACAATGTAGCTCAGCCGACTGTAGGAGATACCAAGGCGACTAAGAACACAGTAGCGATTAACTACACACTACTACGGCTATTTCAGTGTAGCATTTATTTAAAGTTGCGCGTTTTGAATGACATCAAATGTGTGACTATCCTTCCCCCCGGTGCTTGACGTCATTTATGGGCGGCCCCTAAAAGGGCGGCATATTGGAGACCGCCCCGGGCGGCAAAAGCTCTAGCTACGCCACTGCAACTGGCCTGATAGTTTATCGAGTAAACTTCGAAAAGCCGTGCTATGCTCAGCAAGAAATTGGACAACGGCCATGAGCAGTTGACATATACTATGCCAACGAGCCTCTGGGGCCATCCATAAAGTACGTCACGCTATTTTTGACCATTTTACCCCCTCCCCTTTTCACAAATATTGCCCCCCCCCCCTTAAAGTACGTCACATTTTCGTACAAAAAATATTTTTTATTAACAAAATAATTAAAATTTGACATAAAACACTGTGACGTCACACATGACCAGACACCCTCCTCCCCCTATCACAAACTGTCGCACTTTCTTACACCACTCGAGTCGCAGATGAAATTTTTCCGTTTATCAATTCCTTGATTTTGATATTGTGTTCTTAGTTTTAAATAAGTGGCTGATTTATGTTTTTAAATATCAAGATGGCGCGATGCTTTACATTTGGTGAAATGAGCTTCAGATTTATCTGATGACTTCTTATTCACGTTAAATCTATTAGTTAGTATTAGAAATGGATGATAGTTACTAAAGTTTACTCTATCTATTCTCCAAAAAGTTTAAACTTATTAATTATCATAGAATTATATTTTTCTCCTTGTAATTGATTCAAAATGGATAGAAAGGCACTTGGAAACGGAAAGGTAACTTACTTAATTCAAAGTTGCCTTGCCTTACTTTCACTTTTTTATTCTTTACTTGACTTAATTGACTTGAATTACTGCTTATACTTATATCTTTATATCTACTTAGACTTATAAATTAAAAACTTGAAAAAGACCTACATAACCACATTATTTTTCAATCTTCAACTCGCCAGAATTATTGAATTTTGCGGTGCACACGTCCCCCCCCTCTCTTTTACTTTTACTCTTTTCCTGTTCCAATAGGCAATAGCCAATAGGGTTTGAGTTACACTCACCCGTACTCCCCTTCCAATGCATAACAAAGACATTTTTAAAAAGAAAATATGAGTTTTGATGTTAATGTGGTAATCTTACATCAAATGCCTTTGACTTGCAGTTGCAGGAAAACTGTCACCTAAAGACTGAACCAAAATTTGAGGACCGACTAATTGCCGCTATCTTTAGTCTTTAGTTAGTCTTTGCTATGATCTCTATCATATGACTCTTGTTAGGTACTTTGACAGAAAATTTAAATGTAGTCCAATAGGCTTAAATAATACATCATTTTAAAGGGCTTGCTAAGGCCTTTTCAAAAACACTTGTTTTGTCTTTCTATCTTTTATAGAAGTGGAGTTATTAATTTTTTTGTCGATTTTTTTTGCCCCTTATATAATCTATATAATTTATTAAAAAAACTTGTGACCCAAATTTCAAGATTCTGTACTATTTCCCTCATAACTTTTTTAATTTTAGAGATATGGTTATCAAATTTTCAGGAGACATTAACAATCCAATTTACAAAACAATGAACAAAGAATGTTTAAATTATATCAAGGTTTTGAATTTTGTAAAAATATATTTTAAAGACTTGTTGAAGAAAATCATAGCGAAAATAATTATTTTTATATATAATATATATATAGATAAATCAGTAAAAAAAACAGTTGCATGCCAAATGTATTTTAATTAGTTATATTGTAAATTTAAATCAATAACTATGATTATATGTTTGAATGGTAAGTATTTGACTTTTAAAATAAAACTGAATGCGAGTTAAAATAAATTATTTTTGAAAATACCCTACACCCTGAAATCTGATTACTGAAATTTCAAATTAAAATTAAATTCTATTAGTATTTGAAGATTTAAGTATCTCATTAAATGATAATAAGAACATTTTTTACTGTCACTTTGTAAGTAAATAACTTGTATTATTTATTGCATGCACATTTCTAAAAATGTCATTCATAACATGTGTCATTGTCCATGTCTTATCTGAACTTATTAAATACATATTTAGCAATGGAAGATATTCAGAGTTCTGCAATGAAATATTATTTTTATATCTTGTAGGCTAATTATTCCTGATTCCTATGCCTATGTCTGTTTTAATTGACTTTTATTTCTTTTTTTTTTTATATATGTAAAAATATTAATTGTTTTTCAAATGTATATGTCCTCATCTTTGTAAAAAGAAAATGGTAATATAACCACACAAAAAATGTTTAACATCAAACATTAAATGAAAGTGTAAAAGGATTACAACAGTAACACTATTATCATTATTAATTCTAAGGTAAGTATAAGTTTGGACTTAGCATTAGTAGAAATTACTAATTGTGCTCTTATAATTAATTTTAATAGGATACCACTGCACATAATTTTAAATAATAGAACTTATAATAACCAAGTAATTAAAATATATACTAATACTGTTACTAATACTATAGAATTATATACAAGAAAACTAATAGTATTATGGTATAAGTATAATGTTAATTGGGCCTGCATTTCTCTGAGTAGAAGATTACATGTTTCTAATAATTAAATAATGGTAAATAATAGTAATAGTGATTTAATTCTATATTAAGAATAGTAATACTAGTGGTTGTTCATTTTAATTTTATCTATTTATTTTCATCCATCATAGATCAATATCGGCTTTATTAAAGTGATATCATCCTTTTACATTATTTTTATATAAATATCTTTGTTTTATTTGTATTTATTCAGATGTTAAATGATTGCAATTATGCATAACGTATAGCGCTGAGTAGTCTTTCTTAGAAAACTAACACGCCGGTGAACAAGAAAAAATCGGCCATCTTTGTTTTTTACGGTGCCGATGTTTGATCAAAATATAAGTGAAGGTCTACTGCTTATGGTGGAAGGCTACATTGATGAAATCAATGATTTTCCAAACAAAATTATTATGATTATCACTAATAATTTGGTCCGAGTAACTATTTTTAATTAAATACAGAATATTTAAGACATTAGTAGCTTAACGATGTTGCAAGAGACACAGAAAATTCCCCAGATGACACCGCGTTGCATGAATAGTGATAGCGTCACTGGAAACCTACTAATTGACGTACTCGATGCTCAAATTTGTTTGTTTTTCGATTACTGTGACGTAAAACGACTAATTCGGGGATCTCCGTAGAGCTAATACAAATTTTCCGAAAAAATATTTCCGTAAATTTACGACATGCGCAGATCGATGCGCGAACGAGTATCGAAGTGCCTACTCTTGTAATATAGGTACCTTACTAAGCAGCCTGTGTCGATCTATTTTTTGGATGCTGGAAAGAGACTATAAACCGGTGACCAGAGAATGCTGATAGGCCACGGTGTTAATTTCTTTTTATAGCTTTCTTTCTTTGTCTTTAACTTTATAAGAAACAGACTATATAAGTATAAGTTGTCTATTTTGTGAGTACATGGACTACTATAATTGCGATCTTGAATGTTTAAAAAGTGTTTAGTGTTTTTAGTGGAAATTCTTTGTTTTGAGAATAGGTGTGTTTATAATTATTTTCTGGTACTTGCTATAAGTTTGTTTTTTTCTTTTGATAAAGTATTTTCATTTAATGGATTGTCCCGTAAAAAAAAATAGTAAGAGTCGGCGACCTTTGCTGTTGTTCACATCAAACTGGTACAGTACCTCCATGTTACAACTAAGCAAATAAAAAATTTTAAAAATCATTCCTTAGCTGTCGGATGTAGTAAACTAATAGTGATGGCGCGTATGTTATTTATATACGGGAATATGGAGAAAGCGATTTAAAGTCACAGTCACTCGCGTTAGTCTCATATGCCGCCCTGCATCTTAACTCTAACACAACAACGGGTTGTGGTTAACTGGTCCTGCTGAAGACCCGTGAACCGGCTAACTGTTAACAACTTACTACGTGTGTTTTTAAGCAAATCTTAGTTTCAATGACCTCCCCCCACCCCCAAAGCCTGTCTGTTGTTAATGACTCTCCTTATATTTCTATACAGTCGTATGCTTATGCATTCTAATATTTATGGCTTTATGCTTAGTATTTCATTTTTGTTAGGGTTTTAAATGAAAATGTTGATTGTGTGTTGGTTTTTGTAGTTTGTTCAGGTAACCCCCATTCCATGCCCAAATTCGGTAACTCAGTAACTATCTGTCTCTCTTTTCTGTGGTGTCGCTAGTTATAGCTGATGCTGTAGCTGTTTGTGTTAGTGTCCTAATGTAGATAAAGTGACTAATTAATAAAGTTACTTTGTAGGTTGTTGTAAGGAACAAATCTCAAAATGTAAATTGTATTTTATTTTTTTAATAACTGGGGGAAAAGATTACTTTTGTCTTATAACATTGCAAAATAAAGCTCAAAAAATTCTCAGTACATACAGTATTTAGGGAGCTTAATGTTTGGAATTAAGTGGTCTTAAAAAATTTTAAGAAATTAAATAGTAAATCTAAGGAGCTTAATGTTTGAAATTAAGTAGACTTAAAGAATTTGAAAAAATTAAATAGTATAGGGTCAGACCAAGTGTCGGCTCAAAATGGGTAGGATATATGACAACTGTTAGGCCTATTATCGATTATAATTTGCTGCCACCTCATCTGTATGTTCATTTTTCTTTAGTTTAAATATGGAAGATATCTTTTCTGAATTTAATTAAAAATCTCGGTCAGTTTTCAATAACTTATAGTGGAATGATTAAATGCTCTCTTAAAAATTAACTGAAAGACAAAATTTCAGTAATAAAAGCAAGGCTGGATTTAGACTGGATCGGGCTCTATGCTATTTGAGATGTGTGGGTGATTTTGAAGTTCAGATATTCTTTGTCAGTGCCAAATATATTTAAAAAATTCTGATTTGCCCTAAGCCTAAGCTATAGCAGGTTTAGCAAATAGGTAAATCCAACAAAAGCCTTTAAGTGATAAACCTACTTATAATTTTTTCAACGAGCAGGGGATTGTGGGGTTAGCAGTTAGCACAATACCCCAGGGGCCTTGCCAGTACAGCGGCTCGAACCCGTGACTCGAGTTCTTGCAGCGGTTAGGCAGTCCAGTGTGCTACCACTTAGACCACCGTGGCCCCCCCCCCCCCCCCGATATCATTTTTTAAATCTTCAATAATTATAAAAATTCTAATAATAACGGAAAGATCTAATCATGTTCATTTTTTTTTATGCCCGCTTAACACTTAACAATGTCTGACATTTTGAATAAGTTTTGACTTTTATGTATGTTTTTATAGATTTATAAATTTTTTATATATATATTTTTTTAAACCTGAAATGTAGGGTCCATCTTATGAGTCAAATTTACAACATGGAGACTCATTACAACTACGTGCTGGAGAAACAGCTAAAACATTGAAGAGACGTAGCTCAAATATCAACCTTCAGAAATGTGAGTAATTATGAAGGAAATTTAATGTTTTATAATGATACTATTTAATCATTCCATATTTTTTATTTTACTCTTAATGGTTTATGGACATCCACTGACAGTTTTAAAATGAGATGAAATATGTTTTGGTGTAAAAAGTTTAAAATTGATTTTCTTATCTTTATAAAAGTGTTCTTTTTTAAAATTTGTTCTTTAGCTATTAAACTTTTGGATGAGGCAGTGACGCCGTATGTTAATCGTGCATCAAGAACTCCTCGAACATTTAGGAATTCACTGTGTAAGAATTATATTTTAACCTAATAAATTCATAAAATTGAATTAATTTATCTCCTCTTTACATTGGTACATTGGATTGTGGATTTGTTATTATATATAAATTGTCCTCAATGGATGCTCATTTAGTTTTAAAGCAAACCAAACAATCTTTCCTTTCAAGCTGTAGATTTCATTGGTTTATAGATGTTTATTTTTAAAATAGCTGTCAAAGTTGAAAATAAAACTAATTTTTCAAATTACAGTTTCCCCCATAAGACATGACTCCATAACAGAACAAGATGCAAGTTTATTTCATTTCACACCTGCAAAGAAAACTGCCCCAGCTCGGTCACCTGTATGTCATTTCCTTTCATAACATTTATTTTCTCTGATTTAATAGCTATTATCTACATTAATTAATTTATGTACATTTTTATTTACCAATCTAATACTACCTACTATGTGAAATTTGGATGCAGTTACTATAATATGCCATCTGCCTGCCAGGAATGCAGTCTACCACTGTCAGTTGGTCCCCTCCCCCCAAAAAAAATTAATAAAATAAAATAAAAAATAAGCTGCATTCTAATGTTGAAAAATCCTACTTTCATTTCCTTACAGTGTTTGGTTTATTGAAGATGCTTAAGATTAGTTTGAGATTTGAACTTCAGCCCATCAATGTCATAATTTTACAAGCAACTTAATGTTTTCAATGTAGGTTATTTTTAAAAAATATTTTCATTTATTAGGATTTTGACAACTCCATTACAAAAGCCGTTACGTTTCAAATCTCTCCTAGAGATACATTTCCTTTGGATGAAGTTACTACAGAGGTAAATTTACACAGTACAAATTATATTGAATATAGAAATTTTCTATTAGTTATTCATAATTATTAGAAATATTTTTAATGATTAATAAATGTTTTTTATTAGAATGAGATTATTTTAATTAAGAAATTTTAAGTACAAAAGAGTTGTTTTGTATTCTTGTAAACTTTATGAAACGAAATTAAAGAATTTTATTTCATTTGCTCAAATGACAGGACCTGACTATATTTAATAACAACACTGTTGCATTTATTGCTGAAGAGGATCCTGGGAAGAAAGGTAATAAGAAATTTAAAGATCTTGTATGTTTAATCTCAAGTAGTAATTTCTGTTTATGTCTGCTTTTGGAAATAATCTTCATTTTAGTCAATCATTTGTCACAGTGCCTCAACATAACAAGAGGCTCTAATGAACTCAAGTGCTAATCTCACAGTATATGTGACTTTCTGCTTGATTTCAAAACCAGCGAGGACTTTAAGTCACGTATTAAAAGCATTTATCAAATAAGAATATTTCAACATAGAATTCATATTTTCACCATTTCTTTCACAATATTAACATTTATAGTTATAAATGTAATTATAAATTCTTTTCCCCCTTAACCTACTTTTTATACATGACATAATTTCTTTGAAATCTATAGCATCTGAAGGTTTATACAGTGCTTTCAAACAGAGTTTAAAGGAACATCCTGCACCACACCAAATCTTGGAGCTTCTGTCTGATTATGAATCCCATTGTTCTAAAAATCTCTCTGCAATTCAACATCTCTCCATGGGTGTAACTCGTAACCTGCAGAAGTAAATTTTATTAAAAATTACAACCATATAAATAAATAAATTAAATAATTTTGCATCTAATATTTTATCCTAGCATTTATTCTTTTAATGGATTTATTGTAATGATTTTTTAAATTCTCAGAATATACTAAGACAATTGTGTTTGCTTTCAAGTTCCAATTCCTTAGTTAAAACCTTATAAGACAATTTTATTGTTTGAACTGTTTTTTTTAAATTAGAGACAAAGCATGCTGATCTTATTCAGGGTTCCTAGTTCCTACACAATCGGGAAAAATTCGGGAATTTCAAAATTAATTTTCCCGGTCTTGAAAGTCGGGAAATAGTCGGGAAATCTTTGGACTAGTCGGGAAATTTAAAAAAAATAAATATAAATTAAAATAAAAAAATAGACAAAGTAAAAGGCTTCGATTCTATTATAGTTATAGCTCTGTCATGTTTGATTACTTTTACTAGTTTTAATTGTCTACGCATGCGTTAAAATTTATGTTTCTTCCGCTTTACTTCGTTCTGAAACATTTTTTCCTCAACCTTATGATTATGGTGTAAGCTCGACTATTTTGGAATTTGTTCTTTGCGATTTACAAATCAAGATTTTTGTTAATTTAAAATCTCCTGCATCCTTTGTGGTAAGTATTTATTTTAACATGTCAAATAATTAATGTTTAATAATTACATATAGTATATAGTATAGACTATGACTATTTAATTTTTAAGACTCATGACAAAACGAACTTTCCTATTAAATTAAATAATCTTAATAAACATGTACAATAAAATTATTAACTCCCTTTGAACCTTCAACTTTGGCTCATGACTAATTAATTTAACCCTGACCAATGGATCAATGGTTAAATAGTTTTTGCACACGGCCACATCTAATGAATGAAGCTATTGACATTGTAGTAGTAGAAGTAAAAATGGTTGAGTGAATGAATGGTAATGGTTGCCAAGGACAACTAATTTGCACACGGTACATTATGAAGTTTTATAATAATAATTCTGCATTGTTTAGCCGTCTAAATAAAGTATATTATTAAACAAATTCCATATTAGATAATTTTATTGTTCCATTATCAAATATTTTACTGTTTAAAGTCAAACTAATTGTTTATTGAATTTGAATATTTTATAAGCATCACTGACTTAGACGACTTAGTCATTCTGAAGCCTGAATGAATTGAATGGTCAGTGCTTGTGAAAATTATAAATAAAAAAATGCCGACATGACCTAGCTCAATAAAAATTGGCACACTGATAAAGCTCACCAAGTTTTAATATGAAAGACATAGACTTTGAATTTATGCAAAAGTTTTTGAGGTTTAAATAGACTATATAATATATATCAATATCAATACTAGTAACTAGCCTTGATAGCTTATTTATTTAAATATAATATAGCGCTCTATACTCTATTAATTAAATAATTTTTATTCAATAATCAATAAAAATGTATAGATAATTGCAACCTGACATAAATAATGATTAAAGACGCTAATAGTGTCAATTACAATTTTTTAATTGGTCATTAGTCTAATAAGGTTGTCACAAGATTTACACTTTTTTCTAAATTTAAATTTTTCAGAAATCTTCAACTTTGCCTAACTGATGTAACTTCAAGGGGAAAGTCAGTTTTTGTGTCCCACACAAAAGGAAAGAAATATGCTAATATTAAAGAGACTCAGTCAGCAAAATAAATATTTTTTTAAAGAAAATTCAAGTTGATGATGTTGCTGCAAAGAATGCATCTGTCCAGGAGAAACTAATTGATACAGCAGCATGTTCAAACATACAACATAATCTATTTTGTGTCCACAAATGATACATTAAAATGCAGATCTCATATGGGTACTAGTTGCATTTGTTACATTTATTCATCTAATTATCTATCCGATGTGGTGCACATTTTTCAAAAGATGTTTTCAACATGTACATTGGTCAAAACAACAAGCCTTGGATAAACAAAGATGACTTTTATGACATTTTTTGGGCTTGCCCTATATTTTTCATACTGTTGGAAAAATTAACTAAGGATCTGCCTTATGTATGGATGTTTGATGAAACATTGAATAAAGACCTTTAAAAAATATTACTTGTCATTATTACATACAGTAATCTATAATACACGTTTGTTATTAAATAAGTACTATCGGTTTCCTTAAAAATGCCACAATGTCGCGGTTTTTAGTCTTGAATTTTTATAATATAGTCTTGAAAAAGTCTTGAAATAGTCTTGAATTTTTTTGCTGAAAAAAAAGTAGGAACCCTGCTTATTAGTTTTAAACAATTTTGTATTACCATAACAGAAATAGGTAAACTGTTAAATGGATGTGTAAGATATTAGCCAATTAATATTTCTCTTTTGTTTCAGATTAAAAAGAACTATGAATACATATGATGTACTACAGCATGAGAAAAATACATGGAAGCTGGTCAATTCATTGTACAAAGATAGATTAGATACTGAGGCTAGAGAAAGCAACCTTGATTTGAATGATGACCATAACTTACAGTTGCCAACAAAAAATTCGGTATTTCTAATTACATCCAATCAAGAAATAATGATTTTCGTCCAATTCTCTATGCATTTTTATTTTATTCTCCTGTTATTTTTTTTTATTTGAAAGAAACTAAAGACTAAATGCAGTCAACATAGGATATTAACATATTGATCATATCACTCAATAAAACAGGTATGGGCACTAAGTGAAAAGAATATTGCAGATCGTCTCTTTGAAAAGGATTCTCTCGTCAGACAGAGCCAGGTAAAGATTAAACTTACAAAATGTAATCTTAACAACTTAATGTTTCATATTTAAAAGTCTTTTTTCAGTGCTTGACTGAAATACAATATTTAAAAAAGGATGTCTCGAGGAGACATTTGCAGCTTATTATATAGGACTCCAATTTTTGGAGACATAAATGAACTTGGAAAATGTGTGTATACCTCAGGTCTGTGTGTAGGAAAAATGGTGTTAAATGACAACATAAGAAACATTTGAGAAAACACAGAAGTAAGGAAATACATAATTTTTCTAGGTTGCTGTCTGTTTAATATTTTTAAAACATGCAGTTTTCAAATGTTAAGTGAATATCTAAAGGAAATCTGTCTTGTAAACAAATGCATATGATTTTTGCAGTTGGTTATTGATTGGTTGGAAACATGTGCTCTGGAAAACATAGACACTTCCATGAAGAATGCCAAAAGTTTTATGGATCAACCTGTGGCTTGGTAAGTTTGACAATGACTAGAGCTGAAACTTCAACTGAAAATGATATTAAATGATTTTTTTTTTTTTTGTACATTAGTATAAGTATTGAATCATATAAAATGTTAATAATTACTAAAGTTAAAAAAACACACATTTTTGTTCACATAGGGAGAATACTTTGCATCATCTTCAGAAGTTAAAACAAGTCCATCACTTAGGTTCTGGCAGATTCGTTTCAGAAATGGTTAGTATTTAAACAAATTAACCCTTACTCTGCATAACGCCAGTATTGTCATATTCCCCAAACAGATAAAACATAAAAAAATGACCAGTGCTACCATTGGTAGAAATCTCACTATTTAAAAAAAAAATTGCGAGACTTCCTGAATGTGATTTCCTTTTTATTCTCTTGTGGAATTATTCTACGACATCTCTGCACATTTTCTCTTTTTTTTCAATTTTGTTTTGGAAGTTTTCAAAAAAGGATTTGTTTGGATTCTTCAAGTGACAATGGGAGTTTACTGACTTTAATTTAACAGAAATTGAGTTGAAAGAAATGTACTTTGAGTTGGATGAAAAGATTGGTAGTGACATTAGTGACTGTTGGATCCTGCATACATCCAATATTTCAGTCAGACAGGATATTTGTGCTTGTAAACAGTGTTAATAGTGCTTGTTTGGACTTCTTTGGACATTTTTTGAAAAAAAAATTTACCAAAAAAAACAGTAATGAAATGACAAGAATAAAAATGTAATAATCATACACAATTCATTTCTGTTTTTTTCATTTTATTTCATGTAAATATTTGCACTAATTCTTACTAATGCCTAAGATATAGTGTTTTTACTGACAATCCTTTAAATATATCTAAAATGTTTTTAAAAAATATTGCCTGTTTCTTGTATGAAAATGGGAAAAGTTCTGCCCAGTAATGTGTTAGAAGTTAACTAAATTTTTTGTGTAAAATATTTATTTAACATAGAACTTTAAATTTATGAGTGTTAAATTTTTAAGTATTGTTATATTGATTTAATTAAGACCTTCTAATATGGTCATTGTTAAGTGTTCTTTTAATTTTAAGAATGTATCATTTTAGGATCCTGATGCTCCTCACAGACAAGGGAAACCACTAGATGACCTTGATCAGGAAGATGATGAAATCTTTATTGAATGTCTTTTTATTTGTTTAAGAGCAGGACAGCTGGAAAAGGTATGTCATCTATGGCGAGGAATGAAACACTTAGTAAATAAAAGACATTCCAATTATGTCACTTCGTAGTGTAGGAATAATGGGTTGCTAAGTGAGGGGCTGTACTTGGGGGTTGGGGGTATTATAAGAGTTTAAGCTTGATGACTGTCATTTTTCTCATGTAATTAAAAAAGACCCCAAAGACAATTACTAATTAGAGGCCAAATGTACTGCGTTTATTGAAATATTCCTGGATTAATGTTCAGGCCCAAGAGCTATGTCACAGCTATGGACAGCCTTGGAGAGCAGCAACGTTGGAAGGATGGTGTCTGCTTCATGATCCAAACTACTATGGAACATCTTTGAAATCAGATGTCTCCCCTGTAGAAGGAAATCCATACAGAGATGTGTGGAAGAAAGTTTGCTGGCAAATGGTTTCTCAGGTATTGTTGAGTAAAGACATTCTCAATTTTTAAGTGCAATACAAAACTTACAAACCTTTAACACTCTTTGTTCATATGTAATATCTGACTTTTTTGTCCATATGACCAATCTTCAAAATGGCTATTGTAATATCATAATATTTTTTTCCATAAGACCAATCTTCAAAGTGGCTATTGCAATATCATGTTTTTATCCATATGACTAATCTTCAAAGTTGCTATTGTAATATCATGTTTTTGTCCATATGACCAATTTTCAAAGTGGCTATTATAATATCATGATGTTTTTGTCCCAGCACTGTGTGAAAAAAATTGTTGAGAAAAAGCTTTTTAATATTGTATTCAATCCTATTGTATTTCTTCTGCCTTACTCTTTACACTTTGCTCTGGGTTACAGTGCAATAGAAAAATCATGATTGGTGCCTTTATTTGTCACTATCATGAAATTGTGTATTTAATAATTAACTATTTTTCAGGGATACCTGAGTCGCTACGAACGAGCAGTTTATGCTGCACTTAGTGGAAATCTTCAAGGTTTGTTGCCTGTATGCACCTCATGGATGGATTACGTTTGGGCATATTACAGAGTAAGTTCACTGTGAGTCATTAATAGCTCTAATTGATTTGAAAGAATATATTAGCACAAATCTTATAAATGACTTTACGACCTTTCAGGTGATGGTAGACATCAGAGTAGAACAGGAAATTCAGCTGCATTTTAAAACACAGAGACAATTGCCAGACAAGTTTATGGAAGCTCTGTATGTATTTTTCAGGGTTTTTTTGTGTGCGATTGGTTCAACGTCTAGTAAAATATCTAGTAGGGGGTGTTGAACAAATAACTTCAAAAACATCTAGTACTGGGTAATTAATATTATAACTATAAAATATAAATTATTATAACAATAAAATAGTTAGGACTGAGTAGAGATATTAAGTAAAGCACATTAGGAAAATGGGCTCTTGCTTTACTTTCACATATTTTTAACTTAGGTCAAACACAGAGAGGGTACAAAATCATCATAATATCTAATTATATGTAGTTCACTCGGATGGCATTCAGTAAAGACAGATGGGACACATTTTAAACCACCTGGATTTAAATAAAGAATAGAAACTTTAACATTGAGTAGTCCATTACATCAGTGCTTCTCAATTTTTTTTAGTATGGCGGACTGGCAGGAATTTTTTTGGTTCACGATTTTCCCTGTACTGACATGGTAGCGAAATGCATTTTATTTTATTTTATGTGCTTATTGTTGAAAAATTGACAAATTCTATTTGGTTTGTGTTAATGAATGGAAATGGGGGGTTATAATTAGATTTAAAGTCATATCTTGATAACTTCTGCGGACCAGCGGTTCATGGCCCACGGACCGGCACTGGTCTGCGGACCACCACTTTGAGAAGCACTGCACATAATCACAGATACATCAGTATAATGGAAAAAGAGGAAAGAATTTCAGTGATTTCTAATGTAACAGAGGGAGAGTGAGGAAGCAGTAGAGAATTAGCTAGTGTTAGAGAAGCCTGGTGTTAGGACCCCAAAAGTGTGTACATTCCACACACAAACACCCCCCACCCTCTCCAAATAATCTCATGTAAAGTGGTGAGCACCACTCATTTGCTCAAGATTTTAAGTATCATACATAAAGTAGTAAATAAGCATCTAAGATGTTCTGGAAAATATTTGTGACAAAAGTTTGGCATCCCATATAAAAATGTTATGATCTTTGATGCTTGAACCTTAGAAATACTGATGTGATAATAAGAAGAGAAAGATGGGAGAGAATTTGTAGCATCAAAACATGCTTGGAGTCTTGGCTACTTTTGCTTTGGGCTCTTATATTGTTTTATAGTTTTTATAACTTGATTGACTCATGCATAAACTCTGCATCTTAAGTTTTAATTCAGTTTTCTTCTCTTTTAAGTCATAGTTAATAATAATGCACTGTTCTCTTTTTATCACTAAAAATGTATTAGATTGATGAAAAAAACCGACCATATGTTATTTTAAAAAAAATATATTTTTGCCAAATATAAACTTGATTTTTATAAAATATATTGTGTGCATTTTTAAGCACTGAACCAGAGGACATCTTCAATGAAATTTCAGCAAGAATTGAGGAGGTAATTTTATGATTTAAAAGAAATCTCTAACATTGAATAAAACTTTTCACCTTAATTTCATTTTATATATCGATAAATTAAAGTAATAAATGAATTAGTAATTGAATTCATTTTTAGGAGAAAAAAATATTTTGAGAGTAATTGAAATTTGTTGTTACTGTTGATGATTCCAAATTTATTTAGGACAAATGAATGGCAAGTAGTTATGATCTATGTTTATATTTTTGTTACTGATTGAAAAGTTACATTTTTACCAAATTTAAATTTGAAATTTCTTTCAGAAAATTCGTATACAATCAGAAGTTTGGTACCATGTCATTCAAAAATTTATTATCCTTGGAGATGTATCAGGTATTTATTACTCCCTACTTTGATTATTACACATTTGTCATTCCCTTTGGAGGGTAGAGCCTTTAGCTCTAAAGACAAGCTTACAATTCCTGTGGCAAGCCTCAACATATTTGTCTGTAGGTCTAGGTTGGCTACTATGTGAAAAGAGGTGCAAAGATGGTGGCTAAGTCGCATTGTATAGCTGTCATGATGTTAGCAAATTATGCAATGTTTTGAATGGGTAACCGTTCACAATTTTGACTGGTACCCGGGCTGCTTTTTTCAAGAATATTTACAGCCCTAGTCTTTAACGGATAAATGTTCATGTCTTGACATTTATACACAGTGTTGGTATTGTTTAGAAAGAATGAGAGTGAACTATCGTCTTTTGTCAAGTTGTTAAAAATATTTGTTCTTAAACCGTGTTAAGCCCAGCCAGAGTATATAAGTGTACATTGTAGTAATAATAAGGAATGTTATATTTTAAAACCCTCTAGGTTTAATTGAAAAAATGTACAGTTGGGTACAGAAAGATACAGAGCCAGTTCCAGGCCATCTATTGCGATTAATGGCTCACATTGTCTTATTTTTGAGGACCATTGGACAAGAATGCAAGGTGAGATCACTTGAACCAAATAATGTCAACACACTTTTTTTGTGTGTAGTTGGTTAAAAGATGACTTATAAAGGAGACATTCCAGTGTTATTTAGATTTTCAACAATAACGTTTAATAAGTGTTACTTATGACATTATAAATTTTAATTTTTGTTAAAATTAGCGATTAATTAATTGCTAATTTTTCTAAAGTTAACTAATAAATTTAAATTAATTGTTAACAGCCCTAATATTTATATTTTTGCTTGACTTGAAATGAGGATTTTCAAACATACAAAAAAAACTAATTTTTTTACTAGACTGGAACCTTTATTAAAAAATATCTTGTTTGCTACAGGAAGAACTCTGTGAAGCTATACTTAAGGCATATGTGCAAGAATTGATTCAAAACAAACATACAAGTTTAGTGGCTCATTATGTTGCTAAACTTAATCCAAATGATCAGGTCCAGTTGTATGCAGCTTTTCTGGAAGGTCAGTTTTAAAAAATATTATTATTTTATAGTTTGTAGGTTAACTTTTTATAAATTAAAATTCTTGCTTTCATTATGAAAAGGTTATCATTTAAATTCATGAATTTCCTCATTTATGACAGCCAAATATGTTTTAAAAAATAAATTTTAACAATTTTTATTTGAGAACTTTTATAGTGCAGTACCCCAGCAAGCAGCTGAGCTCACAGTGCTACACATAAAAATAATAGCACATACATTTATTTAAAACATTCATATCCTATTTTAAAAAAACATATGGGCATGATGGTGCACATAAGTTATGTTTAGCATTTAGAGAACTATTGGATTGTTAATTTGAAAAGTAAAATTAATAATGTTTAGTTTTGAAATGGCCACTGGCTATTTATATACAGAGAGTTAAAAGTAATTGGGAGAGGGTCATTTTTTTGTCTTTGGGTGGGTCATTTTTTGTCTTTGTGTCGGTTTCAAGTTGTATATCTTTTATCAGAATAAAAAAATAATGTTTCTTTCATTACATGGATATTTCATGTACCAGAAATTCTGGGTCAAGAAGAGCGTCAACAGTGCTTGCGTTGGGCAGAAGAGGAAGATCTGAATATTGCACTAATTACAAAGACTGTTGTGGAAAGAATCAGATTAAGGGAATCAGCATCTGTGTTCCCCATCACTAGTTTGGCGGTGGACCTAACAATAACTGAGGTTTAAAAATGTTTAGTTATATTGATTTGATGACATGATTGAGTGATAGTATCTTAAGATAGTAAGAGCTTACTTCCTGCAACGTAATAATATTTATTTTGCTAACTTACATGGTGCAGTACCTCAGCCTACAATTGAAACAAGAATTGTAAAATTTAATTTAATTCTATAAATATATTAGTTTTTTTTTTAAAATTGTTAAAAAACCCATACAACTATTAATGTGCACATTTCTCTTAACTCTTAATGTACCAAAGCGCGGTAATCAGCGGTTTAGCGTTTTTTACAAAAGAGCGGTAATGCGCGACTCGATAGAGACAAAATTACAGAAAATAAAAACTCTTCAATGCGTTAAAAACTATGTTTTCGACTTCCAAAAATGGCGACTGTTTACCTTGCTAGTGTTATCGCTCGATTCGCGAAGTTTTTACATTTTTTTTTTTGAAGATGTGATTTTGCTATACTTTATTACTAAAATAATAGTACTA
Organism: Radix auricularia; assembly: GCA_002072015.1. Taxonomy (NCBI): domain Eukaryota; kingdom Metazoa; phylum Mollusca; class Gastropoda; family Lymnaeidae; genus Radix; species Radix auricularia. Next base: position 121,603 of record MUZC01000189.1, on the reverse strand, counting down.
AACTACAGGTAAAAATAGTTTTAAACTCAAAACGGTCTTTCGGGTACATAAAATAACCATTCTTATTCTAAAAGATGACGTCAGTATTCAGTATGACAATAATACAGTAGAAGTTGCAGGACTATTGAAAATTCCGGTCTATCGGGCGGTGCCCCTTCTTTTTAGAGTAGGCTTTGCCGTAAAACAAATGAACTCTATGTTTCTTTTAATGTCATAAATAGTTGATAGCCAATATTAAACTCATTCATTAAAACATTTCTATTGTCAACTTTTTCTAGCCGTTTGATGATTTCTAGTTTCTGATTGAGAGTCAGTGTTACTTATTTTCGTTTCTCTACTGTTGAACTCGAAGGCTCATGTTTTGAAAACATGGTCACTGTGTAGTTAGAACAAAACTCACTTTGTTTATAAAAAGTTTCAAAAAGTTACGTACGTCAGTACAGATGTACTGTATTACAGTAGAGATTACTGAGACACAGTTTTCTGCGATCTGAAAAGACACAAAACAACAAAGGAAAAAAAAAAAAGGCGAAGACACTTTGAGATTGATTAACTGTGCTGCACTGCACCTGTATTTATTGTGACAGCTGAGACTAGCCGACCGCTAATTGTTTTCGAACAATACCGAGCGCTTCCTGATGTTCCGAACTATCCCGTATACTTCCGAAAAGCTCTCGAGCGTTTTTATTTGCTTTAAAGACACACTTTTGGAGAAAACTAAAAATTTTAATTTTCCAAAGCGATGCCGGACTATCGGGCACTCCGGACTGCTGGATGCCAGACTAATGGACTTCTACTGTAGTATAAATGGATTTTACGCTAATTTTTTAATTTCATAACCGCTTGATCGCAATTCGGGAAATTCTTACGGTACTGAGGCGGAAGTTTTCCGAAAACCTTATGGCACATTAAGAGTTAATTGTTGATTATTTTGTATATGTCTGTAATTTACTGATAAAAATATTTTCTTCAATCTAATTAAATTAACAGGAGGATAAGGCAAAGATTGATGCAATCGATTGGCTTGTATTTGATCAAGCCCACAGACCAGAAGCTATTAAGCAGGCGAATGCTATGATGCGGACATTCATTGGTAAGCTTTAATCAAATAAATATTGAATCCACAGTTTCTACTGTTAAATGCAATTATATTTCTATAGTTGTTTTATTATTAGGATTTATTGAGAGAGAAAAAAATTGCCCTCTTATTAAGTTACATCAAATTTGAAGACTTTTAAATTTTAATATCAATACATTTTTTTTCCTATAACTGTCTGCACTGGCTACTAATAATTGGATTGATGAAAAACATAGTTGAAACTTAACATATTTTAAAATTCTTTGCTTTATACTTGTTTTGTTCCTTAAGGTTTTTTAATTTGTTTGATTTCTCCGAATGTTTAAGTTTACAAATAAAATTTTTTATATAGCTCTTAAGAAGCATGCTGCTGCACGCCAAGTTTTTGAAAAGTTGCCACCTGATACAATTGACATTATTTACAGAATCTGGCACACAAAGGTAACTGGCAAAGATCTAGTTTGATTATTCCATGATTTTTGTGTAGTTGCTTCCAAAGAATGCACATCAAAAGACATCTTTCTCTGTCCACCCATACTGGAAACTTTCAATAAAATACAAAAAACATAAACTAATTGTGCGAGATAACAATAATTTTGAGCTTTATTCATAAACTAACACTACAGTAGACGTTTCAGCTAATGCCCTCGTCAGTACAATAACATGAAAAATGTACTTAAATAAGTAATATTTAAATACTTAAAACATATGGTGACGGGTTTGGTTTCCCCTTTTCTTGTAGGCATTATTAAACAACAATATCTTTCTCACTATGATAACTTTGAAATCCTCAATATTCACAAAATAAGTGTGATGTATATACAATTTTACAAGATGAAACTTGTCAGAGACACTCCAATCACCACCTGTCTCTCTCTAGTGCCTTCTGTTCTCTCATCTAATGCATTCTGGTCTATCACTTACTTCCATCATGTTACCTCCTCTCAATCTCCCATTTTCTCACGTGACAATTATATAATAAAATATGGTGACCTGTCAAAACAGCCCCTACATAATGGCCCTGATCAAAACGGCCCCAGACAAATTGTTAACATTTTTAAATGAAAAATTAACTTGTTTTTTTTCATTTTTAAGCTTTTGTCAACTTTTTTACCCTTAAAATTAAAAACAGTGGTAAAATTGTAAGATTATTTTTTGTGATGATGTTATATTATTTCTTGTCAACAAGCAACCATGACTAGGTACCAAATTGAGCAAAGGCTATTAAATTAATTCTCATGAAGTCATTATTGTTTCTTTTAAGCTAAAACTGATACAGAATCGATGAGTAAAAAAACGAATACAATATTTCATAGAACTTTTTACTATTAGTCCATCTGTTAGTCCATGGCCGTTTTGTCGGTGAACCATAAAATATATATGTAAAATTAAAAGAAAGGAAAAACAAACCTGTGTCCTGGTTTGTTTTTGTTTTTCCTATCTTTTTATTGTACGTATATATTTTATGATATATGTCTTAAGAATTTAAATATTACTTTTGTAAGTACTTATTTCATGTTATTGTATTGATGAAGGTATAAGTCGAAACGTCTACTGTAGTGTTAGTTTAATAAAGCTCAAATTTATTGTTTTCTTGCTCAATAAGTTAGTGTATTTTGTATTTTATTTAAAAGCTTTATTGCAGTCCCATTCTAAGTGATATGGAAACTTTCAGGAGGTTCGGTGAAGAGGAGCAGAGCCCTTTCAAAGATACATTTTTAAATCACTGCTTTTAGATCCTTCCATACATATGTCAGTGGCAGGATTTTGTGGTTTATTTGTTTAACAACAGGAACCTTGTGGAGAAATATGCAGATAAGAAATTAGAGATAAAAAATCACCAAATGTACATTTTTTAAACTGCATGAAACTATACTTTTTGTAAAAGAAAAAAAAAAGATTATATCTAGTATCTACAAATATGTTTCATTTAAATGAATTTTTCAACAGTTGATGGATAATTGGTGACGGGGGTTTTGAATTTTAAAAAAACAACAAAATTTTCCTCTCTAACTCTAAGATCAAAATCATTATATAAGAACACTGTAAAGAAAATTAGAATAGAAATTTTAATATTAATTATTGCAAGTACACTTAGTAATTTGTATTAAAGGAGAGGCAAATTCATTTATATAGCGCTGTACCCCACTAAGGAACGGGGCTCACAATGCTTTACATAAAAATAATAACATACATATAAGTATTAAATAAACACTCATATCCTAGCAACCACATAAATGTTGGTATGATTGACTATGTACATTGAAATTCATGTAAGGTAAAAATATATTTTTTTAATGATTCTAAAAATTGTCATGAAATATTGTTTATTTGAAGATGGTGTTTACATTTTTCAGACCGGCTCTTATGACCTGCCAGCTGATGAAAGCAATGCTATCCGAGAATACATGTGTATGAAAGCTTATCTTGTAAGTTTGTCTTGTCAAATAATAATAATTTTCAACTTCACTCTTTCACTCAATATTTCAAATTTAATCTTTTTATCAAAATCTGGTTTATTTGACCATTTGAAAATATTTTATAACGTGGTGCTTATTTGAATCTGTTTAGGATGCTGTAGAAAGTTTCAATGACTGGTTCAGCTTATACCACCAAGGACAGCCAGTGCAGCCTAGCGGTTTGGAAGGTGGAAGTTTTACAGATAGAGTTGCATTTGAACATAAAATGAAACAATACAAGCAAGAACATGATAGATGGATGCATAATTTACAAATGCAGACAAGGGTATGATTTAATCATTTTCATTGCTGTAAAAGAGGTTATTTAGATACCTTTGTAAGTGTATACCAGACTTTTTCACCATTCACTTTAAGTAATTATTTAACCATTTTCTTACTCTGCTCTATCTTTACTTGTTTATCAGGGTAAAAACTCCACTCCCATTCAGAATTACAGTGATAGGGAGTCTGATTTTTAGTATAGTATTGTTCCTTTTTGCCATTTATAAAATTAGGTGAAATTTTAGATTTTTTCCATCATTTAAGCAGAAAAAAATCTATAAAAATATGTGAAATGCTGACGATGGAAATATTTTCATTTTTAATACCTCTTTGGCAATTTTAATAGGCATCATACATTTTCTTTACTTTTGAATTTTGTTATGAAAAATGGCTTTCAAAAGCCATTAATCTCTTTATTGTTCAACATCCTTGGCTAAATAAAATGGATTAAATAAGTTTTAGAATTTAATTAATACAGAGTCTATTAAGTGATTTAACAAATGTCCTATGTTTTACACAGACAACTAGAGACAGGATTTACAATGTTTTATTGTTTACTGATGGTGGATGGCTTGTTGATGCAAACCAGGTGAGATTTTTTATGTTTTAATTTAACCTATTGAGTGCTGTTTGGCCTTAAAACCATTTTAATAGATTTATGTTAAACACATTTTCATCATGAATTGTCACTTTTTTTGCCAAACAAGTATCATGTAAATTGTATCTTTACAAAGTTGTTCAGCTTTTTTTTTCCATACTAAAATTTAAATATTCTTTTTAGAATCCGGATGGAGATCAGTCTCGACTGGATCAAATGAGCCGTCTGCGAAAGTTGCATCTTCCTGCTCTGTGCCTCAATCTGCATACTGTTCTTCATTCCAGTAAATTTTATCCTGAGGCTGTCCAGATAGCTGATGTTTTGGCATCAGAGCAGTACCAATTGTACAAGGTAACCAACTAGTTGACTCACAAAATATTGTTTTAAATAATTGAAGTAGTCATTTTTTAATATTTGTTCAAAGGAATATATTTTATATATGGAACCTTTGGTTTAATTTTTTTTTTTTCATATGAGGGGGAAAAAAACAACTGTCCATCTAACTTGATGTCATTTTAAGGGTTTTTTAAAGCTTTATATTGTCTCTTTGTGTTCATGACCACTGCATTGCAGTTGTCATACAAAATGGTGAAAATATGCGTGTTGAAACATTGAGTGGCTTAATGTTTATTCACAGGAATTCGACAAAGAAACATTACAACAGGTTTTGAAACAGATAACCAAATCATCTCTTGCACTTCTTGATGAAGACAAGGATCCCCTGGGATATGAAGTTGTATAATAAGGGTCAATACTGTCCCACTTGACTTTGATGTAATAAAACTGTTGTTGCATTCAATTCTTGCATTATTTGTAGCTTATACTTATAACTATAATAAATAGTTCATTTGAATTTGATTTTTTTTGCTTCAGATTATTATTTACTTTATCATAAAATTTCTTTTTTTCAATAACTCACCATAAAAATAAACTTATCACATTTCATGTAGCATGTATGTTCCTGTTCAATTCCAATGACATTTTAATGCTTAGAGATTTTGATTACTGTTCCCTTTCTCTAACAATTACAGAAATTTAAAATGTGTTGTGCTTTATTAAAAAATATCATGATGGCCATCCGAAAAAATTGTTTATTTTTGGTAGCGAATTTAATTTCGAATATAAGATGACCTGACATTTGATTAATAAATAAATATGATAGCTTAAAGATGTGTCACGAAAACATGTCCAAAAATGAAAACCGATGGTAAAATTAAAATTGAGACTTCCTGTAACAATCTTGCTTTCAGGCTGAGTTGTGTAAAGTGAAAACAACTCTCAATTCTTTTATACATATCATCTTTTACTCATTCCTGTTCCCTCTACCTGCAGTGTCAGTGTTTTTCTTTTGTTTTGCTTTTAGGGCAACCTTCGCCCATGACAAGTGTGTATACATCTCACTCATTTCAGACACAAGATTTTCAGGTCACACATTATTTATAATAATTGAACAATGCCAGACAGCATGGAAGGATTTGAAGGATATGGTAATGAAATATTTAATTAATATCAAATAAGACCATATTTTTTAAAGCAATTTGCAAAAAGATGCAGTTTTCTTGCATTGTAGGTGCTTATGGTGCAACTAATACATTGAAAACAAATGTCACTACTAGTAGACATACTTAGTATGTAGTTGAAATGGCTGCCGATTCCTGCATTTTAAAAAATTGACTAGACCTAACATTTTTCACGTGTGACATAAGAATAACAGTCATCAACACAGTTGTTTTTAAGTTTTAGTCTGATAATAAGTCTCATTTAAGTTAAATAAAATAAAAAAAACACTTATGGCAGCAAGAAAAATCTCTACATAAAGGCGCCGTCCATAAATGATCTCACGCCTGGGGAGGGGGGGGGGGTAGAAATGTGACATCATATCAGAACCCCGCAACTTAAAATGAAATTTGCACCTTATATTTTTTATTGTTCACAATTTATTTAATGACTTTTATCATGGGCTTCACGCTTGTTATGATACGTCATTTATGGACGGCCCCTCAGGACTAAAGACTTGTTTGAAGTTGACACATTTAATAACCTACAAACTTGATCTTAATAATTTTTAAATCAGATCTAATCCTTAGTTTAATATTTACAACAAAAAAGGTTTTTTGATCACATTGTTCACACACAAATTTGATAGAAATTTTCTTTAAACAAGAAACATTGACTTCATGCCAGCGTAACGTTAAAATGTTAAATATATGTTTGGAGAAATTGGTTGAAGGCATGTTATATCTTTATTTCACTTTTCAAAATATAGCTCCAGTGAAAAAACATGCTCCTTTAACAGATTATATTCTAAAATACAAATTTCTTCACGTCCATGTGAGTAAAAAGTGAAAACAAAATTTCCAAATTTGTCTTTTCTACATTTCTAAGTAATTTCCATAAAGTTAATTAAATGATGATTAGACAAGATATCGTCCTACCACTGAAGAATTATATTTGTCATAATACTATCACTAAAATTTACTATTATTTCTCAGGAGGGCGCGGGGGGGCATTGAGAATGTCCTAGAACATGACAATATAATTTGACCATGGCCTGATTAATTGGTCTTATATTCTGATCATGACCATCAACAACCATTATTTCTATAAGATGGCTTTTAAAAAGAAAAAACAAATTAAATTCCAGCATAAACTGAAAAAAAATGGCTTTTTGAAGTCCACAATAAAGTCACATATAAATTTATATATCCAATTTGGTATCTTTCATCAAATAACCTAAGACCTTGATTATATTTAGTTTCCTATTTGATGAATGTTTGCTTTAGTGTCTGTCTCCTGGCCTCTAACAAATATTCCTCCAGTTCCTCTCATCCGATTTAACGCATGCCGATGACGAGATTCATAAAGATATTTCTGGAAATATGTCAATAGAATTAAATATTTACTAATATCACATATTTAATCCCATTAAATGGTCTATAAATAAAACTAACATTTGTCCATGAAGAGATGTAAATTAATATCAAATATAATCAATAAAAATAAATGATATGTAAATTTTAAAAAAATAAAATAAACTGCTGCAATCTTGATGTCAAATACCTGTCTCTCTTTGGGAATTTTGCCCTCTGATTCCAATTTAGCTCTAGCCTGGCGTCTCTTTAGGATTCTGTGGTACTGCTTAGCATTAACATAAAGTGGTTCATCCCCAGTATCAGTTGTTGGCTGAGGAAAAAAAAAATATAATTTTTTGTTAAACCTCACTATGGGAATTGTAAGAAGCGTTTTTCATTATCCAAATACTGGAAGAGCCTGATTTGTTGCTTCATATTGCTAGAAATTTAACTCCATATCTTGATTTTTATGGTTTTTTTATACATAATCCCTTTGAGATGACAAACATTTGAAATCCTATTAATAATGTGATTAGCTAGCTCAAGCATTAAAGTTGAAATTGACAAAGCGCGGTAAGGCGCACCTAGATACGAAATGACAGAAAGTAAGAACCCTTCAATGCGTGAAAGAAAAGATGTATTCGACTTCCGGTAATTGTAGCAGTTTCCCTCGCTAGTGTGATCGCTCAATTCACAAAGTTTTTTGGTAGTTTTTATGCCCTTTTGTTTAAAAAAGATGTGATTTTTCTATACTTTATTATAAAAATAATAGTACTAAACTACAGGTAAAAATAGTATTACACTCAAGGCGGTCTTTTGGATACATATGATATAACCATTCTTATCCTAAAAGATGAAGTCAGTATGACAATAATAAAATAATATAAATAAATTTCAGCAATTTTAAAAATTGTATAACCAGTGGATACGGGAAATCCTTATGGGACTTAGTCGGAAGTGTAACAAATACCTTATGGGGCTTTAAACGTTAAAAGACAGCTCTACAAAGTTAAATATACTGGTACCCTTAAGGATGTTTTACCATTTGTATAGGTTGTCCTGTTAAGGGTGCTGCAGGCAAATTAATCACTTGAATACCTGATACAAAGAAATATTGAGATAGAAATAAAAAATCATGAGGTAAACTTTCTTTCTTATAAAGTTTGAGGTTAAAGGTAAAGTTTGAGGTTAAAGGTAAAGTTTGAGGTTAAAGGTAAATGTAAGTGTACAAATCAGAATGTTTCTCTTTCAGTGTGATTCACAAAGAAAGTATATGCTGAAGACTTTCTAATATTATAAAGTATTTCGGCTCCAACTTTCTTTGCAAAATGCATTTAATTTTTTAGAAAAAGACTTGCTGTAAATAATCCATCCCAAAAATCCTACTATTAATGCTGGTTGTTTCTTTTTATTATATTTCCCCATCACCCTCTCCAAACTTGGCATACAAGAGCTAGAGAGCACTTTAACTGTAATTATATAATATACAACACTGTAATCATATCATATACAGCACTGTAACTGTAATCATATCATATACAGCACTGTTACAGTAATCATATCATATACAGCACTGTTACAGTAATCATATCATATACAGCACTGTGCTGTCATCACCTCAAATGCATGAAGGAATAATAAATGAAGCAAGAGTGTCATACATGTACAAAAGTTACAATGCACAAGATTGAGATGTAGAATCCATGATAGTTAAGAATGAATATGTTTCTTATAAATCTGAAGGCCAAAAGAGTGAGCAAAAATAAAAAGGAAGAAAAAAAATCACCTTGAGGCAACTGAACTGGTTTATTGTTTGCATCTACAAGAACATAGGACGTCTGTCCGTTTATTGAAACTTGGTTTAGAAAAAGCATCTGAGGAATGCCAACAGTTGCAACAGCATTGAGATTAGAGGATGAACTTGCGATTGATTGAGTTTGGGATGGCTGTACTACTTGATTTTGATGAACAACATTCTGGAGAACATTGGATTGAACTATTGATGTCACCTGAAAATTTGTCCCAAAAAATTTCATTTTTGACAAATGCATATTATTAGTTTGTTGTCTGTAAACTATTTAAATAATTTCAACTTTAGCGTATCTCCAATATTTATTAGAAAAATAACTTAAGAGGACACCTGGGGGTTAGAAGTAAATGAAGAATTTGTGATGACTTGAGCTTGTCCCCCATTGGTCAGTGTTTGGAAACTAGCAGCAGCTTGCTGAAAACTTGCATCACTTTGTGCTACCTACGGAAAGTGGAGATAATGTCAATATGTTTTAATGAATATTTCAAATTAAAATTAAATTGAATTACAATTAAAACTGATAAGCGTAATATATATTTATATAATGTTTTAATGGTTCCATTTTTACTCACCTGTATGACATCATTAGTATTAATAGGAACACCATCAGCTGTTATGTATTGAATGCTCTGAACAGCCTGGGCCTCCTCAGAACCATGTACAACATTATTTACTGTTACTGTCATAGGCTGATTTGAAGTCGGGTCATAAATAGTAAAATGCTGCTCTCCATCAGCCATGGCAACAAGCACTTTTTTCCCCCCAGAAATCCACTAGAATTTTCTGTATGAATTGTATGAAGCTTGAATTTTTAAAAGTATAAGTAAAAAACCAAGACAAATGTGTGCATCTTTTGTAAAAGATTGACATACTGTCCGATACAATTTGAAGTATATCAATGAAGTAAAAATAATAATTTATATGATGTTGATACAAACAGATTTAGTGAAAGATATTTGAGCAATATCAATACCAGAATCCGGACTTCTTTTAGTAAACATACCCCCTTTGATATAATTTCTTTAGAATTGGAATTTAAACATTCTGGTACCGGACCTGTCCTTATTCAACTTATTGCATAGATCTACATTTTTCCCTGTGGCTCAAGGGCGTTTTTTTTCTTCACCAGCCAAATTTTTTACTTGTGGCCCGAGCAGGTATATTTAATTTTCTTGTTCAAGATTATGAGTACTGAGTAACTGCAAATATGATGCTTATGATAGAATAATGTGTTAAATCAATCAGGGAATTTTTGCTTTGAACCTGAATATAGACCACATCACAATAATTTGAATAATGGCAAGCAAATCCAATCTAGTAAGTTACTTTCAATAAACCCATGATATATACTGATAAGATTTTGACTGAAGGCTGATAAAATAAATTTAAAAATGTGAAGACTAGCTTCAGTAGCAAGTAGCAATCATACTTTTTGAAATTATTCTTTGCAATCGATATCAAAGCAGTAAACTTGACAATTCTAAAAATTAACTCCTAAAATCAATTTATCCAGCTATTACTGAAACAGAACATAAAGGACTGTGTGGGCTTACGTTTCAGAAAGTGAAAGATAAGAAACATGCAATGAAGTAAAAATAGGCAAATTTTATAGTCATATGACCATGGGAAGCTGATGCTATCGGCCCTCCTTTCCCCCATCTTCTACTTATATGGACATATAGCTACCACCTTTTACTAAGGTTATGATTGATTGTAAGTATTCTTACAGATGCTTACATTTATAACTCTAAACTATAATAATATATATTTATAGTAAGCAGGCTACTTCATAACCTGATACCTTACCATACTCTTGATCAAGGTTTGTTGGTCTGTGTGCAAAATAACAAAGTTGCACAGCAGACATTATTTGTAAACACACATACAGATATTATATTATATTATTCCTATAAATTATCAATATTTGCTGCATGTTGATTCTATACTGCTGTGAGGCATCTGTCAGATATCTACATGACCGACCAGCTTAAAGGGAACATTTCCTATGATCATTATGACACTTATACACTCAGTTTCACTTTGTAAAGTTTTAAAAGTGGTTTGGTTGTGCAAAAGTAATAGGCTACTTTTCAATGAATTTAAATTTAAAGAGATTATTTTTTACAAAATAGTAATTAGTTATAATTTTTAAATAATAAGAAAGCATAATTATATTCATAATTCATTAATTTAGAAGTGTTGTCAAAGAGTCATTTTATACTCATTATCATTGATCACAAAAATAATAGTAATTAAAATTAAACTAATGAGGTGGCAGTTGGCTAAAGGCTAAGCATTCATTATCATTAAAATTTAATATGATTATCTCCTTATTCACATCTTAAATCTAAGACTTAGATTTAAAGTCTTATTTCTCTTATCTGAGTAATCCTGCAGTTTCTACACCAATATTATCTTATCTTAATATTGCAGATTAAATTTTGTAATTGGTTACTTGATTCTAATCATGATATTGATGTACAGGAATTTATATATGTCTTCATTAGTAACCTCCTTCCACAAGGTGTCTTTCTGGCTGTTTGCTGCGGCTCCGCGTATTGTTTGCTTCAGCAATTAACAACTCTATCATGGCAGAGTTCAAGAAAAGCTTGAAGTAGTCTATGGGACTGCTGTCAATAGGGAGAAAATGATTTCCCCTATTATTTCATTAAAATTATATAGCTTGTCTGTAAAAATTATCAAATTGTCTGACCAAGATTCAGAGACAGTGTCTCCATCACTCTCGTTAGCTTGATACGAATTAGTTATTATTATCAGAAATATCAGTATCACTATCAAAGTCTATTCCTCCTAATTGAATTAGACCTTGCAGCAGCAATTAAATAGTCAAGAAAATCAAAGGCCATTGCATAAAAATATTCAGAAACCACACGTTCAAATTTCACCAAATATAGTCCGACTTCTAAGCCACACAACTTTCTAACCGTAAATGACATAAACATCCGTTTTTTAAAAACGAAATTAGCGAGGTTTCTACTTTTCAAAAAGCGGAGAGCTATTGAAGGCTAGTATTCACACGGTAACGATGCTTCTCGCGAGGTCGCGTGATGTATGAGCGTCGCTAGGCGTCATGTCGCATTCGGGTGCATTAGTAGCGAGGGAGGTATGTCGCATTAGTTGCGAATGAGGTAAATACTAAATATTGTAATTGTTACACAGCATTTCAAAATAGCTGCCGAAAACATTCTGCTTGTGACTGCTGCGCCACTGAAAGACCAATAAGTAGTTTTCAAACAGAGCTCGACTTGAGCCACTCTGATACCGGAGTTTACATTTGGCTTGCATCCATAGTCCGATAGTTTGAGTTCAATTCCTGCTAGTTGCGCTGCAGGTAAAACATTGGGAGCAATTTATCGGAGCTGCTGGTCTACCTACCTTAATTAATAATATGTGTTTTATTTATGACATGATATCATGAATTTACGCTGAATTACTGAATAATGCACTCTGCAGTGAGTAACTAAATTTAAATAGTAATCAATAAAACACGTAAAATAATTTGGGACCGGGATTCGGAGGATTGCCAAATTTAGGCCTAATTGTTTATAAAAGTAAAAGTGTATTTGAAAAGATTTATTTAGTAGACTTAGTTACCTTTGACTTTGAGAAAGTTGAAACTGAGCCTCACTGAGAGTACTGATTACTGAGTGAGGCTGAGACTTTTTTTGTCTTGCTTCTCTTATTATTTAGTAATTTAGCTAGACTTGAATTTGTGCACTCTAAAATGGCAATGGTGTGTTAAGTCTCAACGTAAATTAAATTATATTATTTTTGTGCAGTTAAAGCTCTGTAAATTTAAGCGTTGATCTGGCCATTTAACAACAAATCATATTCCAACAACCATACAAAAATTAACAGTTAATTAAAACGTCAACAAAATTGGGCAAAACTCTTCAGCAGAAACCGGATAACTTCAAATTAGTTCCGGTGCAAATAGTCCATTTTCCGGTATTTTCTAAGTTTAAAAGTCAAAAGTTAATCTGAAAGAGGATTTTAAAGATTATTAATAATCCATTCTAAAATGGTTTCATTATAAAATTTTATTAATATTTTTTTTATTTTTTTTAATGAGTCTGAGTCTTAAAAAAATAAATGTTAAAAAATAAATCAACTCTCTCGCAGCGCAGAGTCTTGCTGAGTACTGAGTCACAATTGAATTGACAAAAATGTCAATGTCAATATTGATGAATAATGAATATTAATATTGCCAATTACTATTAGACAATAATCAACTTGAATCAAGTCCAAGTTATTTGAAGTTAATGATTATGATTAAAATTAAATCAGGACTAAAGATAAGCGGAAATCTTATGATTAAGTCATTTTCTTTAAATGGCGACTTGTCATTAACATCTTTATCTCGTCACTCGTCGACAATAGCCAAATTTTATTGTAAAAGTAGGACGCATTAATCTTCCGTATAGCAGAAACATCTCCAATTACTGTAACTGTTATAAGTTTAAGGGCCGTCCATAAAGTACGTCACGCTGTTTTTGACCATTTTAAACTCCCTCTCCCCTTTGTCACAAATCTTGAAGCCCCCTCCCCCTAGTACGCCACACTTTCGATCAAAATTTTTTAAATAAAAAAATAATAACAATAATAATATATAACAAAGTAACGTCACACATCAGCCTACTGGACCCACCCCCCTGTCATAAACTGACACATTTTCTCACAATCCCCCTCTGGAGCGTGACGTACTTATTGACGACCCCTAATAAGATACACCCCTCCCTTCTCAACAGATAAAACATGTTTTATTTTAAAATCCTAAATAGACTACCTTTGCGACTATAAGCTCGCGGAGAACATTATATTTTAGGTATATAGCTTACTAATTTAAATTACTTTTAAGGACTAATGGGAACGTCCATAAATTACGTGACGCACCTAAAAAAGGGGGAGGGGTCAAGCTTTTGTGACGATGGGGAGAGGGGGTCAAAAAATGTGACGTCGCAAAAAAAAAAATCACGCAACTTTGAATAAATTTTGGGGCCGTCCACAAATGGGAGGGGGAGGAGAGTCACACTTTTCTGACGATGCTTGACGAGGGGGAGGGAGAGGGTTGGAGAAATTTGACGTCACATCAAAAGGTAACTTTAAATAAAACTTCCACTTAAATATTTGGTGGCTTACAATTTATTTTTAAAAATTTTAAAAATTATTATTAAAAAAAAAAATCAATGCTTCTCAAAGTCTCGGTCGGTAGACTATCAGACTAACTTATCAAACAATGAAAATTAAAACTAATTATAATCCTTAAGTTTGAGAACCCTCAAGAAAAGGTATGAAATTGTTACCCTACGTCGTTTGATGTTGGCATGATAGCATTTGTGCTGTAACCGTCGCTCGGTTCAGTTTCTTTTTCGGCAGGAGTCGGCGAACTTTTTTGTCCGTTACCCCAAAATATAAAAGTTTCAGTGTGTGTCCCGCCCTCCCCCCGTTCGAGGTCCTACCCACATGACTCGAGGATTTGGGGGAGCGTCGTAAACCCCCCCCTCCCCATAAATGCAACTGGTGAATTTTAGAAGCATGACAAGTGTCTAAAAATGATCTGAATAGGTGATGTGAAGATATTTTTAGTCAAAACGACACAGAATACCCACCCACCCCCTTTTGGGTGTGTAGGGGGGTCGGCGGGGGATCTATTTATTGATAAAATTATTAACGTTTTAAGTTTGATATAATTGATTGGTTTTAGTCTAACACCCCTGTCCATTCTAGATATAATGATAAATGTGCCCATTTAAAATTAGTCAAAGTATTCATTAACTTAATTGAATGCAGTTCTTAACATCGCAATTCTAGTAAGCACAACACAAATTTTCTTCTTAGCTCAGTTTTTAGGGCATTAATTTTAAATGTCACAGAAAGGATACCTGATACAGCCAAGTCACGAAGATTAAGGTTATTGTCACTCGTATAGTTGTCAAATTAAAAAATGCATTTTCTGGAAGGAACTGTGCAAGAGTGGGGATATGTTCCAAGCGTACACGTAAAATTGACGTATTTGTAATATATCTAGTGGATGAAGTGGATTTTATGTGTCCCAAATGAGTCTGCATTACCCCCAAAGAATTCCCTTTTGCCCCCAGATAAGAAAATTTACCCCTGTTCGCAGACCTCTGCCTTTTTCTAATTACATTTTTAAAATATTATTTTTATTATTTTTTTCTAAACAAAGAAGTTAACAGTGATGGTTAATAGTCAAAATTTAATTTGTATTTATTAAAATAGAATATATTCGAAGGATGTTTTATACAGTTCGTTTTTTTGAAGGCCTGTGAAACGTTTTTAAAAACAGACCGGTTCCATCGGATTCCTAAAAATTAAAATTACGGTAGCAATGTATTTTTCATTAGTTTATAAACTCCAAAAGAGAATGCAACAATTTAAATACGCTTAGGTCATTGGTGACTTTTTATTTACAACTCGTGTGACGTATGTGAAATCGTATAGAAAAAAAATCTCGTGATCTACGGAGTAAAAATTTATAATCTCTCTCTCTCTCTATGTATATATATATATTAGGGCTGTTATCGATTAATATAAATTTAATCGTTAAATTTTGAAAAATTACCGAATAATTAATCGATAATTTTGATGAAAGCTAAAAATAAGATGTATGGCATCATTAAATTGAAAAAAAAGAAAAAAAAAGACATTTTTTAATTTAAATTCAAGTAGTTCAATATAATTTCAATGAATTTAAATTTTGTTATTGTTAATTAAGTTAAAACAATGTTTAATTTTTTTATATCATTTTTCTTATAAAAATAGGTTATTTTAAAGTTTACTCTTCAAAAATATTTTTTTTAATGGAGAATTTAGTACGTAAAAAAGCAAACTATTATTAATTATAAATAATTAATTATCTATTTATAAATCGAAAAAAAAACAACAACATTTTCTTTAATTTTAAAATCTATTTTATCGATTAATATAATTTTATTTGATATAAAATTTTACCGATTAATCGAGAAATTAATCGATAATTTCCGCAGCCCTTATATATATATCATGTTTTTTTTTTTAGTGTAGTGGTTATTACACACGGAAGGTCGAAGGCTCAAGCCCCAACTAAGACATAACTTTTTAATTTTAAAAATATTTGTGTTTGAGCCCGTTCATTTCCCACTTTCTTTTCGAACATAATTTCGCAACACATCTGTAAGCTTTGTTTCTCGACATTGGCATAATAACTTCATGCTCTCCGTTGTGCCCAGTGACAGAAAAGTAGTCACACACTCTCTTCAACAATTACTTTCATGAAATGAATACTTTAGGCGCCCTCCCTCGCTCTCCAGGCATGCGCAACTGTGTGTATCCGCAGCAGTGTGTACCTCTCGCTCCTGTGTTCTCAGTCGCTTTGGTATCTCATTTAGTTGTCTGAGCCACGTTGCCTTTCCATTGTAATTGTTCTTTTCGATTCTAGTTGGCTTGGTTTGCTAATAGGTCTCTCATTGCTGCCGTCTTTTTCGTTTTGCCCTTCGTTTCCTAACCATGGCCACCGCTGCACATATATTTCATGGAGTCAACAGGTCTTTCAATGTAGTCGAAATTCCTGCATCAGGTAACTGTTAAAGTCTATCAGTTGCATATTTCTGGAAAGATGTCATCGACGAAACCCCTACTGACATACTTCTACATAAACTCAAAATTAAAATTGGTTCGGTCGTCATGCTTCTTAGAAACCTCATGCCAGTAAAAGGTCTCTGTAATGGCACTAGACTGACTGTTCCCAGCAATCACCGCAACGTACTGGAGTGTAAAATTATCGCAGCTGCTACCTCACAAACTGTCCTTGTTCCCCGGATATCCCTGACTCCATCAGATTCAAAATTTCCCTTTAGCTTTACGCGCAGACAATTCCCTGTTAGCTTAGCCTTTGCCATGAGTGGCCATGACAATAAATAAAGCACAGGACCAAACGTTCAAAAAGATATGTCTGTATCTTCCAAAACATCTTTTCAGTCATGGACAATTGTATGTTGCTCTCTCCAGAGTTCCTTCTTTTCATTCACTCACAGTCGTTAGCTAAAACCCACCCCATTTTGACAACTGTTTTTCAGGAAGTCTTCACCCGTCACTAAATCATTAGTGGCGTATGCTACGACACGAGTCCGAGGTCGGCTAGTACTAACTAGTAGTAGTAGTATATAAAACAAGCCGAATTCATCTTAATCTTATAGGGCTTTTAGCCATGTAGGGGTTCATTTTGCTATCGAATCAGTATATGGGGAAATCACGCAAAACGGGAAAAGAATGCACCGGCACCTGGTGAAATGAAAAAATTCCTGCCGGTCGTATAATACGAAAAAGTTTGAGAAGCATTGGCTTACAATTTATTGATTGTCGTTTTACATAGCTTCACGTGGGTTAAAATATTAGCCTACAGTTTAGCCCAGACGCACACTAAATAAATACTTAAATGACAAAAAAGTGAGTTGAAACACACTTTTTTTCAAATAGAAAATAAGTTTTTTTTTCTTTTTTGACTTCCAATAATTATATTTTGTATGGGATGGGTCAATTAAAATTAATCGTTAAATTTATTTTAACGATTACCTTAATATTTAAAAATATTTTAATTGAATTTATTACCAAAGTAAATTACTTAATTGTGGTAGTCATATTAAATTTGTTAATTAAAAAATCCTTTAGAAGTAGTGGTACATTAAGTAATAGTAATATTATCAATATTTTCGATTGAAATTTAAAAAGGGGCCGTCCATAAAGTGCGTCACGCTCCAGAGGGGGTGTAAGAAAGTGTGACAAGGGGGTGTCCGGCCATGTGTGACGTCACGGTGTTTTATGTTGAAATTTAATTATTTTGTTAATACAAAATTATATTTTTGTACGAAAGCGTGACGTACTTTGGGGGGGGGGGGGNCCGAGATTTGTGAGGGGGGGGAGTTAAAAATTGTCAAAAATAGCGTTATGTACTTTATGGACGGCCCCAAAGTTTATTTTAAGTTACTTCGATGGTTAGATATTGAAAAATGTATTTGAGCATCTTAACGGTACGGAAACCCCATGATTAACACAACAAAGAAAATACGATCAGTGCCAATTAAAAAAAAAAAAAGAAAAAAAAAAAGACGATGATGATTTTTGGAACTTCTACCAGATCCCAGCAAAGTGTAAGTGAAAACGATGTTTTTAATAAAATTCAAAGCTTAACTCATTTTGACGGTTTCAATAAACTTTTTTTCTAACAAAAAAGGATATTTGAGTACATTTAAAGCAAACCGGGTAAAATTTTTAAAATCAATTTTCGTTGTAAACAGTTGTAAGCTAATTTTTTAAAAAAAATTGTCACATGTAACTAAAGATTGTCCGAATGTATATCTCGCGAACAGCATCAGCATTAAAAAAAAAAAAATCAAGGTGGCTGACAGGGTCCCGCTTCCGCTGAGGCCCCTGACTAGATTCCTGCTCGTCACCCCCTGATGCATCAACTAACAGAGCTGTTATGTCTATAACTCAGTGTTCCTACTTTTTTTCAGCAAAAAAATTCAAGACTATTTCAAGACTATTTTAGAAAAATTCAAGACTAAAAACCGAGACATCGCGGCATTTTTATGGAAACCGATAGTACTTATTTAATAACAAACGTGTATTATAGATTACCATATGAAATAATGATAAGTAATGTTTTTTTTAAGGTCTTTATTCAATGTTTCATCAAACATCCAAACATAAGGCAGATCCTTAATTAATTTTTCCAACAGTGATGAAAAATATAGGGCAAGCCCAAAAAATGTCATATAAGTCATCTTTGTTTATCCAAGGCTTATTGATTGACCAATGTACATGTTGGAAACATCTTTTGAAAAATGTGCACCACATCGGATAGATAATTAGATGAATGATGAATAAATGGAACAAATGCAACAAGTGCCCATATGGGATCTGCATTCAATGTATCATTTGTGGACACAAAATAGATTATGTTGTATGTTTGAACATGCTGCTGTATCAATTAGTTTCTTCTGGACAAATGCATTATTTGCAGCAACATCATCAACTTGAACTTTCATAAAAAAATATTTATTTTGCTGACTGAGTCTCTTTAATCTTAGCAGTGGCGTAGCTAGGGGGGGCGGAGGGGGCGGTCCGCCCCGGGCGGCACTCATTCAAAGGGCCGCATTTGTGGTCATTTGAAAAATAAACCCAGACATTTCCGAAAACCGCCCCTTTTCTTTGGAAGGAGGGAAACCATAGGGAAACAAAAAGAATATAATTTTTGAGTTAAAATTAACGGATTCGTGCAACATTTGTTTAATTACATATTGGTTGTTATAACTAACGAAGAACAGTTTAAAATTTTAAAATCGTTCAAAAAAGGTAACTATTTATCTTCAAAATTAAGCGGTGTATGTCACAGATGGCGCTTTTATAAGAAAACTGCACAAAAAAAAAAACAAAAAAACAACACATGACCGCTGGTCCGAATATATGTATTATGTAGTATTAATACTGCACGACAGTTTTAGCGTGGAATTTCGACATTCGCAGAATGATGCGCTAACAAGGACCTACATGACATAGTGGTTCAAAAATTGTGTTTAAATTGAAAGTAGTAAAATATATTACTGTTTCAGGTTTTATAAAATTATTGGAAGTGAACTTATTAAAAATTAAATTTACTTTGTTTTTATTGCATTAAATTAACACATATAGCTTGTATTTTTCATTAATATACGGTTGGTTATTCATTAAATATGAACGATTATTCATTTCTCTGTTAATAAACATCACAATGACATAAATAATTTAGAAAAAGACATACTTAAAAATTTCAAGCGTTTTGGAAAAGTGCCATCTGCAGTGACGAGTAAAACGAGATCAGATGCTGGAATTTTACTCAGTTCATGGCAATCTTTTACTTTTCTATGGTGTCTCAATTTATGGGTGCTCATCTTTTTTAAATTAATGCAAACTATGGATACCCATTTGATGAAACAAAGATATGTGTCATTACAGAGGATGTTACAGAGAGTTCGAAATATCGCCTATATAACAAGTTAAAAGGAGAAAAATATGAGTGGGGAAAATTCAGAAGATGTGGTTCTACCTGTAGAGCAAGAAGTACAACGAGAGATGTTTTTATCCGTAGATGTAATTATAAAAGAAAATAAAAGAACGAGGTGATGAGTTACATGTCCTTTAAAGAAAAAATTCGTGTATAATACTATACCTTCGGGGATTCTAAATGAAGAATTTGAACATCAATTAAATTTATTCATTTGCATTGATAAAGAAATTTTCGAAATTGAAAGAGAAAGTATTTAGGTTTTTATGGCAGTACACGAGGCCGGTCTTAGCTACTGCGGGCACCTATGCAGCTTAGAATGCGAAAATGATTGCGTTGGCCCCAGTTTGGGTAGAGATAAGGTATTAATAAGGGTATTAAGTGAAAATTAAGATAGGTTGGGCCATGAAAGCGCTGGGCTCACTGCCACCGTAGTTAGGTGAGTAAGTAAATTTATAAATAATTTTGAAAAATATGTTTACATGCTGATGTATACAATTTCTGTTTTATTTAACAAAAATTCAGAAATTTGTAAATAAAAAGTAAAAGCAAACTAATTGTTAATGTTTTTGGGTGTAAATTTGGATGATCTTTTGTCTCATTTGGGGTAAGGGGATGGACCTTTGACCCTATAACTTTCTTGTGGCCTTCAAAACAATTATCTTGTATTTTATAATGTGTATTTATAGGTTTATCATCTTATGCGCCTCTTTTATTACTGCTTACATAAATAGGGCTCGCAATGCTTAAATTTTCCCCCACCTTTTACAATGTACTTCGTTTCAATTAAAATTATTTATTCATGCTTATTAATTTATAAAAAACGATCATATTTAAGTGGTCGTCCATAAATGACGTCACGTGATTTTGGCTGATTTTCACCCCCTGCCTCCTCGTCACACGGCGTACTGAAGCGAAAACGTAGACGCATTCCTTATTGTGACGTGACAAAGTCCCGTCTCCCCCCATACAAGCGGTATTTTGTTTTTGAAAATGAGCATGTTTAAAATAATTTTGTTTCTTTGTTAGGTCATTTAAATATGCTTTTAGTTTAAGGTTGCACTCTAACATCTAACATGCGTGAAACCACGTAAATCGTCATTGAATAAAGTTTGGGTAATGATATAATTATTTCAGTGTAGCTTTTATTTTAAGTTGCGCGTTTTGAATGACATCAATTGTGTGACTCAGCCCCCCCCCCCGTGCGTGACGTCATGTATTGGCGGCCCCTCAAAGGGCGGCATATTGGAGACCGCCCCGGGCGGCAAAAGCTCTAGCTACGCCACTGAATCTTAGCATATTTATTTCCTTTTGTGTGGGACACAAAAACTGACTTTCCCCTTGAACTTGAAGTTACATCAGTTAGGCAAAGTTGAAGATTTCTGAAAAATTTAAATTTAGAAAAAAGTGTAAATCTTGTGACAACCTAATTAGTACTAATGACCAATTAAAAAATTTAACTGACACTATTAGCGTCTTTAATCATTATTTATGTCAGGTTGCAATTATCTAGACATTTCTATTGATTATTAAATAAAAATTATTTAATTAATAGAGTATAGAGCGTTATATTATATTTAAATAAATAAAGCTATGAATCATGAAGAAGGCTAGTATTGATATATATTATATATACTATCTAAACCTCAAAAACTTTTGCATAAATTCAAAGTCTATGTCTTTGATATCAAATCTTGGTGAGCTTTATCAGTGTGCCAATTTTTATTGAGCTAGGACATGTCGGCATTTTTTAAATGTATAATTTTCACAAGCACTGACCATTCAATTCATTCAGGCTTCAGAATGACTAAGACTAAGTCCGTGATGCTTATAATCATGGCTTATACTTATAAAATATTCAAATTCAATAATAATAAACAATTTGTTTGACTTTAAACAGTAAAATATTTGATAATTGAACAATAAAAATTATCTAATATGGAATTTGTTTAATATTATTAATATACTTTATTTAGACGGCTAAACAAAGCAGAATTATTATTATAAAACTTCATAATGTACCGTGTGCAAATTAGTTGTCCTTGGCAACCATTGCTATTACCATTCATTCACTCAAACATTATAACTTCTACTACTACTACAATGTCATATAGAAAGTGCACTAAAGAATTTTTTCTTCTTCTATGATTGCAGGAGAAATCCGTGAACCTATCCACTGCACATAAATGCGTGGGACACCCATCACAACTCATTTCACTTTTCAACTATACTTAATGTTTAACAAAATTCATACAAATTTGTAATTATATTTCGCAGCCTTGTACTTGTACCCAATTGTACCCAAAAGCCTGTACCTCATGGCACAAAATTTTTGCAACTACATTGGTAAAATTAAAAAAAACAAAAACAACACCAAACGACGAACTTCCAAATGTTTTTTATTGAAACATTCACAGAAAAGATAATTTCACATAAAATAACTAGGGAATTTTTTTAACGAGGGATTGTTATACTTTATTGAATGCAGCAATGTCCACAGATTGCACAAGGTCTTCAAATTTAGTGATTTCTTCTTCCAAGAAATCTACACTCACCTGCAACAAAGTGATTATTTAATAAGAATATTCAGCCCTGGTCATGTAAAAAAACTAACAACCAACAACCACTCCAAAAATTATTAATATCACATTCTCATTTAAGTAAGTAAATTAATAAGGAAATTCTTTTTATAGGAATGAGTAAAAATGGCAGTGGGTGGGTGCTGTCATAGTTATCTTGAGTCACCAAACTCTCAGTTCTATTTTTTTTAAAAACACTAGTGTTGAGAAGATGAGTATTTTAAAAATATCTTTTAAAAATTTACAAAAGTTTAAATTGCCATCTGTGAATAACATATTGTTTGTATATTTGAAATGGTTTAATTAAAGCGTGTGTACAATCTTGCATATTGAAATTAAAGATTACCTTGTCATCCTCAACAACACAGCTTATCTGTAATTTTCTAATGCCATAACCAACAGGAACAAATTTAGCTGAAAATAAAGTTTTTATTGTGAGACTTTTATATTTATACTGTTTAAAAATAAAACAAAAAACAACAACATGATGGTGCCCTCGATTAAAATAAATAATTGATATGTGGATACAAGTTTAGTAGACGTCATAGTCATACAATTTTTTATTCAGTCAACTAATTAACTAATGAGTTAAATGAGACTAGACTTTCATAATGTGTACATATTCCAAGTAAAACAAAATGCAAAGCCTTAAATTTAAAATAATTATTAAATTATATAATAAGAGAGTAATTCGTAACTGAAATGCTTTAGGTAATATTTTAAATATGGTTTTTGGAGAACATTTTTATTAGAATTTTATCTCATATTTACAGACTTGAAAAAATGTGTGTTTTTATAGCCATATGACTCGTGACTGAATTATTAAAACTTATATTAGTGGCTGACTACATAAGACTATCTTAAAATCTATTGAAACTTACATGCTCCCCAGAGTAAACCATCAGTTGTAACAGAACGAACAGCTTTCTCAATGGCATCCATATCAGTTGTATCATCCCAAGGCTTAACATCTAAAATGATGTTACTTTTAGCAATCAAGGCTGGTTCTGGAAATAGGGACAAACAAAATGGATGAAAACTAAGTCACTGTTAAGTAAAATCTAAAAATCAAATAGCTAAAAGTTTTCCCTCAGAACTTCTTAGAGGATATATTTAAAATTTCAAGTCACATGAATAAATCATAAAAAAAGAATTCATCCTTGGGAAATGTGAAAAAATTACATGCAAACAAATGCACACAAAACATAAAGAAAAAAAAAGTGAACAAATGAATTTGTTTACCCTAATTAAATATCAAATTCCTAGATGCTTAAGGATCAAACTATTGAGTTAAGTTAAAGGTGCTTTCCTAGATTTAAAAAAACCCAGATTTCCAGGATAAACTGGAATTCTACGAGGCTGTGGGATACTATTTTCGCACTACTGAACATTGAAAAGAGCATTTGAGCCAAAAGATCTCATATTGAATTTCAGAGCTAGATAGTTCAAAAACAAGGGGTAAATAATATTAGTTGTAAAATTTCATTTTGTTTATTAAGCATGCTTAACAAATCCCTTCAGAACTTCTTAGAGGATTTACTATTTTCTGATCATTCCAGATCATTCAGATATTAATCAAATTCATCATAGGGAAAGAAAAACAAGTCAATTTGAAAGAGGAAACACAATTTCAACACAATCGCAATTTAGCTAAACGAGTCTTAAGCATAACATGTAGAATGGACAAAGGTATTTCAAGACCTACAAAAATTATTGTTTATAAATTAATAAATGGCATTCTTCTTATCTTTTCTTATACATTATAAGAAATATAAGTAGAATGTTATTCATAGAAGTCAAAAATGATTAAACAATGTTCTTGTCAATTTGTACACAAAACGATCTTGTATTATATTGTTGAGCTTTCTCATACATGAGGGGCATCTACCAATCATCGTCTGCGATTCCTCCAAGGACATTGGCCACCTACAATAGACCTCCAGGCATCCCTAACCTGGGCCAGTCTCTATTTCAATCATGACTTATTCTCTTAATGTCTGCCTCCAATTCTTGGCACCAAGTGTTTTTCGGACTGCCTCTTTTTCCACTTACCCTAGGGGTTCCATTTCAGGGCTTGTCTTGTTGTATTGGAAGCAGGTATTCTTAGTGTATAACTAATCCAACTCTAACCAATCTGGAGAATCTCTTCTGTTTTGTCTGCTGCCACAGTTCCCGGTTGCTGACTTTGTCCGACTAGCGAATTCTCAGAATCCTTTTTAGACAATTGTTGATAAAGGAGTTGATTCTGGTCAAGTTTACTGTCGTTGTTCCCCACTTTCGGGCTCCACATAGCAACATAGCGTTGAAAATCCTTATTTTTAACTTGCTAATTAGGTTTATTGTGACCAAAACATTTTTGAGAAGTTGGAAGGCTGCTCTTGGCTTCTAAATCCTTATTTTTATGTCAGCATCTTTTCCACTTTCTTTATCTACCATGCTGCGAAGGTTAACAAAACTGTCCACCTTGAGTGCTTCTCCTTCAAGTATGATGGGTGATGTACTGGTGATATTAATCTTGAGGATTTTACTCTTCCCTTTGTGTGTATTGAGAGGAAGTGGCTGACACAATGTTTATTTTCTTTTACATCTTGCAACATGGCAAGGTCTTTCCTTTTTCATAACCTTTCAACTGTACATCGAGGGATGAAAGTACATATGAGTTCTTATATTTTTAATAAATGTAATCTTAATTTAAATTTTTACTACTTTGTGAGCCAAAGAGTTTAAAGTTTTCCCTCAGAACTTCTTAGAGGATATCTTTAAAATTTCAAGTCACATGAATAAATCATAACAAAGAATTCATCCTTGGGAAATCTTAAAAAATCATACCCAAACAAATGCAAATATAGTTCACCTCAGCTTTCATTGCACAAAGCAATAGATGGTTCTTAATTCATAGTGTTTGAAAAATGAATTTAAGTTCTGATAGTCAAATCAAGTCATGCACCCCATACATTTTCTGGTCCCCCATGCGTATATAAAAATCTGCAACCCCCCCCAAATATGGTTGAAAAATTAATTTTAAGCCATAGTCAAAATATATTGGTTTTGCTTGTTGGGTCAATCTATACATAACCTCACGTGCCCTAGGGAGGTGGGGGTGTGCATGTAATCCAACTATACAACGAAATAGAAATTAAAAAAATAAACAACACAATTTGCAAGTTATATATTGCAGATAAGTATAAATAATATTTTTTTTAGCAATAATAGAGCCTTAAAAAAGTAGTGCCAATATGTGGTGACATACAGCAAGAATAGTATTCAAATAATAAAAACTAAGATAATTTATGATTGATTAAATTTTTTTGTTTGTATGCTTTTTTCTTACTTTTAGCCTTCTTAGCTTCATAATCAGCTAAACGTTTAGCCTTAAGAGCCTTTGTCTCTTCATCATCAGACCCAAAGAGATCTTCGTCATCATCGTCATCATCATTTGCCGCAGCAGGTGATGATCCAGCAGGGCCATATGAACTTACTGGTTTCTTAATACCCGGTAAACTGTAGCAAAAAATGTAACTTTGCGGTCAACAAATACTTCAATGAGTTTATTATTATATTTCCACTTCTACATGTAGCATTATTACTATTACCACAAGCTATTACTTATTGTATGTTTTGGTAAACAAAGCAAACTATCTTTAAAATACATAGAGAGAATTTACCTATCTTTTTGAGATTGATATGAAGTTATGTGATTGTACCAACGAAGAGCATGTGCTAAATTTGCTGTTGGTGCTTTTCCAAGTGCTTCATACACAGAAATATCAGCCTGAGATGGCACATAACTGAAAAAAGAAACTTGATAGTTATATAAGACAAAATTGAAATTCAGCTTTGAAAATAAGTTGCACATTCTTTTATAGCTGTTTATAATATAACTTAAATATAAATTATAAAGTAAATTTTGAATTACAATAAAGTTTACAAAAATTAGATTTTTCCTTTAGGTGTCACACTTAACTTTATATGAATGTATAAAAATTAAGGTTGTTAAGACCGTTCGTTTTTGAGGACCGGCTAACCATTCATAAAAAAGACCGGTTAACCGCTCATTTTTATACCCCTAATGTTTTGAGAACTAACAAGAGAATGTTGTCGCCTAGTGTCGTCTGATGGCATCAAAGCCCGCTTCCCCCGCTTGCGTTCAGCTCTTTCCGCATTGCCCTCAATTTAACGCATTTAAAAAAAAAAATTCCAAAGAATTAATTAAACAGTGATGGTTAATAGTCTTTTTTATATTTTATTTTGAGGACTCGTAGTTCACGGTCTAAATTAGAGGACCGGTTCAATCGTTCTTTAAAATTAGCGAGGTATTTTTCATTAGATTAAAAAAACCAACGCCTCGCACCGTCCGTTGTGATGTCATGTTTACCTCTTGTGTGTGATGCCGATCAACTCGTTATTAAAATTAATAATAAAATTATAAAGCTACGGAGTAAACAATGATGATAAAATGGAATTTATTAAAGAACCGCATTATTTTTCAATCGTCAACTCGCCAGAATAATTGAATTTTGCGTGGCATACGTTCCCCCTCCCTGTTTTTTCTTTTCAAATAGTGTTTGAGCTACAGTCGCCGTACTATTAATGTGGAAATCAAATGCCTTTGACTAGCAGGAAAACTGTCACTAAAAGACCTAACTCGAATTTGTGGGCCGATTAATCACCCGGTATATTCGCTACGTCTTTCAAATACCTCTTGTAAAATAGGTAAATGTTCTTCACTAAGCGGCGTGCGCCGATAAGTTTTTTGAATGCCTAAAACAGACTATAAACCAGTGATCAGAAAATCCTGATAGGTCACGGGGTCATATGCTTTTATAGCTTTCTTTGTCTTTATAACAAACAGACTATAATTAATATAAATAGAAACAGCCTCGGCCTTGACCGTTGTTGACATCAAACGCGCACTGTGTTAGCTCTCACTCTCTTACAGTCACAGTGCCTCGACAACTAAGCAAATTAAAAATTTTATTAAAAAAAATCATTCCTTAGCAGTAGCTAGTACTATTAGTTGTGAACTTCAGTGAATCAAGGCTATAACGCGTCATGTACACACACTTACAGCTAGGAGACTGAAGGCTTGAATGCCAACCTAATTGTCAGCTGGATTGTGGTACCGCTTTTACTCACTGTGTCAAAGCGAGAGAGAGAGAGAGGCGCGTTACGGCTTGTGTTGTTTTTTCACTACGTTATCGCTAGTTTTTTGTTTACTTTTCGGTTTCGCGGTCCTGATCTGAGGACCGGCTAACCAATTAACCATTAACAAGCTTAATTAAAATATCAGTATTGTGCACCAGAATCAATAAAAATCATGATTAAAAAAAATTATTTATAAATACAGTCGAAACCGCTTAAGTCGACGGCGTTGGGGTATGAAAAATGGCATCGACATAACCGATGATCGAGTTAAAGCGAAAACCAATATGGCGGCAAAAATAGGAACATGCGCTTGAAATTTCTTTATGTATGTGTTGTGCATTAATTAGTGATGGGGCGATTAATCAGAATCGTATCGGAATATCGGGACCCTATTTCTTCACGCTTTCTTAAGGTTGTTAAGACCGTTCGTTTTTAAAGACCGTTTAAATTTAAATATAACGCCGTTTTGCGGTGATTCCCAGATTGAGCGATACTGTGCCTTCGAAGCCACTTGCTTGATTTTCCTTACAAGCTACACAAATAAGTAACCTACACATCCCCTCATTGTCCCCGAACCATTCTCTTCCTAATCATCTTCTTTGGGTTCGTCCCCTCAGCTTACAATGGACTCAGAATGGTCTATCGTGACCTATATATGACTCATGACAAAGCGAACTCTTCTCTATATAAACGTACACAAATAAATTAGAACCTTTTGAACCTTCAACTTTGACATATTTTAATTAATTCTAACCAATAGTTAAATGGCTTTTGCACACGGCCACTTCTTATGAATGAAACAATGAGAACAAAGCAGTAGTGCAGTACATGTAATACATGTAGTCAAAATGAGGTTGAAGGATGAATGGTTGCCAATGACAACAAGTCTGCACACGGTACATTTTATTATTCCATACGATCCCCTCAGCTTACAATTCCTTCGGTAACTTGATGCGAATAGGACTAACCAACAACAATAGTGTGGGAGATTGAGAGTGGGGGTGGATAAACTGTCTGTAGTCTGTTATATTATATATTTTAAAATCTAGGGAGCCTTGTTTACAGTAAGCAGCCTATGATTTTGGTATCGTCCCATCACTAGCGTTAATAAATGATAATGTTCATGATTCATGCACGTGTTTTTGGAGTTGTTTTTTTAAACACAATAGCATTGCCGTTATTTGTTTGATGAAGCTATCGGCATGCTATAAAATTGTACATACATGTTTGCTAACAACAAAAGGTATATGTGCACCAACTGACAGCAGAAATTTACAAATTTAAAATAAAAACCAACGTCGATTATCGATAAAAACTAAGAATTTCAAAAGCCGGCGATTGCCATGCCATAGTACCAGAAGCAACACAGCGCTGAGAGCAAAACGCAAGTGGGCTGTGACGTCACCACCAGACCCTGGTGAGGCAAAAACTTGGTCCCTTGGTTATAAAAAAATCATAGCTAACATTTTCAAAAGCTGGCGATTGGTCATGGGGATCGAGATAACCGATGTTAAGTGGCAATTTTGACCCTTTTTTGTGCTCGTGTTATGAGGTTTCAGCGACTTAAAAAAATCGAATTTAACGACGAGAAAATGCTAAGACAGAGTAAATTTGGCGGTTCCAATAAAAAACGTCGACATAATAGGGTGGTCGAGCTAACCGAGCTCGAGGTAAGTGGGTTCGACTGTATATACCTTTTCTCTATAATAAAAGGATTTCTTAAATTTAAATAACTTGAATATACTATTTCAGAAACATATTTATTATACTATAGACACAACAATATGGATTTAATACTATCTACTATTTAGACTATTTATGATACCGGAAATCTAAAATATGTGACATGGTTTCTGGTTTTAAATTACAGATTGTTAAAGATTTTTAAAAAAATTACTTAGATTTGGAATTGGAAGCCATTGGAAGTGTATAATAGCTTCCCTAGCAAGGGGCCCCCATATATTACATAAGCCAAAAGTCATATTTTCGTACCCTCCCCTGATGCACACTTTTGGGACCCCCTGCCCTAAACCTGTGTAAAAATTAATTTTAAGCCAGAGTAAAAAAAATATTGCTTTTACTCTTTGGGGCCATCGCCATCAATAAATGTCATCACACGCAAATATGTCGAGGGTGAGGGGTTGTTGAAAATGTTGACATCACATCAAAATGCACAACTTTAACAAAAGTTCCACTGAAATATTTGATTGCTTGCAATTAATTTAATCTTGGGCAGAGATACTGATCTTCCTCCCTAGGTGGTGGATAGGGGAAAGCCAACCAGATATGGAGGGTACTAGGGAAATAAAATACCCAGGCTGGACCAGCACTTGTCAGGACCACCACCGTGAAATCATTGAAATAGCTTTAAATTAAAAAAAATTAATTTGAAAATTTTGTCCAAGTACCTAGAAGGAGTGTCTATAACAGATAAGATAAGAAGGTATGGTAAAAGCGAAGTATGTCAACCGTGACGTCACGGTCATGGCGGCCTTCTTTGTTGTTATAGCATGTCCTTCAAAAGGCTTTAAAATTAAAATTCTATAGCCTATAGCTTTAATACCTAACCCAAACCTACAATTTTTCAAAAATTCTAAAGCTATACCTAACACTAAAACTTTGCATTTTTTATAATCCTTTTAGAATTTATATAACGGTAAACATGTATAATCTCGACCGTGACATCACGGTCATTACTGGCAGCCATCTTTGTTGTTATTGCATGTCCTTAAAAAAAGCTAAAATTAAAATTCTATAGCTATACCTAACCCAAACCCTAAAATCTGCCATTTAAAAAAATCCTTTTAGAATTTATTGAACTCTGTTTCCAGCAACGGCAACTGGTTGTTAGCGTCGTGACGTCACGGCCGACATACTTTGTTTCTGCCGAAGGCATCTATCACCACTCTCGCTATACTATGATTATTTCTTCTTCGTTCTCAATATTGAATATTGAGTTTTGCGTGCCACGAGTTTTGCGCCAATTGGCCCGTGGTCTCCGACTTCAACCTGCTGTATTTTCTGGATTTGCTTCCATACCATAGCCTTTGGTCAGCCAAGACCATCTGCAAGGCAGCAGTTGTTTTTTTTTGGCAAGTGATGCAGCGTTCACATGCCACGGCTGAGGGTTCCACGCATTGCCCCGCCGCTTTTCACCCATTTGGAGCTGGGTGGAACTCGGGGTCGCCCTAGGCCCCGGGAACAAGTCCTTGGCTTCCCATGGATTCGAACTCGTGACTATCACTATCACAGCGACGGTCGAGCGCGCTTGCCACTCGACCACTGCGGCCCCCACTATGATTATGAATGATTTATAATTTAATAATAATGAAATTTTAATTTATGATTATGAGTAGTATGAGTCTAAAACTGTACACTGAACTGTCGCTACTACTACTGTACACAGTACTGTACACGCACTGACCCCAAAACATGCAATAAGTAAACCCACTTCAATACCCTTCAATATAGCTCCGATCTCCAAGGAAATCATTTAAAACTTGAAGTCCTGTCTGAGATTTAAGATCTCCAAAACCCATATTTTAAATTTAAAATGTGGCAAAAGCCGATGAAGAAAACGTGTTAATCTACAGCGAGCGGAAGTAAAAAGGACTAGATTATTTTTAGTAACAAGCTTAAAGAGCAAAATAAAACGTTCCTTTTCCGAAATTTTAGAGATCAATAATTAGAAATAATGGAATAAAATGCATAATATTCGACTATAAAATTTAAACATATTTTAATTTTGATTTTATTTAAAATTAAAATTTTAAATTAATAAGTCTATTATCAGAATGCATTTTATGTGTTTTAAATTGATTTGTGGGCTACTTAACATCTTTTTTTTTTAAAAAAGGAAGGTCACCGGAAAAGTATCCGAGGCCTATTTAAGGTTAATAGTAAGTGTTTCGTGTTTTGGAGCATAGTAAAAACAGAAAAAAAGTTCTCACTCCAGTCTTGATCAAGCAAGGTTGTTTTAAATGTATAAAATAAACGTAGCCAAAATATATTATTTAGTTTTTATGTAGGTAGGCAGCTGCAAACA
This sequence comes from Radix auricularia, assembly GCA_002072015.1. Classification (NCBI taxonomy): domain Eukaryota; kingdom Metazoa; phylum Mollusca; class Gastropoda; family Lymnaeidae; genus Radix; species Radix auricularia. The sequence continues at coordinate 89,693 of MUZC01000189.1, read as the reverse complement.
ATTCTTTTTGGAAAATGGAGGCGACAAAAGATTAAAGTCACAATTAATATTAAAATATTTAAAGTGAGACTAGTGACAGTATTCAGTATAGTATAGAGTATAGTCACTTCAGTCAGTACAGTACAGTGACTGACAATGATTTGAATGTTGTATTTATTATTTTGTTATGTACTAGTAGTCTAGTAGTACTACTCACTAATACTAGCAGTGGCACTACTATCACTTAGTGATAGTGATAGTGCTGCCAGTGATGGTGTTAAGTTAAGACTAGTGACAAGTGACTAGTTAAGAGTAAGACACAAGACTGGTCATAGTCATAACATTTCATTAAGAGTAAGAGTCAAAGAGTAAGACATTAGTCTAATCATTAGTCGATACTCGTTCACGCATCTTTCTGCGCATGTCGTAAATTCACGCAAAAACTGTCATGGCGTTTTTCGATTATAGCGTTACTTTTGCGTTCTACGTCACATTTTTCAAAATAGAGAGCTCTTCTTCATTAGTGACGTTTACCGCATAATTGCTTAGTATTTTGATGCTATTTTTACCGCGAGGCCGATCTCGGCACCGGCACACTATAAATCTATTGCAAAGCGTATGAAATAAACGTTAAAATAAACTTTATCTTAACCGGTGCCATCTAAAGGTTAAATATACCCCATTTTGATTTTATTTTAAAACCTGAATAACTTTATTTCTTTAAAATTGGTTTTAGCTGAAAAAAGTTATGACTCCCCAAACTTTAAGGACTTGAGGATGGAAGTAGGAATATATCCCGAGTCATCCCCCTTTCAAAATACAAACGGGGTTGTCGGAAATGTCTTTTTTAAATCAATTTATCCTAAATACAATGTAATGCTTAAATATAATTATATATTGAACTGATAAGAATTGATCGCATTTAATAATAGGTTTAGTAAGTTTAATGATATTGAATAGAATAGTAACACCAAGATTATATTTTAACTTGATTTTTCTGAGTAATGAGTTATTTCAATTACCCTTTATTATTTATTATACTATACTACTTACTATTACTAATACTATTAACTATTACAATTAATTATTAGTAATATTAAAGTAAATTTACAAAGATATACAGTTCCAATTACTATTAGACCCTAATACTATTATTATTAGTTGTCTAGTATAAAAATCTTATAGTATCAGTGGATAGTATTAGTCTTAGTATTTCAAGGCATTTGGGTTGCTTTAATACTAATACTATACTTTAATTACATTTGTATATTATTAATATTATGTTGTATACCATTAAAATTTCAACAATATAATTAAAAGTTTTGTATAATATAATGCTAGTTCCACACTGCTACTTACCTTAGAATTAATAGTAATAATGGTGATGTAATACTTTTATTTAATTTTTTTTTTTTTTCTTAAACAATTTTTGTTAAATCTCACTTACCATCTTATTTTCACAAAGATGAGGACATAGACATTTGACAAACATTAAAATTAAAGTAATCAAAATAAATCAATCTAAATAATTAAAATTAAATAACATTACCAAGTAAAATAGGCATAGGAATAGTTACAGAGATAAAATAATATTCCATTGCAGAGCTCGGAATATCTTCAATTGCCAAATATTTAATGAGAATTTGCATACAATAATAATAATACNCTTCACATACTTTTTAAATTTAACTTTAATTTTTGAAATTTAAAATTTCATTAACATGCAGTGTGGGGTATTTCCACAAATAATTTATTGTAACTTGCATTCAGTTTTATTTTAAGAGTCAAATACTTACCATTCAAACATTTAATTATGTTTATTGAATTAAATTTACAATTTAAATAATTAAAATACATTAGGCATGCAACTGTTTGTACTGATTTGAATTTCTATATATAAAAAACAATAATTTTTGCCCTTGATTTTCTTCAACAAGCCTTCAAATATATTTTTTACAAAATTCAAAATCTTGATATAATTTAAACATTCCTTCTTCATTGTTTTGTAAATTGGATTGTGAATGTCTCCTGAAAATTTGATAACAATATCTCTAATATTTAAAAAGTTATGAGGGAAATAGTACAGAATTTTGAAATTTGGGTCACAAGTTTTTTAATAAATTGTATAGGTTAAATAAGGGGCCAAAAAAATTGACAAAAAAAATTCATAACTCTACTTCTATAAAAGATAGAAAGACAAAACAAGTGTTTTTGTTAAAATGATATATTATTTAAGCCTATTGGTCTACATTTAAATTTTCTGTCAAAGTATCTATCATTAGTCTTATTCATTAGCGAGTAAGCTATACTATGGCCATTGCTACAACGATTAGTCGTAGCAACTAAATTATTTTGTGTTGTTACGACTAAATGTAGCAGCAGACACTTCGACGCTAGTGTTTACCTCTGCTGCACTACCGTCAAAACAGCGAATTAAAAAAATAAATAAATAATAATTTCGTTTTTAAAAATCATTCCAACAAAGAAGTAAACCATAATGATTCATGATTAATATTTAATTTTATGTATTAAAAGTATTAAAACGACATGTTATCAAATGTTGTCAAATCAGCTCGTTTGTGAGGACTGGTTAACCCTTAAAATTAAAAAAAAAGACAGTTTTACTGCCCAGTCTGTATTTTCCCTTATGGTGACTTCAAAGAGCATGTGACATCACCGCCCGCTTGTGTTCAGCTCTGATGCTGTGCTCCTTTTCCAAAGCATACGAAATAAATTTTAAGAAAACATCAAATTTTACACGATGTGGTAATTTTAAGTCAAATACCTTTAAAAACTGTCAGTGAAAGACCAAACTCGAATTTGAGGATCGATTAATTGCCCGGTATCTTTGTGTCTACCTAAACTAAACACATATTCTTTGGACCTGAGATCTAATCTCTTAAGGCCTTGGCTATTACTTGGGCAATCTGCTCCATCTGTTGGGCAGTGCCATACAACATTGTCTGAACGTAGGACTCCCCTGCCCCCCTAACCTCCCCGGCTATGTCAAGCGCGGGACATGACGTCAACAAGTGTGTGATCGTCTCAGAGGCTTGGCTGCAATGGCGGCAATTGGGGTCCCTGTTGTGATCCAGCCTGTTAAAATAAGATTTGGTTGGGCAATGCTCGGTGCGCATTTGGGTCACCAAACTTTGTTCCCTTCGTTTTAGACCCCACCACTGGTCTGATCTGCTAGGCCTGGGCATGCTAGCGAATACCCCCCATCTTCCCACTCCTGGTACCACTTTTCCTTGAAGTGTCTACCATATGACTCTCGTCATATAGGTACTTCACTAAGGGGTAAGCGCCGATTACTTTTTTGGATGCTGGGAAACAGAACAGACTATAAATCGGTGACCAGAGGATGCTGATAGGGCACGTGGTCATATGTTTTAAGCTTTCCTTGTCTTTATAAGAAACAGATTATAATTACATTGTTGTCTATTTTTTGAGCACATGGACTACTATCATAGCCATTCATTGCGATCTTGAATTTTTTAAAAAGTAGGGTATTAAGTGTTTGCAGTGGACATTCTTTGTTTATAATCATTTTCTTTTACTTACAATAAGTTTTGTCAAATAACTTTTGTTTTTACTTGATAAACTGATAGTCTTTTCATTTAACTGATTGTCACGTAATATAAATAGTAACAGTCGGCGGCCTTTGCTGTTGTTCACATCAAGCGCGCACTGTGTGCTAGCTCTCATACAGTGTCTAGACAACTAAGCAAATTAAAATTGAAAAAAATCATTCCTTGTCGTAGGCGGAGTAAATTAATAGTGATGATGTGTTAATTATTTATATATCAAAATATGGAGAAAGCGATTTGAAGTCACGGTAGCTCACGTTAGTCTGTTAGTCTCATATGCTGCCCTGCATCTTAACCGTAACACAACAAAAACGAAGTCCGCTTATTAAATTTACAGATAACCGGTCCTGATTAAATGTGACCGGTCCTGATCTGAGGATGGGTCAACCGTTAACAGCCTTATCTAATATAAAAAAATGTGAGGGGAAAAAACAAATGAATTTTGAAATTTTGTTCACAAGTTTTGGAATAAATTATATAGTTTTTGTTTTGTTTGTTTGTTTTTTGTGTGTGTCCAATAACCTTGTCCTAGGGGGTTCTAAAGTTTCCATTAGAACTTTAGCAATAGTCATTCAGCAACATTTTTATTGTGGCTTTAATGTAGGCTAGATCCCATGCCCCTCAGCTTGTGAGGCAAGCGCACTATTGACTTCTAGCCAGCCTCTGTATAGGTTATTAAAGGGGAAAAAAAGAATCGACAAAAGTTAAATATGACTCCACTTCTATAAAAGATAGATAAACAAAGCAAATGTTTTTGAAAAGGTCTTAGCCCTTTGGGGGCACGATGGTGTATGTGGTAGTCTGCTGGACTACCGAACAGCAGCATGAACGCGAGTTTGAGCCGTAGTACTGGCAAGGCCCCCGGGGCATTGTGCGAACCACACAATCCCATGCTCATTAGTGGTCAATGAAACATGTAAATGCTACTTCACTTGCCACCATGGACCTTCATGGTCTGTAAGAGATAATAAAAAAAATTAGCAAGCCCTCTAAAATGATATATTATTTAAGCCTATTGGATGACATTTACATTTTTAGTCTATTTTCAGAAGGGTAAATTAGAGCAAAAACAAATAAAAGAGTGGTTAGAGGCATAAATAATATGTGTACTGATAACATACTAAAACTCGATCATATTTTTGTTTGTTTCAGAATTTGGAGTGAATAAAAAGCCATGTTGCGACTCTGGCCATTGCGTCAAGTTGCTAAAATTCAAAATGTTCTTGGTGGCCTATCACAGATAGGTAACTATTTTAACATTTAATTACAGTCGAAACCGCTTAAGTCGACGGCGTCGGGGAATGAAAAATCGCATCGACATAACCGATGATCGAGTTAAAGCGAAAACCAATATGGCGGCAAAATATTAACATGCGCTTGAAATTTCTAAATGTACGCGATGTGCGTTAATTAGTGATGGGACGATTAATCAGAATCGTATCGGAATGCCCGAACCATTCTCTTCTGGACTCGGAATGGTCTATCGTGACCTATATATGACTCATAACAAAGAGAACTATCATGTTATATAAACGTTCACAAAAAAATTAGGTACTCCTTTTGAACCTTCAACTTTGACATATTTTAATTAATTCTAACCAATAGTTAAATGGCTTTTGCACACGGCCACTTCTTATGAATGAAAAAATGAGAACAAAGCAGTAGTACAGTACATGTAATAGTCAAAATGAGGTTGAAGGATGAATGGTTGCCAATGACAACAAGTTTGGACACTGCACACGGTACATTTTATTATTCCATACGATCCCCTCAGCTTACAATTCCTTCGGTATCTTGATGCTAATAGGACTAACCAACAACAATGGTTTGGGAGATTGAGAGTAAACTGTAGTCTGTTATATTATATATTTTAAAATCTGGGGAGCCTTGCTTACAGTAAGCAGCCTATGATTTTGGTATCGTCCCATCACTAGCGTTAATAAATGATAATGTTCATGCACGTGTTTTTGGAGTTTTTTTTAACACAACAGCATTGCCGTTATTTGTTTGATGAAGCTATCGGCATGCTATAAAATTGTACATACATGTTTGCTAACAACAGAAGGTATATGTGCACCAACTGACAGCAGAAATTTACAAATTTAAAATAAAAACCAACGTCGATTATCGATAAAAACTTTTAATTTTCTCCAACACATCACTGAAACTGGCGATTTAAGTTAGCAACACATGTCTCAGCGCAAGAGGGCTGTGTCGAAAACGTCACCAGCACACATAGCAAGCTGATCGCATTGCCATGGTACCAAAAACAACACAGAGGAAAAAGCAAGTGGGCTGTGACGTCACCAGCAGACACTGGTGAAACATTTTCAAAAGCTTGCGATTGGTCATGTGGATCGACTTAAGCGATGCTAAGTGGCAAATTTGACCTTTTTTGTGCTCGTGTTATGAGGTTTCGGCGACTTAAAAAAATCGAATTAAACGACGAGAAAATACTAAGACAAAGAGAGAATTTGGCGGTTCCAAAAAAAACCGTCGACTTAATGGGGTGGTCGACCTAAGCGAGCTCGAGGTAAGTGGGTTCCACTGTATTAAGTCATGAGCTGGAGTTTTCTTTCTTTTTATATTTGATAAACCTACATTTACAAAAGGATGATAATTTAATTTCATGAGCCTTTAAGAAAGAATTCTATGATCAGTAATAGGCTAGGTCTTCAGTATCTTTGAAAAATTTTTGAAGACAACTATTACATGAAAGCTGATTATGAAAAGTTTTGAAGTTGTTCAGTTCATTTAATACTATGCCATTTTATGGGGAAAAATGTAATAATAATTTAAATGTGGATCAAAACATAAAGATGTTTGAGATAAGACCAGCTTAAAATTTGATTTGTTGTTTCATTATGTTCAAAAATGTCTTTCGTTCCAGCTTCGAAATCATCACAGCCAGTTCCTGCCCCAGAACTTGTAGAAGTATTTATTGATGATAAACAAATATTTGTAGAGCCAGGAACAACTGTGTTGCAAGTAAGTGCTAGCAATATTTCAAGCTGCTGTAAAATTTTAGCTAGCATTGAAGAGAACTAAATAATTAAAAAACATGATAAGTGAGAAATACCTTTGAAAACAATATGAAAGTAATCCTTGATAACTCTGGATAAGAGATTGGCTGTATTAGTGGAATTTATGTATCTGTTCAACAACAATGAAAAATCTAATTTTCAAAATGAAAAAATTCATGGTAAATGTTAACCATTTTTTTACCATTACATTAGTTATAGTTTCTTCTAATAAAGTTATACAAAAAGAAATATTTTGTATAAAGGGGTTGAGTGGATTTCTTTGATGACTGAGGTGTCACTTTCTTTTCTCCCACACGATTATTATTATTAAATTTATTTGATGAATTAATAATGATTTTTTCCCTCTTTTTGGTGGGAATATTCATTTAAAAATAAATATATTCACCATAAAAGTTTCCAATATTTCTTATTAGCAAAATTAGAATTTATATTCATTACACAACTTCTTATTATTGCAAACCTGTTTCCTTAAACCACCTCTGCATGATATCTGAGGTTCTTTTGTAATTATTATTGACATAGGTGACAAATGATTTTCCTTGTAAAATTTATTATATATTTCTATTTAAAAAACAAAGCTATAACTTTATTTTTAATGTTGCTCTAAAATTATCAATTTTTGTATTATACAAATACGTTAATGTCAACAGGAATAGACAAAATATGGGGATACTTGTGACTTGAATTTCTTTTTTCAAATTGCAAAGGCATGTGCTGTTGCTGGTGTGGAAATTCCAAGGTTCTGCTATCATGATCGTCTTTCCATAGCAGGCAACTGCAGGATGTGTCTTGTCGAAGTAGAAAGGTCTGCCAAGGTGTGTCCACCTTTTGGTTTTTAGATATATATATTGAATGAAATTTGTATAAAAATTATTATTATTAAAGTATAATAATATAGAAAATATTCACATAAAATTTGCAAAAATAAAATTAATATGTCAGTTATGCAGCAATACATAAATTTAATGCCAATCCTCTTTAAGTCAAACCTTAATGTATATGTATTTTATCTAGTTTGGGGCTGCACCTTCTTCATTAGCATTTACTGATCTACTTATCCTCTCGATTGATAAAAGAAGACACATGAGAGAAAAAAAGAAAGAAAAATTCATGTACAATTCTATAAAAAAATAATGATTAATTGTTGACACATTCTATGTTAGAAAGCAAAAGAGAATAAAAGAAAAAATCTTGAATGCAATAACTCATTCAAATGATTGTACAAAATGGCCCAGTAAATTATTATTCAATATAAACAATTTTTATTGTAAATATAAGGCATCTCTCTTTTCTTGTGTTGATGTTTTCACTTGAGATTGTTTCTATTGTTCAAAAGCCTGTTGCATCTTGTGCTATGCCAGTAATGAAAGGAATGAAAGTGAAAACAGATTCACCAATGACTAGAAAAGCAAGGTTCGCATTATTTTAATGACTTCTTTTTTATTTGAATTCTGCAACAGTCGTATATCATTAAAAAAAAAAAAAAATTCAAGTTGCTGTAAATCTTGAGTTCGCATTGCAAGCATTAGTTGCAATTCAACATTATCAATTTGATGGGGATGTTGCAAGACAAAAAAGAGGTAGTTAATAACTGAAACAATATTTAACAGCAATTACATGGCTTTAATTTGATATTTTGTTTGTATAAAGAAATTGGACAATAACAATTACTACTATTTTTGTCATACTTAACTAGGGAAGGTGTTATGGAATTTTTATTGGTCAACCATCCCTTAGATTGTCCTATCTGTGATCAAGGTGGAGAATGTGATTTGCAGGTAAAGTTGTTATATTTGAAAACCCATGAATATCTTAACAAAAGTTAAATACATTTTAATGATGTGATTAGAACATTTTAAAGGATTTTAACTTGCAGCGGCAGTGTAGGCTTCTACAATTTAATACTGTAGACATTTCTTTTAGGACCAGTCTATGGCTTTTGGCAGTGATAGAAGTCGCTTTACTGACAATGCTTTTACTGGCAAACGAGCAGTTGAAGACAAGAACATTGGCCCACTTATCAAGACTATTATGACTAGATGCATTCACTGTACAAGATGTATAAGGTTATCTTTAATTTATTTAATATTTAACAAGGCCTGTGCCTATTAGCTTTCAAAAATCAATTGAAATTTAAAGTCATTTTATATATGAGTATCTAGCAGTATTTTTGAAAAGGTTAAATGAAATATTTTAAAATACAAGTCATTTTAGCAGAAAATATGTAAAGAAAAAACCTCAATTATATAATATATCTACCAGCACCAAACCCCCAATCATATATCTACCAGCACCAAACCCCCAATCATATAATTGATATATTATCTACCAGCACCTTAATAATATAATATATCTACCAGCACCAAACATTTTCGTATGCACTCTTATAGATCTAAAGAGCTTTGTTAGTCTTTTTGAAAGTATATAATGTAATTAGTAAAAATTAAAAAAGTTTGTAATAAAGGTACTAAAGAGAAAGTAAAAAGGTTTTTCTAGAGTCTTAGCTTTATACATTTTCTTAATTTTTTTTAGGTTGACCTCAAATTTATAAAATTTCCATTCCAATTTGAAAGAAATTGTGGCATTTGCAGATTTGCAAGTGAGATTGCAGGTGTAGATGACCTAGGTACGAGTGGACGAGGTACAGAAATGCAGGTTGGCACTTACGTGGAGAAGATGTTCAAATCTGAACTCTCAGGGAATGTAATTGATCTTTGCCCTGTTGGAGCTTTGACTTCCAAACCGTATGCTTTTACAGCCAGGCCATGGGAGATTAGGTATGCATTAAAAAAAATACTTCTGTCCTTATACAAGCTTTTAGTGAGATAAAATTTTGTAGAATGGTGCTGATTTAGAAAAAACCATATGCTACTGTTAATTGATTCAATGTTACATTAAAACTAATAAATCCTAGTGCCATGCATCAATATGAAATCTATAAAATTCTTTGGTTTCACCAGGAAAATTGAGAGCATTGATGTGATGGATGCTGTGGGCAGCAACATTGTAGTCAGTATGAGAACCAATGAGGTCATGCGAATTTTGCCAAGATTAAATGAGGTTTGAAAATACTTTTTTTTCCTGATGATATTTCCATAAGCGGAATTAAAACAATATTGAAATTGTTAAAACAGACATTGTTAAGGTGACATTTTCTTCTTAGTTTAGTTTTTCTTGCATTTGAAATGGTTGAAGTTGAAACAAATTTGATTCATCTAATTAAAATTGTATAACTTAGATCAAGAAATTATTTTTCATGTAAAAGAATTTCATTTTGATGAATGGATCAAGACTTTTAATAAAATATACTATCAATTAGTATATTTTTTGACTTGAGTCCTACAGTAAGTTAGGGAAATCTGGGAGCGAGCAATCCAAGTAAAGCTCTCTCTTCGTTCCACCCCAAACAATTTTTATTTTTGAATTTCTGGCCAATGTTCCATCTGAGGTTATTTGGTCCATGTGCAAAATAAAAAAAAAACAACCTCATGTGCTAAGAAAAAAACTAGTGTGCAACGTTTCAGAGCATACATTTTTTGATGCAAAATTTTACACCCACATACACATATATCCTTATAAAAATTTACTGCACAGTAATTCTAAACTGCTGCACGGCATGGCAGTGCAGCTTAAAGGGAACATTGTTTCTGACCCCTGATAATCTTCTTTTAAATATCTAAAATGTGTATTGAATCCTTCTTATGGTCTATTAATATCATCTAATATCTGTATAACTTTCTTGAGTTGCAGTCTTTTGTAGCTTATTAAAAAATGGCTAACTAGTATCTCTTAACATATAAATACTAATGATAATCCTGATTAATCTAAGCCTTTCTTATAAAACAAATATAAATAAATATTTTCAAAAATATTTGCATTTCACCCAATAATGTAACTTATATGTTGCTTTTACTTTGTATTTAAAATATTTTTTTTAACTTGAAAAGGAAGTTAATGAAGAGTGGATTTCTGATAAAACACGATTTGCTTATGATGGACTGAAGAGACAGAGACTGACAACACCATTTATTAGAGTGAACGAAGATTTGGTTCCCACAGACTGGGAAAATGCTTTTGTTAAGATAGCCGAAAAGGTAAGGATATTATTTTAGTTTTCAGTCATTCAATATTTATTAATGTTATGTATCTGTTTTGTCAAAGTCAACGGACTGATTATAAAAACATTGTACCTTTAAAAATTTTGATTTGTAAAAAAACACCTAGTCCAAAACATATAATAATTGTGTATATTGTAAAGCCCTTATAAATTGATAGTTAGGGACTGAATCTACTTTTAGGTCAAGTCCACAGAAAAGCCATCAATAGCTGGAGTTGTAGGAAAGTTAGCTGATGCTGAAGCTATGGTTTGTTTGAAGGACATGATAAATAGGCTTGGTGGAGAGATTCTTTGTACCGAGGAATCTTTTCCAATGACTACTTCAGGGTAAGTCTTGCATAACATTTTTGTTTTTGTTATGTTTAGTAAGCATAGTTTATTGATAAGTAGTACATATAGTTCAATGTGGATAGGTTAAAAAATTAATGGTCAGCAAGAAAGATTGCTTTTAAAATTTTCCTGCCAAGTTATCTAATGTCAGATTAAGTGTTGGGAAGGCAAGGGCAGCCTTTAAACAACTCAAGAATGTTTGGGTCTCCAGAAATCTAAGCAGCCATTCAAAAATAAGTATTTTCAACACCATATGCACCGGTGCTGCTACATGGGACAGAGACATGGAGAACAAAGGCCGTAAATTCAGAAATCAGTCCTTTATTAACAATTGTTAAAGAAGGATTCTCAGGATTCACTGGCTGGACAAAATCAGCAACCTGGAACTGTGGCAGCGGACATGTCAGAAGCCAATAGATCAAGAGATTCTCAAGAAGTGGTGGCAATGGATAAACCATATGCTTTGAAAACCTGCCTCCAATACAAAAAGGCAAGCCTTGAATTGGAACCCTAAAAGAAGTGAAAAAGACATCATCCAAGAAACACTTGGCACATAGGCAGACATCAAGAGAAAAGGTCATAATTGAAAATGCTGGAGAGGCTGACCTAGAGGATTCTCGGAGGGGGCCTATGCCCTTGGAAAGATTGCAGACATCGATGATGATTGACAGCTGATCCTCGTGGATGAGAAGGTTTAACTAAACAAATCCATCACTAATTTTTTTTTTAAAAAGTAAAAAAATTACTTCAGAAAATAACACAATATAATCCACAAAACAGGATTGACTTTAGATCCAACTACATCCTGAACTCAACGATTGCTGGCATTGAACAGTCTGACTTGATTCTTCTGATTGGCACTAACCCTAGACTGGAGGCTCCTTTGGTCAATGCCAGGATCAGAAAAACGTAAGTGCTAATGGTGATGTCCAAAACATTATGTTTGTCAAATTTTGTTTCACCTTAAAATTTAAAATGTGAGTTTTAATTTTAATTCTTTTTTTAAAATGTGACATTGTCTTTTGTATGAATTCAACATGTATTTGTTGTGTTCAAATGTAAAGCGTTAGTATTTATTTGTGCATTTTTTTAATTTTTACACTTTGGAAAGTTAATTCTGCTAGTTTTTAAATGTAAAATTAACATGTCCATATAAGTGTTAATATTTTATATGCTTTTGTGTTTCAGTTGGGTACACAATGAAGTGTGCATTGCTTTACTAGGTGCACCAGTGGATTTATCATATGACTATCAAGTAAATGACAAGTTTTCACATTTTGAAAATAAGGAATTATCTTTTTAAAAAAAATTATAAAATGCTGTCTAAATTAACTTTTTATATTTTAGGGTAGGGCAAAAAAAAAAAAGATAACCGATACTTAAGAAAAAACCCAACCCCCTCTACATTTTAAATGTACACTAACATTTTTTGTCACCCAAATATATAATACTGAAATAATAAATTAATTATTTTTTTTACATGTGTGCAAAATGTTTGCTTTTTGTAAACATTGAGATGAAAACTTCTTTCTAGATGAATATCTGGTTATTTCTTCTGGTGTTTTCTTCTATTTCTGTTTTATAATATGGAATATTTCAGATTATTATGTTATTTTTTAAAAATGTTTGTAAACTTCATTACTTTCACAGTATCTCGGCGACAGTTACACAGTTTTGAAAGATCTCACTACAGGAAAACACCCTCTCTGCCAGGTAAGTGTTTAAACCCTTCCAAAGATCTAAGAAATCATATTTGAACTTACATTAGAGTTAATAGCTAATTTTCTTATTCCTATTACTTTAATTAATGTTCCTCAAATCCATTAATATAATTGGTCCAACCTCATAGCCAAACAATCCTGACATCTTTTTTTCTGAGAATTGTTTTATTTTCATAGATTTAAATAATGACAATGTGCAATAAAATTGTTTCTCTCAAATCTTTCAGGCTCTGTCCAAGGCTAAGAAGCCTTTGATTATTCTTGGAACAGACTGTCTTCAACGTGATGATAGTCACATCATACTTAATGCTGCCAGGGAGTTATCTGAGAATGTTAAAAAGTCCTGCTCAAATAAAGATTGGAAAATATTCAATGTCCTACAGCAGGTCAGTGTATTGCAGAAATATCATAATAAAGTGTGGACTCCTTGATTGTTTTACATAAATAACAATGATAATTAACAGATTTGATGATAAACAAATCTTACTGGTTATGTGTTTAATCCGGGCATTCCCTAAAATTCTCAGACGATTCCTGTAAAACTTTTAAATTGATATGTTAAAACAATTAAACTTTATTTCCAAGTCATTCAATTGTAGATTGGCAAAAAATATAATATGAAGAAAAGGAATAGAGTTATCAAGTTCTTAAATTAACTTTAAAGTAATCTAGATAGAAGCTAATTAATACTTGACTTTCATGATAATTTTAAAACAAACTATTGTACTCCAATGAGACTTTAATTAAAGTGCATTGAAGAGGTTGCTTTTTACAAGGTCAATATAGTTCATTTCCTTGTGCAACATCAGACAACAGATGGGTATTGTCCAATAAGATAATTTCAAAGAGAACTGTGGATGATAATCTTAGACAACCAAACGTAAGGAGTACCCAACAGTACATGGCTATGCAACAAAATGGGATGGAAATTTATTAAATAAAACTTGGACAGACATAATAAACCATTACATTAAAAATATATATTTTGTATTGTAATTAATATTTAAATTCTTAAGTAAATAAAATATAATTAAAAGCAACTAAATTTTTACAAAAAGCAGAATTTTTTCAATAACTGTATGAAAAGCTTTTTAACTCAGAATGTATTTATATCATTCACACTAAACAATCAGAGTGCATCACAAGTGGGTGCCCTTGACCTCGGCTATCAGCCAGGTGTGAATGCCATAAAGACTGTGAAGCCTCAGCTGCTATTCATGCTTGGAGCTGATGCTGCCTCTTTCAAAAAACAAGATCTTTGCTACAATTCTACTATTGTTTATATAGGTAAAAAAATGTCGTCTTGACAGATAAACATTTTTAAAATAAGGCAATTAGAAGTAACAATTATGTTTATTGTAAATTAAAATTTTATATATATGTCATAGTTAATCTCTTACGTAAATTAGGTTACATGGTTATTATTCTGTGTTGTGTTACAATTTACAATAAGGATGTAATAATAAAAATAAGTCTTAAAAAGGTAAGTACAAATTTTAGAAGACTGAAGGAAAATTGTGTAAAGGTCAACAGAATATTAAAGAAAAGTCAAAGGGTAAATTTTAAAAAAAGTTTGATAAGACAGCTCATTTCAAAATTTTATTTTAAGAAATCGTCAGAACCCAGGAGTAAGTCTGCTTTATAAATGGAAAAACTTCGGATTGATTTTTAACCTACTTCCTCATATGCTTGTGAGCTCAAATTTTGCAGGTAGACTCGTGGTGATGATTAAAATGATCGGTCAATGTTTTACATGGATCGAATATACTTTAATTAAATTAATGAATTTTTAGATTATCTGTATGCGGAATGTAAATTTTGTGCTAGACTGTCGTGGTGCGTATCGTATTGAAAACCTTTTTAATATTTTCCTGTCGTGCGGTGCGCATTATATTGACCATTATTTTTAAAATATATTCTTGATCTGTAAATGTTTAGCCTAGTCTGTCAAGCGGTGCGCATAATATTAAACATGTTTTTATAACCCTTTTCCCGTGGTCAAATCGAGCTGAAATTTAGCAGGCAGACTGTAGTAGTTTTTTTTACTATAAATCCTTTATATATGAGAGATAAATAAAATTTTGGATTGTTGTGCAATGCACATTTAATGAACATACTTTTAGTTATGTCTTGTATATAAAGGATTTATAGTAAAAAACTTTGTTTTTTAAAAATTATTTTATTTAAATACAGAAATGTTAAGAAATTTCTTTGATGTCAAACTCCCTCGCGTATTGGCTCTGGTATTCTGCCATAACAAAACAAAAAAATAACTCCGGGTAATAAGCTAATACAGACTTATTGAAGTTACGTTTAACTGGTCCTGATTAACGGGACAGGTCCTGATCTGAGGACCGGTAAACTAATCAACCTTAGTTTGAAATTTTTTTACAATTAATATTGAAGATAACATTAACTATGAACTATATGTTAATGAGCTTATAATTAAATTAGAAGTACCGTATATACTCGAGTATAAGCCGACCCGAGTATAAGCCGAGACCCCTAATTTTACCACAAAAAACTGGGAAAAAGTATTGACTCGAGTATAAGCCTAGGGTGGGAAATGCGAAATGCAGCAGCTACTGGTAAATTTAAAAAATAATAGATACCAATAAAATTACATTAAAACACATAATATTTATTTCAAAGAGAAACAGTAAATTAGCTCTATATATATATTGTTGTTAGCTAATCTCTATTCTTCTTCCGGTCTTATTCAAGAACCTCACTCTATTAATTAATTCTCACAATGACTATCAAGAGTTATTTCCCTTATTACATACATAAACATATGCACATATCAGGGCCACACACAGGAATGGCTCACCTGGCTGGCTGGGCTTCGTTTTTAATTATAGGGGCTCAGGTGCTCAGAAGGCGCGGAGGAGGACGTCCGCCTAGGTCTCTTCTCTCTGACGTCACTGGTTGCTAGACGCCAATCAGCAGGCGATCTAGAAACCAGTGGAGACGGGGTGGGCAGCGGCGGCTTCTAGTATTCTGCTGAGCGGAGGAGGTCTTGGCACGCCAGTCTTCGCTCTCCTCTCGATTACGTCACTGGTTGCTAGATGCCAGTCGGGAGGCGATCTAGCAACCAGTGGAGGCGGGGCGGGCTGCAGTGACTAGATCAGTTTAGGCAGGCGGGCTGCAGTGACTACAGGCTAATATCTGGCTGCAGAGCGGTGGCATTTTCTGGGGTAATTTTTTTTTTCACTCGAGTATAAGCCGAGGGGGTGCTTTTTCAGCACAAAAAATGTGCTGAAAAAGTCGGCTTATACTCGAGTATATACGGTAATTGCCAAGTGCCATATCTGAATGTTTGTTTTGTGGAGTAGGTAAGAACTTCACAGAAGCGCAAATTTTATTATATTTTTTCAAATTACTACTTTTTAGTTATTTTGCATTAAATAACAAGATACGCATGACCCTTGGAACATAAATATGAACTCATGACCCTTGGAACATAAATATGAGCTCAGATTGCTACAAAAAAAAATCTGCGTACTATGAAATAAGATAACTTTTTACAAAGTAAATAATGATAAAATATTTACATGTCCTACTAGTGTTCACTCTAAGGTACATTGGTCCTTGTACAAAGTAAGAGAAATCCTGTGCAACGTTGCACAGCATTCATTATTTGTGCAATAGTTTACTAAATCTGCAGCACTGTAATTCTAAACTGTTGTGGGGTATCTGACCGCACTGTCATCCCGCAAGACCGCACTGTCATGTAGCTTAAAGGGAACATTGGGTCAAACCAGGGGAAACAACCATAAAAAATATTTGAAATTTATTTATGTCAGAGAATTATACATTTAATTTAATCCAAAATATTATTTCACCATAACAAAATAAACTTAATAAAAAAATCATTAAAAAACCTACAACATCTTCCTCTGCTGCTGATAGTCAATTCTTATTGGTTCAGTGCTTGAAAGGTAAAAAGCAGTTTTTCTAAAACCAGTATGTAGAATTTGTGATCAGTTTTTGTTTGGGGCTTTTTTAGTAGTAAATAGTGAGTGCTACTTTTCTTTGTATTTTGTATGTTTGAAAGACATCAAACTTGAAAAATATCAAGAAGACTTGTAGATACTGTCAAATTGAGGCGACTTACACATCATATTTTCCATTTATTGTCAATGCCGTGGGCTTCATGACAAAAACTCACTTTCTTGTTGGTCATTTGGCTTGGTGCGCGGTGGTCATTTTCTATCTGTAATGTAGAAACTGAATAAATTGTTGATACTAACTGATGACTTTTGCTAAATTGGCCAATTGAATGCAGGCCATTTTATAGTATTTATTATATTTTATATTTTGATCTAATCACAAATGCTTAAAAATTATAGTACAAATTGTCAAATGAACTATTTGATCACCTGGATCAACATACCCCAAAACTCAATTTTGTGCCTGCTCTCTTAGAAAAGATTCAAATAACTTTTCAACATGTTATAATTAGAACTGTAAAACAAGCTGATGGTTTGTGTAGGTCATCATGGAGACTATGGAGCACAGATAGCTGACATTGTTCTTCCTGCGGCAGCATACACAGAGAAAGATGCCATATATGTTAACTTGGAGGGGCGTGTTCAAATTGGTCGACAAGCTGTGAGCCCACCTGGAATGGCTCGGCATGACTGGAAAATAATTAGGGCTCTTTCTGAGGTGAAGTATAATTAATTTTTTTAAAAAGTAGTTGATACAATAAAATTTTTATTTCATTGTTCACTAGAAATATCACATACATGAAAGCAATTCATGACAGAGAGATTCAGAAACATAAAGACAATGGAAGGAATTGTTTCAGTTATAAATTGTTAGCTAGCATACATGGAAGAAACCTCCTCATTTTGAAATTCTTTCATTTTTTTTTTTTTACCTAATTGATGTTATAAATTGGGTGTTTTTCTTGTCAGATTTTGGGTGTGACGTTACCCTATGAGAAAATATCAGATGTCCGCTCCAGACTTGCTGAGATCTCTCCATCATTTAACTACCCAGGACAAGTCAGTGAATCTGGCTTTGAAAGTCAAGCCTACAAATTACAGAGTGTAAGTTCAAATCTGAAGATCAATATCAATGATTAAGAGCAAGACTACAGAATGAAATTAACTTTGGTGGTGTGTTAGGGCAGGACTGAACATTTACCAAAGAATAAAATCTTCTCATACATGTGCAATTATCTACTTTATAGCATCAGATGCAATTTTTTAAAAACTTTGTTTTCCCCATCAACTTTAAAAAAAATTTATGTCAATGATGTCAATCATGTTGATGATATTACTTATTATATTACTTAAAGGCATTAAAATACAGATTGTGTCAAAACTATGCAATATTTAAAAAGTTGATTGAATTTTGTTCTTCCATCAAATAGGAATTGAAGCCCAAAGTAACAGAGCCATGTCCCAATCCCATTGTTCCCAACAAGTTGACGCTACGAGACTTTTTTATGACGGACCCAATCTCTAGAGCTTCACTGACTATGGCCAAATGCATTCAGGCCTATGATGAATCAGAGAAGAATCCCTACTCTAAAAAAGAAGCAGTGTAAGATTTTCAAATTAGAATTAAAATAATTATCTATTGAGTTGATTGTAGTGCAGGTCTGTGCGATATGTACATCTAGACTCTATACAAAAATAACCAGCTAAAAATAAAACTAGAGAATTAACATGAAAAAATAAAATTGTAACAGAAGTAAATGTTATCAAATTTTTGATCTCTTTAGTATTTAGTCTTAGTTTCCAAATAAACTATTATTTTATTTTGAATTAATATTTCCATTGTTTCCCCTTAAAATTGTTGTTGAAACATTCAATAGCCAAGTACATGTATTGAATGTCTGGGTTATAAAAGATATTAAATCTCTTTGTAAATTTGTTGACCAGTGCATGAGATCCTTTTATCGAAAGGGATATAACTGTTAATGTGAGTTAAAAGTGATTACTGTAATGTACCTTAAATCTCCCCCAAAACTAGCCCAGAAGTCAGTCAATCACACAGAAATAACATAATTTTGTTATTATAAATGTGCTTTTTAAATTTAGGTTAATTGTTGATTCAGTTTTTAGGAGAAGATGGACTTATTTTAAATTAAAAAAAAAAAAATCTAATTAAATGAGGGAAAAAAAAGTTGAATGTAGTATGTCTTTGTAAATTGTATGTGGGTTATGTCATATGTAGTTGTCTAAAATTTCTCAATATTTATAATGTATGTACATAATACCAAGTTCCAACAGTAAAAACTAATGATTTCACTAAGGCTTTTTTCTTGATTTTAGAATTGATAACTTATCATGATGATGTTCATGTTTGAAACTGATGTAACCATCAAGGTTTCACACATGATTCAGATAAATAACACAATAATGAATTTTGAATAAACTAAATAATGCTTGTTACGAGCTGTTAATAATTTGTGGTTGCTCTTAACAAGAACTATTTCATCTAGTTTTTTAAAATGCTGCATAAGTGTATGGCTTGGGGTTAAGGAAATACCACTGCAACATTTGGTTATGTGCTTATGTTGTAAACATTTATCTTATGTCACCTCCCACAGTTGTTACACATACTGAACTACGCCCTCTCCACACACTGTTAGCATGACTGCTGGTCTTACACCATCACCAATATGGGGTGGCCGATTAGGATTCCTGGCATGCAGGATATCCGGGATGGAAATCTGGATTTCTGGCACTATCCGGATTTGCCATATACTTTTGGCAGATCCAGGTCATATCCGGATATCAATGTAGTTAAGAATTATTTAAAATCAAATTAAATTAGTTAAATAAAAGAGCAGTTTTTATTAAGCTTATTAATGGTTCAGCGGTCCTGAGATTGGGACAGGTCTTGTTATAACCTTAGCTTCAATTGGTATAAGCTAATAACCCGGAGTTCACTTTTTTTCTCCGTTACAGCAGCATACGAGAGAAAGTACAACATGCGAGCAATATCAAAGTGCTTTCTGATTATTTTTAGTATATAAATAGTATACACGCCATCACTATTAGAGCAGTTCAGCTGATGAACGATTTTTAAAAAAAATTTGGTTAGTCGCAGGGGCTTAGTACACAACACTACATATTTGTTACACACGACACAGTTTGCTGAACTCCGTTCAAGTTCGTTCATTCAATTCATTGTAAAATGTTCTTTGTTGATGTTGACATTGTCACAAACTGTCACTGAAGATAGTAGATACTCTCCATATGCTGGATAATAAATATTTAAATAAATAGTATTAACTCTTAATGTACCAAAGCGCGGTAATCCGCAGTTTACCTTTTAGTACCAAAGAGCGGTAATGCGCGACTCGATAGAACTCTCTTTAGAAACGAAATTACAGAAAATAAAAACTATTCAGTGCGGGATGAACGATGTTTTTGACTTCCGGCAATGGCGGCTGTTTACCTCGCTAGTGATATCGCTCGATTCGTGATGTTTTTTGGAAGTTTTTACGTTTTTTTTTTAAAATGCGATTTTGCTATACTTTGTTGCTAAAATAATAGTACTAAACTACAGGTAAAAATAGTTTTAAACTCAAAACGGTCTTTCGGATACATAAAATAACCATTCTTATTCTAAAAGATGACGTCAGTATGATTATAATTATAAAAATGGATTTAACGCAATTTTTTAAATTTTATAACCGGTTGATCGCAATTCGGGAAATTCTTATGGTACTGAGGTGGAAGTTTTCCGAAACCTTATGGCACATTAAGAGTTAAATAGTAGTTAAGTACACCCCCTTAGCTCTTACACTTAAATCCATAGATATCCGGATCTGGCAAATATTTTGGGCCAACTATCCGGATCTGGCAAATATTGGGGGCCAACTCTCCGGATGTGGCAAATATTTGGGGGCAACTATCCGGATCTGGCAAATTAAGTCAAAAAACATATCTAGCCAATATATCACCAATATACTCGCATTATCTTTGTATTACAACTGCCCTTACCTTGTGGTCACACTTCATTTTTTCAACTCACTTGATTTTTGTCAATATTCACTTAACCTAACATTTGTGCCTATAACTTAAAGAGGGCAAACATTATCCAAGGTTTTCTAATGTGAAACCTCAGGATTTAACCTTAGGGGGGAAAAAACGAACCTTTAAACTTAAAAGCCTTTGTACTGCTGATATTTGGCCATGTGTCTGCAGTCTGGGAGCCATGCACTCGGAAGACCAAAAAGAGATTGTAGGTAGCCTTGTTACAGTGACAGCTAGCAAACTTTGTTCTGATTGCTTCCTGTTTCCCAACCTATATTCGATGAGGCATCATGCTCACAGACATATTAATATATACATACAAACATACAAAATCATAACTTTGTACAGGAGCCTTAATGACCTAGAGCAGTTGTTCCCAAACTTTTTAGACCATGGACCTCTTTTTATAGTCTAAACTTGCCCATGGACCCCAAAGTGAAAAACTACATAAATGCATATTTTATCATAAAAAAAATAAAAATAAAAAGCAACATTTTGAGAAAGAATTGTTAATTGAAATCATTGCAATTGTTTAAAGTTAACAATTAATGACTTTGATGAGCGTGATTAGATTTTATGAGTGTATCTCACTAGACTGTCCATCTGCTGGTAATTTGCGGGACAGTTCCTAAATTTCACCTCTGTCCCGGAATCCTGTCAGGGACGCAATTTGTCCCGGAATTTAGAAATTAAAAAGTTTTTGTATGAAAATTAAGTATTTTTTATGAATAAAGTCAAAAGTGATCGTTAAAATTTAACTGTCATTCATATTTTTAAAAAACTTTTGTCAAGCACGTCGATCCAAATTTTTGGAAGCAAGAAAAATTATAAATTTTGCTATTTCTAAGTGTTTAAGGTGGTCCTGGGGGGAAAAAATCGATGTCAAGATTTATAAACACTTTAGTATTCATACTGTGCGCACAGAGTCATTTAAAAGTTTTTGTGATTTGATGGACACTGGCTATCGATCTTTGAAGAGCCACTCAGGCACCCGATTTTTGACACTTGAACCAGCTATTCAAAGAATTATTGAACTGTACGAGCCTCTTCAAAATTATTTTCTCAGCTTAAAAAAATGTGCTCCAATAATTTCTTCATTTTTTGACAACAAGCAAAGCAAGTTTTGGCTGCTTTTTATTGTCAACCAGCTCAAAAACATAAGTGATTCGATCAGACTTATTGAAAGCTCCTCAACAACATCATTTGAAGCATACGATGAGATATCAACTTTAAAGATTAAATTAAAAAATAAAATGAACTGCTCCTTTCTTCCCTCTGCATCGCAACAAGAATTTTCTAAATTTGACAAAAACACACAAAATAAGATCAAAGAAAAAGTCAAAGAATTTTACAGTGTCGTCATTGAATACTTTGATTTATGGGAAAAAACTGTCGATGGTTCAGAAGTGTTTGCTTGGATGATTTTGCAAAATTGTCCAGACTGGATTAAAGTTGAAGAATCATTAGACTTTGTTGCACAGCGATATGGAGAGGAAATTAAGTCAATAATTAATCGAGATCTTTTGTTTGACGAATTTAATCTTATCAAAGATTTTATAACTGACAATTTGCAGAAATGGTTACAAGAAAAGCTTTCACCTGATAAGATTTGGGCAAATTTATTTATTCACTTTCGCACCAACACAGGACAACTGGTAAATTTAGAAAAACTAGTGCAATTTGCTTTCGCATTAGCAGGAACCTCCACTGAAGTTGAGCGCTTGTTTTCTTACATGAATCAGATTTGGACTGACCAAAGAAGCCAGCTGGAGGTCTCAAAAGTTGATGCCCTCTTATCAATTCAATACAATTCAAACATGAATTGCAGCATTTTCTATGATACCATCAAGAAGAATGACAAATTTCTTGAAAAAATCCACTCAAGCGAAAAATATAATTAAAAATTTACAGTAATATTCGAAAGGGTTACCTATTAAAAATATATTGAATTTAAAGAGTTTTTAAAAAGAATAAAAATTTTTAAAAAATTAATGAATGGCTATTTTATGATTGCTTTATGATTTAAGTGAGCTATTTAAAGAAATTTTTTAGGTTTTTACATATTTCTAATTTGTCCCGGAATTGAACAAAAATGTCCCGGATTTTTTCAAAAACCTCTGGACAGTCTACCACAAGCACTAATTTCTAGTTAGTTTCTATTTTTTGGGATGAGGTTTATAAAGGCACTAAATCCTTGAGGGAAGCCCAACAACTTCTTTATAATAATGCAGGATATAAAATTGGGGTCTGTTTTTTAACCATAATTTGTGGTATCAAAAATTGGTTGAGTTCCTTATATGTGGATATTTCAATAAGCTGCTGCTGTATTATGTAATAATCTGTGTTTGGGATCTAAATTTTTCCAAGAGCAAAAGGGTTTAACATCCAGTCAAGAATATCAAAGGAAGAAATGTCTTCAAATCTTTGGTCCAGACTTTATGAAGAGCCTTTAAATTTTGACAGTAGGCAAGCGAATTTGTACCTCTATTTTTGCAATTTCGAGAAAACAAGATTCTCCTGTTCTCAAGTTTTGTTTGCACAGAGAAACGTTTGCAACAAAAAAAACAAAAGATATTAGGCTTTTAGTTTGATTAAATTGAATTGGTCATCCTGTTAATTCAAATAAGTTTCTTTAAATTTGTCAAATGAATCATTCATTAAGGATTGTAATTTTTTATTAGTTAATTGTTTTGCAAATCATTGTGTTTGCTTTTCAGGAATTCCAACACTGAATCAAAGAGAGCATGAAATAGATTGAAATATGCACTTCTTGATAACCAACATACTTCTGCGTGAATAAGTAAATGATTATAGTCTTCGTCATTTTCCAAAAAAGTTGAGCAAATCTCTCTTTTCATGAAGGAATTCCTTTTGATTTTATTAACTGCTCTGACATAATTTAGTGATCCCTGCATACCCTGACCAATATTTTTGTGTAAATAAATTATGTTGAAAGATGAAAGGATGTACAGAAAAAACATTCGGTACAGCTTGGTTTAAGTATACCAGGAAGCTAAGAGTGAAGCATTCTTTAACTTCAAAAAATATTTTAATTCAGTAAATAATATTTCACCTCTTGTATGTTTCCAAAGATTTAGCCATACTTCAAATATTCAACAACACAGTAATGTAAGCATTTTTTCTTCAGCTACCTCATTCTATTATCTGTTGTAATAAACCACTGTTAATAATTATTAACTTTTTTCAGTGGAGTGGTGCTGTAAAGCCCTTTAAAAAAGTATTTAATGTTTGGAAAAAAATTAAATTAATATAACAAACTACCAGACACATCGAAAACTACCCCCACATTGAAACCCTCCTAGATTCATGATAAAAAATTGTATTATTAATTATTCTGACCTAGTTATAGGAATTCTGGATTTCGTACCACTGACCTTTCAATATACCAAGTATTTTGATTATTATAGTTATAGCTGTGGAAAATACCATAGTTCCTTTTCTAGGTAAAAAAAAAACCCATTGCATTATGTATTCCATGACTAATAATAGTATAGCACTAAAATGGTATTTAAGTAGTAGAAAAAGCCTTCAGATAGAATTTTATTATTTTCAATTTATTATAATTTCCATAATAATAAAAATGGTTCACAATTCTATTATTTTATATTAAATCTTACACGGACCCTGGATGTATTCAAGGACCCCGAAATCAATTTTAATTTTCCTAGGACCCCAGAATGGTACTGGGGACAACTTGATGTCTGTAGGGACCACTTTGGGAACCACTGATCTTCCTTAATAAAGTGAAGAAGAATCCTTAGATCAATCATGTCCTCTTATAGACCAATGATGTTTCACTTAGACCTATCATGTCACACTTAGACCTATCGTGTCACATTTAGACCAGTTATGTCACACTTAGACATCATGTCACACATAGACCTATCATGTCACATTTAGACCAATCATGTCACACATAGACAAATCAAGTCCAATGATGTTTCACTTAGACCTATCATGTCACACTTAGACCTATCATGTCACATTTAGACCAATCATGTAACACATAGACAAATCAAGTCCAATGATGTTTCACTTAGACCTATCATGTCACACTTAGACCTATCATGTCACACTTAGACCTATCATGTCACACATATACCTATCATGTCACACCTAGTACTATCATGTCACCTTTAGACCTATCATGTCACACTTAGACCTATCATGTCACACATAGAACTATCATGTCACATTTAGACCAATCATGTCACACTTAGACCAATCATATCACACTTAGATCTATCATGTCACACTTAGACCAATCATGTCACACTTAGACCTGTCATGTCACACTTAGACTTATCATGTCACACTTAGACCAATCATGTCACACTTAGACCAATCATGTCACACTTAGACCAATCATTTCACCCTTAGACCAATCATGTCACACTTAGACCTGTCATGTCACACTTAGACCTATCATGTCACATTTAGACCAATCATGTCACACTTAGACCTATCATGACACATTTAGACCAATCATGTCACACTTAGACCAATCACGTCACACTTAGATTTAGATCAATCATGTCACACATAGACCTGTCATGTCACACATAGACCTATCATGTCACATTTAGACCAATCATGTCACACATAGACCTATCATGTCACACATAGACCTATCATGTCACATTTAGACCAATCATGTCACACTTAGACCAATCATATCACACTTAGATCTATCATGTCACACTTAGACCAATCATGTCACACTTAGACCTGTCATGTCACACTTAGACTTATCATGTCACACTTAGACCAATCATGTCACCCTTAGACCAATCATGTCACACTTAGACCTGTCATGTCACACTTAGACCTATCATGTCACACTTAGACCTGTCATGTCACACTTAGACCTATCATGTCACATTTAGACCAATCATGTCACACTTAGACTTATCATGACACATTTAGACCAATCATGTCACACTTAGACCAATCATGTCACACTTAGATTTAGATCAATCATGTCACACATAGACCTATCATGTCACACATATACCTATCATGACACATTTAGACCAATCATGTCACACATGTACCTATCATGTCACACATAGACCTATCATGTCACACATAAACCTATCATGTCATACATAGACCAATCATGTCATACATAGACCAATGTACTAAGCAACCATTTAACAAGTGTAAGTGTAACAACAAGCTTTATTATAACAAAATGACATTCTTTTGATTTAACTGATTCAATGATCACTCACATCGCAACATTTACTCAGCCAAAAACTCATCAATTCATTTGACTAATCATTGCACAAAAGTTTGCTTTTTACAAATGCCTTCTGTAACACATTTTCAAGTCATGTTTCTGTAGAAAATGATACCAAAATAAATACAACCGTTCTACTAACTATCAACAAAATCGATTTAGTACTTGTGGAATTTATTTGTAATACAAATTGTATTTCGAAATTTTATTACCAGTACATTTTTACCAGTCTGTGCCTTAGAACATTGAAATTTAAGATTCATTTGAAAAAATGCATAAATAAGAAGCACAACCTACAGTATATTTAATTTTGACAATAATTGAAAACATCTTTATTTAATATAATTCCCATTTAATATTAATATGAATATGTCAATAATAAATGAGATATCAAATAAGACACAACCAGAAACGGAGTCTATTGTAGGGAACAATGTTAGTGGAATTTTTTAAAAAGCATTATTAATTTTAATTCTGATACCTCCACTTAAAAAAAAAACAACAAAAAAAACCAAAAAAACAACACCTCTAATACTTAAAAAAGCAAACTAAACAGTGCATTTGATGGAACCAATTGTTCATTAGATTAAAAATGTACAAGAAGTGTGCATGGCAAAATATATGTACATAGCCATAATTGGTGCTTCATACAATTAATAATTAATACAAATAGGTTCACTCAAGAAATTAGCACTTAAATGTGAGCAAAGAATTAATAAAGGCACTGTGAATGTGATGGAATCTCATCAAAGGTCTATGCACAACTTCAGATCTCTTGTATTTACAGTTTCCATAGAACAGTTAAGGTGTATAAAAGATACCTGAAAAACATCGAGATAAAAGAAAAATGCCACACCAAGTTCTTTTTTGGGATTACAAAGTCCTGTTATTGTAACATACATTTCTTAAGTTTTCTTGAACTTTTTAATGTATGTTGTCACTAGTAAAAACTACTAGTATAAAAATGTTTTAAACATCCAATAGTAAAATAAACATCATGTCATACTCATACATAAAACTTATTAGATGTATAATTGTTTGGGAATACTTTAAATGAACTGTAGTCTATAAAATAGTCATAAATATAGGCTAATATTTTGTATAGTCATGCATATAAATTTAGTAGGGCCCCTCATATAAACTTATGCCTCAAAGGTGATGTGAGTAAAACTTACCTGCAATACATGCGGTCAAGAAGCACGCAACATTTCCCGCCAGCATGGCCCTAAACACAATTTTAGAGAGATCTCCTTTCCTGTTGGGGGCCATGGCACCCAGGGCGCCCAGTTGAATTCCCATGGATGATATGTTGGAAAAACCACACAGGGCGTAAGTGGCGATAACCACAGATCTGTCCTGAAATAGAAAGGGTTTCAAAAGTTAATAATTATCCTAAATGTAAAGTAAAAAGATTATTTGGTGCTGATTAAAATCACGAACGTAAGTAAACATGCTTCTGAAGGTCAGTATCAATTCAAATCATGAAACGTCTGGATTGCGTGTCTCATTGAACCGGATTAGGTGTGTGGGGGGGGGGAGGGTTAATATAATGGACATGTGATTTTTTGGAATCTCCTAAAATAAATCTATTAACACCTATCTTCAACGAGTTACATGTGAACACCTATCTCTAACGAGTTACATGTGAACACACATCTTTAACGAGTTACCTGTGAACACACATCTTTAACGAGTTACATGTGAACACACATCTTCAACGAGTTACATGTGAACACACATCTTTAACGAATTACATGTGAACACACATCTTTAACGAGATACATGTGAACACACATCTTTAACGAGTTACCTGTGAACACACATCTTTAACGAGTTACATGTGAACACACATCTTTAAGGAGTTACCTGGGAACACACATCTTTAACGAGTTACGTGTGAACACACATCTTTAAGGAGTTACCTGGGTACACACATCTTTAACGAGTTACATGTGAACACACATCTTTAAGGAGTTACCTGGGAACACACATCTTTAACGAGTTACATGTGAACACACATCTTTAAGGAGTTACCTGGGAACACACATCTTTAACGAGTTACATGTGGACACAAATCTTTAACGAGTTACATGTGAACACCTATCTTTAACGAGTTACATGTGAACACAAATCTTTAGCGATTTACATGTGAACACCTATCTTTAACGAGTTACATGAAACAGGTGAGAGATTTTCAATGAAGTTACACAAGCGTTCTCAAAAGCTAAACAGTCACGAAAGTTGTTGATAACTTTATAATAGATGCATTGGGATTAAAGTTTAAGTGTTAAATTATCGCGATATTGATGAAAGACATCTATCACAGAGTTAAAAAAAATAAAATAAAACAGCTTCATCTTTAAATTCTAAACGTTTCGAACTAAGACGTCAACTCTTGACTAGACCTTATACTTGTGACCTGGACTAGAGGATGTCCACCAGACTAGACCTGATACTTGTGACCTGGACTAGAGGATGTCCACCAGACTAGACCTGATACTTGTGACCTAGACCTGATACTTGTGACCTGGACTAGAGGATGTCCACCAGACTAGACCTTATACTTGTGACGAAGACTAGAGGATGTCCACCAGATGTGTTAAGTTAGGGTAAAGTTAGGCTTAAGGTTTAGTCAGTTAAGGGTTAAAATTTAGGTTTATTCAAAAGGTAGGGTTAAGATTAGGTAATGGTAAGGTTTGCAGTTAACATTTGTGCTAATGTAAATTACGGTTAAGTTACGTTAAAGGCTACCAAATTAAGGTTAAAATTATGTTAATATAAACTTCCCAGTGTTGTGACGGGTGTCAGGGAAACATTATAGAGTTATTGGGTTTTCCCTGACATTGCAATGTTTTTACTTGTGTTTGGTGCGGTGCGCACGGTATGAAAGAGTATGACGTAATAGTGTGAACGTGACGTAGTGAGAAGTGAGAAGGCAGTTGTTGTGAGCAAGAGATAGAGGTCGGTTGGTATATGGAGGAACCTTGGACCTGCAGTACACAAGGGATACACGAGTTTTAGCGTTGCACAGTGTTCGTCTGTTGGACTGAGAGTTGTTACATGTGATGTTAAGACACATGGAGTTGTACTACGATTAATAAAGATTGCTGTTAGTACAAGGACTTTGTGTTCGGTCTGTGTGCGCAAGTTGGCGGTAAAGCAACGATCAGAACCCCTAGACAACGAATCCCGACAACGGGGAACAATTTTAAAACAAATTGTAAAGCAGGTGAAGAAAGATAACGAAAAACGCCGAAAAAAGCCTGAACCGGTTACTTCCCGTAAATGACACGTATAACCCTTGAACTCATATCTAATACTGATAATTTTTTGAATGAACATCATTTGATGAGCTGATATTTGAAAAAAAATCCGATAGCTATGTTTTAATTTAAACGTTTATCAAATCTATTATTGTCCATTATATTTTTCTTGTGAAAAAATTGTTGAGATAACATGATAAGGTCATCCACAAACTAGTGCAGTGTCGGAGAATTATCTGAGCAAAGGTGCTCTAAAATTATAATAAACGCAGCAGTGAATTCAGTAATGGACTTCAGTTAGGCTGAACTTGATTAAAACCAGACTGAACTTGATTTAGTTAGACTTAGACTGAACTTGATTTAGTTAGACTGAACTTGATTTAGTTAGACTGAACTTGGTTAGTTAGGCTGAACTTGATTTAGTTAGACTGAACTTGATTTAGTTAGACTGAACTTGGTTAGTTAGACTGAACTTGATTTAGTTTGACTGAACTTGATTTAGTTAGACTGAACTAGATTAGTTAGACTGAACTTGGTTAGTTAGGCTGAACTTGATTAGTTAGACTGAACTTGATTAGTTAGGCTGAACTTGATTTAGTTAGACTGAACTTGATTTAGTTAGACTGAACCTGATTTTAGACTGAACTTGATTATTTAGGCTGAACTTGATTTATTTCGGCTAAATTTTATTATTTAAATATTTCGATTGGAATCGATTTATTTTATTTCACATGGGTTATTTCTGTTAACCTGAATTTTAACATTTGTAATTAGTTGAGAAGTAAAATTTTGACAAAAGTGAACTTAACACATCTAAGTGGAACCACTAGACTCTAGACTCATAGAAAAGGCCAAGGTGAAGGCCAATTTGAAGAATTGACTTGAAATTAAACCAGGAAGTGATGTGTAACTGATAAATTTGTTATCTCGTCAGTTTCTTTATATTTTATCGCCTGTTGGTGTGCGTGTCTGTGTATTTGTTTTGTTTGCATGTTTTGTTAAAAAAAGCATAAAAGAGAGAGAGGGTGATAGGTGGGAGAGAGGGGGGAGGAAGAGACAGAGAGAGGCAGAGAAAGAGAGAGAATATGTTAGAGAAAGAAAAAGAAAGGGGGTGACAGGAAGTGGATGGTAAAATGGAAAAGGGTCCGTTCATGTATGATGTCTCGCAATTTTGGCTGATTTTCTACCCCCCTCCCCCTCGTCACAAAAACGTGAAACCCAGTCCTATAAGACGTCACAAAGCTGTGACCCCACTCCCCTTTAAAGCAGTATTTATTTTTTAAATGAGCATGTTTCAAATCATTTTATTGTCCTTTTAGTATCATTTAGTGTAAGGCTGCATTCAAATATCGAAACACGCGTGAATACAATAAAAAAAGTAATAAAATAAATAGTAAGAAATTGAATATTTAAATGGGAATTTTATTTAAGGTAACGTGCTTTGACGTGATGTCACAATTCTTAAACTCCTCCCTCCCCCCTCGTCACAAATGCGGGGAACTCCTTCCCCCCTAGGTGTGAGACGTCATTTATGGACGCCCCAAAAACAGCTGCAATATAGTTGGTGGAAAAGTGAGCCAGTATATCTGGTAGAAAAGGGAGTCAATATTATAGCTGACAGAAAAGTGAGCCAGTATATCTGGTAGAAAAGGGAGTCTATATTATAGCTGACAGAAAAGAGAGACCATATGGCTGGCAGAAAGGGATATAATATTGTATGGAATCTAGGTAGGTTAGTCAGCCTTCAAAGAGACGGCTTGTCCTTGGAGGCAGAACGGGGGCGAGTCCAGAGAGCCAGTAGACCAGTGATAACCACTACACTACGAATCATATGTTATTCTGTAAAGGAACAACGCAAATGAATGCAAGAAGCATTGTTGACACAAGTGAATGCAAGAAGCATTGTTGCCACAGCCCCCTCCCCCCACCTTTTTTTCTTTTCATCCCACTCCGCTTGCCCCCTGTGATCTTTCGACCCCAGCAAGGGTCATTCGTCATGCTCATTTGCACATGGTCGTTTACGTGAAATATATATATATATATATATATATATNGATTTACGCACATGATCTTGCAGCTTCTGCTGTGGCTGTACAAGCCCACTCGTGAATGGCAGCCTTTGCTGCACTTCTCACACTGAAAGGTAGTGCTAGTGGTTGACTGAATTGCTCTGCTTTTCCTCATTAGGCGAATTTCGTCTGCGACCTGTTGCAGGTATTTTTCCCCTGCTTCAAGCCCAGCAGTCAGTGCCTGTCTCCAACTGTACCTGTCCCCAGCGAGTTCCTCCCAGCTATTTATGTCAATGCCAATAGCTTTGAGGTCTCTCTTGCACACATCTTTGTAACGGAGGTGATGCCGGCCTGTGGTCCTCTTTCCTTTGGCTAGCTCAGAATAGAGGATGTCCTTTGGTATTCTGCCATCCTCCAATCTGCGCACATGTCCCAACCACCTAAGCCGACGCTGGCGAAGAAGAGTTGTCATGCTTTGGGTTTTCGCCCGTTGTAGCACTTCGTTGTTGGTGACATGGTCCTGCCAGGTGATTCCCAGGATGCGCCGGAGACAGCGCATGTGGAAAGCACTCAATCTCCTTTCTTGTCTGGAGTATAGGGTCCAGGATTCTCTGGCATAAAGGAGGGTGCTTAGCACACATGCCCTGTAAACAGCAATTTTGGTATTGATGATCAGATTTTTGTTGCTCCATACTCTTTTTGAGAGCCTGGCCAGAGTTGTAGAGGCCTTGCCGATCCTTAAGTCTAGGTCGAAATCAAGGGACAGGTTGTTGGTGATGTTGGATCCAAGGTATGTAAAGCGTTCCACGGCCTCAAGTTGGCAGCCATCGATGGTGATGTTGGGTGGGTCAGCGTCTTGGGCCATCACGTTGTTTTTTTTTAGGCTGATGGTTAGTCCGAAGTCCCTGGCGGCCTTGGCAAAGCGGTCCATCAGGCTTTGCAAATCAGCTACGTTGTGAGTTGCAATGTCAGCATCGTCTGCAAAAAGCATGTCCCTGATGACCGTTTCTCGGATCTTCGTCTTTGCTTTCAGCCTGGCCAGATTAAATAGTTTACCATCAGAACGTGTATGAAGATAGATCCCCTCTGTTGAGGATCCAAAAGCATGTTTCAACAGGCAGGCAAAAAAGATGCAAAAGAGTGTCGGGGCGAGGACGCAGCCCTGTTTGACTCCACTGAGGATATCGACTTGAGGGGAAGTTGAACCGTCAATCTGCACCGTGCCTTTCATACCATTGTGGAATGACTGTATAATGTTAAGCAGTTTTGGTGGGCAGCCAACTTTTGCCAAGACTGTAAACAGACCATCTCTGCTGACCAGGTCAAAAGCCTTTGTTAAATCAATGAAGGCCAGTTAAAGGGGCATGTGTTGCTCTCGGCACTTTTCTTGAAGTTGTCTTAAAGAAAAGATCATGTCGATTGTTGACCTTTCTGCCCGGAAACCGCACTGTGATTCAGGATATACTCTTTCAGCAAGTCTTTGCAGTTTATTTAAAACAACGCGTGCAAAGACTTTACCCACGATGCTAAGGAGAGAAATGCCTCTGTAGTTGTTACAATCACTTCTGTCTCCTTTATTTTGGGCCTATCTACACTTGGGCTTATCTACACTTGGGCTTATCTACACTTGGTCTTATCTACACTTGGGCTAATCTACACTTGGGCTTATCTACACTTGGGCTTATCTACACTTGGGCTTATCTACACTTGGGCTTATCTACATTCATCTGAAATAATTAAAACCTGAGCTACTCTACACCTATGCTACTCTACACCTATGCTACTATACACCTGAGCTACTCTACACTTGAGCTACTCTACACCTGAGCTACTCTACACCTGAGCTACTCTACATCTAAACTACTCTACACCTGAGCTACTCAACACCCGAGCTACTCTACACCTGAGCTACTCTACACCTGAGCTACTCTACATCTAAACTACTCTACACCTGAGCTACTCTACACCTGAGCTACTCTACACCTGAGCTACTCTACACCCGATATACTCTACACCCGATATACTCTACACCCGATATACTCTACACCCGATATACTCTACACCCGAGCATGACCTACCGAGATGAGTCCCCTGGTCAAGGTGGTTGCCGTATCGTTCAGGTAGATGTCTCCACCCACCCAGGTCCAGGCACCCGTCAAGTTGCTGCTGTTGCTGTTGCCCGTGTAGTTGGCCACGTAGGCGTCGAAGGCGATCTGGTTTTTGATAAACACTGACAGGTCGATGTACGCCTGTGGTGGATGCATGAGAAGAATTATTACAGGACTGGTACGTATAGACACAAGTAGAGGAATTATATCGGGACTGGTACGTATAGACACAAGTATAAGAATTATAGCAGGACCGGTACGTATAGACACAAGTATAAGAATTAGAACAGGACTTGTACGTATATACACAAGTAGGAGAATTAGAACAGGACTGGTACGTATATACACAAGTAGGAGAATTAGAACAGGACTGGTACGTATAGACACAAGTAGGGAGAATTAGAACAGGACTGGTACGTATAGACACAAGTAGGAGAATTAGAACAGGACTGATACGTATAGACACAAGTAGGAGAATTTTAACAGGAATGTTACTGTCAGTGTTGCAAAGTCAAGGGAAATTTTCCGAATCGTGGTCGTGGGAATTTTTTAGCCAAATTTTTAAAAATGGGAATTAGGGAATTTATAAGGATTTTGCCTAAAATATAGGAATTTTTGAGATTGACAATTAAAAAAAATTAAACACATTCTTGAATGAAAATAAAATAAAATAATTTGAAACATACTCATTTTCAAATAAGAAATACTTATATTTGTGTTGGTGGGAGGCTCTTTGACGTCATATGTGTTTATTTTTAGCGTGTCTATGTTTTTTTATTTCGGATCAAGGTGTTTTCCTGACGTTTTGGCTAGGTTTTTCCCAACATTGTCAGATTGTGTAAATGTATTACTATTAAATAATATAATTAACTAGATTGTGCCGGGGCGCCGTGGCGCCCACTTTTTTTAGGACGCCTACGGCGCCAACCTTTTTGAAAAGCCCAACTAACTTGTCATTTTTTGATAAATACGAAATATTAAACTTTCTGAAATGTACGCAAAGTATTTAATAATAGGGGTTGTATTTTGCGCACCGATGCACACCAAACAATGACGTCATCATATTAAATATTTTTACAGCGCTAATCACCACACGATTTTTCAACTAACTGCTGTAAACTGTCGTACATCGTTCCTCAGCGTTCCACATCCAGTGAGTGAGTGAGTGAGTGATGTGACCTGGCCTTTTATATTATTTATTAGTCTGAGCCCGAATCATCATAAAAGTTTTGTTACATATAAAGGACTAAATCATTAATAGTATGTAAATATATAACAATCTATGTAACCATGTATGATTGATTTATTATTAATAAATTTCAAAACATTCATTAAAAAAAACATTTTTATCAATCACAGACAAATTTAAATTACAATAGTATCCAAATAACTTTTTTTTAAGCTTCATAATGTTAAAATTTAAAAGTATAATCTATATTTTGGCTTTGTATCCGGCATCCTTCCGTCTCGTGAGACGATGGTGCATCACCGTTGGGTTGGGTTGCATTTTCTCGAGTGGCTGTGCAGTCCTATCCTTGAGTGACAGTCTTTGCCACAGTTTTTACACACGAGTTCTGTGCTTCCAAATGTTTTGGCCTTTCTCCTAGCTCTTCTGTCTGCAGCCTCCTCCATTCTTCGCTCCTCGGCTACTATGACGCCCTCTTTGACAACTGTGCGCCACGTAGATCGGTCTTCTGCCTTACACTCCCAGTCACTTGTATGTATTTTGGCTGCTTTCATGTCCATTTGACAGACATCTTTAAATCGCAAGCGTGGGCGACCTGTTTTCCTCTTTCATGAAGCAAGTGCACCATATAGGAGGTCCTTCGGGATGCGGCCGGGGCTCATTCTTTTGACATGTCCTAGCCACCTCAGGCGTCTTTCACTAAGAATTGAGAACATGCTTTGGGTATTGGCACGCATTAGGACCTCACTATTGGGCACTTTGTCTTGCCATTTAATACCAAGGATGCGGCGCAGGCATCTCAAATGGAAGCTGTTAAGCTTACGCTCTTACGATGTATAAGTGGTCCATGTCTCGCTCCCATATAGTAGTGTACTGATGACACAGGCTCGATAGACGCACAGTTTGGTTTTCTCCATTAGCTTCGTGTTTTGCCAGACCCGCTTATTTAGTTTAGCCATTGTTGCGGCTGCCTTGCCAATTCTGCTGTTTATTTCTTCTTCAATGGACAGTGTATTGGAGACCTTGGATCCCAAGTAGGTGAAGCTGTCCACAACCTCCAAGTTTTCATTATCGATATTTATGGTAGGAGGAGGTCGAGTGTCTTGGGCCATGATGTTTGTCTTTTTCAAGCTGATTTGCAGACCAAATTCTTTGCAGGCATTGGAGAAGCTTGACACGAGTTGTTGCAAACCAGATTCTGTATGTGCTGTTAGTGCCGCATCATCCGCAAATAGTAGCTCTCGAATTAGAACATCCGTCGTTTTGGTCTTGGCTCGGAGGCGAGCAGTGTTGAAAAGTCCTCCATCAGCTCTGGTATGTAACCAGACTCCCTCACTGCTATCCTTGAACTCGTATCGAAGAAGTACAGAGAAGAATATTGCGAAGAGTGTTGGTGCGAGTACACAACCTTGTTTAACTCCGCTGCTGACAGGGAAGGCCTCTGACTTAGCTCCATCGAACTGCACTGTGCCAAGCATATTTTCATGGAACTGTCTGATGATGGCAAGTAGGTGAGGGGGACAGCCAATTTTTGCCAGTATTTGGAATAGCCCGTTGCGACTGACTAAGTCGAAGGCTTTTGTAAGGTCCACAAATGCAATGTATAGTGGCATCTGCTGCTCTCTGCATTTTTCCTGGAGCTGTCGTATGGAGAACACCATGTCTATGGTAGACCGACCGGACCGGAAACCACACTGAGATTCTGGATAGACGCGGGATGCTAGGCTTTGTAAACGTTTTAGTATAACGCGGGCAAAGGTCTTTCCTACAATACTAAGGAGTGAAATGCCGCGATAATTATTGCAATCACTCCTATCACCTTTGTTTTTATATAGTGTCACTATATTTGCATCCTTTAGGTCTTGGGGGATGTAGCCCTGTTCCCAGCAGAGGGACAGAATCTCGTGCAATGGTTGGAGTAAAGCTGTCTTGCCACTCTTTAGAACCTCTGGTGGTATTCCATCATTCCCAGGCGCTTTTCCACAAGCTAGACTGTCAATTGCTTTGCTCAGCTCTTCCTGTGTGGGCACGACATCAAGTTCTTCCATGAGTGGCATATCTGGGATGTCATCTAGAGCGGTGCTGGAGACTGTGGTAACTGTTGAATACAATTCCAGATAATGCTCAACCCACCGTTTTAGCTGTGCTGCCTGGTCTTGAATAATTTCTCCACTTTTGGACTTTAGGGGAGCA
>MUZC01000189.1:0-44793 GCA_002072015.1 Radix auricularia | reverse complement strand
GGGCCCCCCCCCCCCCAAGAAGAAAAGACATTCAAATTTTAGAACAAAAAAAAAACATTTAAAATTAATATGCTTTCACTTTTTATTTATAAATATATGATTTTTTTTATAAAAAAGAAATTATATGCATCAGTATATATAAACATATGTTTTATTATCTATACATTAAATTACTTACCTAACTTTCATTGTAGAAAAATCGTGTATTATGTTAAAAATATTTAAATTATTTGTAATATGGAGAATATTGCAAGATTCTGTAGTCTTTAATCACTTATTGTGGAGCGAATATAATTTTTTATCAACTTCAGTTTGGAGAAGCTCCTTTCACGCTGATTTACCTATAATTAAAACATAAAAATACAAGGTAATATTGCAAGATTCTGTAGTCTTTAATCACTTATTGTGGAGCGAATATAATTTTTTATCAACTTCAGTTTGGAGAAGCTCCTTTCACAACTATATACACTGATAGCAATTTTTGAAAACATCCTTAGCAAAATTATAATGTTGGGTAAAGAATTTTCCAACATTTACTGTTGAATATATTTTAATGGACACCCGTTTTATTTAACATAATGCCTCTTCTTGTAGTGTAGGTACAGCCAGGGCTGGTCTTAGGCTCCTGTAACCTATGCGGTCGCTGAGGGCCCTGCGCTTTCATAGGCCCATCCTATCTTAATGTTCACTTATTAATACCTTATCCCTCTCCAAACTGGGGCACACGCAAACCTTTTCGCATACTAAGCTACTTAGGTCCCCGCAATAGCTAAGACAGACCCCGTGTACTGCCATAAAAACATGAATCCTTTCTCTTTCAATCTCGAACAATTCTTTATCAATGTAATTTTTTTTAAAAAATGTATTTGATGTTCAAATTCTTCATTTAGTAAGCTAGATGGTATTATTATACACGAATGTTTTCTTGGAAGGACATGTAACTCATCACCGCGTTGTTTTTATTTTCTTTTATAATAATATCTATGGATAAAAACATTTATCGTTGTACTTCTTGCTCTAGAGATAGAACCACCGCTTCTGATTTTTCTCCACTCATATTTTTCTTCTTCTAATTTGTTGTTCATGTAATACCTCCAACTCTCTTTATCAANGAAATTATTTGTGTTATTGTGGTGTTTATTAACGGAAAAATGAATAACCGTTCATTTTTAATGAATAGCCTTATTTTAATGAAAAACACAGGCTATATGGGCTACTTTAATGCAATAAAAACAAAGTAATTTAAATTTTTAATAAGTTATCTTACAATAATTTTATGAAATCTGAAACAGCAATATAAATTACTACATGCAAGTTAAACATAATATTCGAAACACCATGTCATGTAGAGGTACTTGTAAGCGCAGCATTCTGCGAATGTCGAAATTCCACGCTAAAACTGTCGTGGTGATATTAATAGTACATATTTTCGGAACAGCGGTGAT
The DNA here is from genome assembly GCA_002072015.1 of Radix auricularia. Taxonomy (NCBI): domain Eukaryota; kingdom Metazoa; phylum Mollusca; class Gastropoda; family Lymnaeidae; genus Radix; species Radix auricularia. The sequence continues at coordinate 43,348 of MUZC01000189.1, read as the reverse complement.
GTGTTGCTGTTTTTTGTGCAGTTTTCTTATAAAAGCGCCATCTGTGATGTATACCGCTTAACTTTCCAAACAAATCGTTACCTCATTTTGAGCGATTAAAATTTTTAAACGGTTTTGCGTTAGTTATAACAACCACCATGGAATGTAATAAAACAAATGTTGCACGAATCCATTAATTAAAACTCAAAATTAAGATTCTTTTTGTTTCAACATGGTTTTCCCCCTTTAAAAGAAAAGGAGCAGTTTTCGGAAATGGCTCTAATTTTTAAATGCCCACAAACGCCGCCCTTTGAACGAGTGCCGCCCGGGGCGGACCGCCCCCACCGCCCCCCCTAGCTACGCCACTGTAGATACTTAAGCTATAGGAAAAACTAAGCTGCTTATTATTTGATAGGAAAAACTTAAATTATAAAAGTAAATTGCCTACTTAAATTTTGTTGGACTGAGCTAGCATATTAAGTTCAGGGCTTACCTAACTACTTAAATTATAAGAAAAAACATAGCTACTCCAAATACAAAACAAACTTGCTACCTAAAATACATGAGTAAATGAGCTAGTTAAATCTAAGTATAACATTGCTATTTAAATAATGGGACTAACTTGTCTCTTAAGTTATAAGACTAACCACAAATTCATTGAGGAAGATTTTGGTTCCTATCAACTCGGCCACGATCTTACAGTCGTTCTGCTCTGTTCCCATTAAATATGCAATCGGCCAAAACAGGTAGGAGCATATGAACTGAAATAAAAACGTAGGGTGAATTTGATTTCCGATATATTAAAGTTACTGTCATCAGTCAGATTAGTCATGTTTTAATTACTGTTACACAAGTACTTCAAGTTTTACGGGCCTAAAGTTACAAGGATGAACATACAGTTATTCTGAACTATTTGTACAGGGACCTACAGTAACACAGACCTACAGTAACACAAACCTACAGTTACACAAACCTACAGTAACACAGACCTACAGTAACACAGACCTACAGTAACTCAGACCTACAGTGACACAGACCTACAGTAACACAGAATTACAGTGACACAGACCTACAGTAACACAGACCTACAGTGACACAGACCTACAGTAACACAAACCGACAGTAACACAGACCTACAGTAACACAAACCTTCAGTAACACAGACCTACAGTAACACAAACCTACAGTAACACAGACCTATAGTAACACAGACCTACAGTGACACAGACCTACAGTAACACAAACCTACAGTAACACAGACCTACAGTAACACAAACCTACAGTAACACAGACCTACAGTAACACAGACCTACAGTTACACAAACCTACAGTAACACAGACCTACAGTAACACAGACCTACAGTGGCACACACCTACAGTAACACAGACCTACAGTAACACAAACCTACAGTTACACAAACCTACAGTAACACAGACCTACAGTAACACAGACCTACAGTAACACAGACCTACAGTGACACAGACCTACAGTAACACAGACCTACAGTGACACAGACCTACAGTAACACAGACCTACAGTAACACAAACCGACAGTAACACAGACCTACAGTAACATAAACCTTCAGTAACACAGACCTACAGTAACACAAACCTACAGTAACACAGACCTACAGTAACACAAACCTACAGTTACACAAACCTACAGTAACACAGACCTACAGTAACACAGACCTACAGTGGCACACACCTACAGTAACACAAACCTACAGTAACACAGACCTATAGTAACACAAACCTACAGTGACACAGACCTACAGTAACACAGGCCTACAGTAACACAGACCTACAGTGACACAGACCTACAGTTACACAGACCTATAGTGACACGGAGTAACACGGAATTACAGTTACAAGACCTGCCAAACTTTGTTTTAATCTATGAAACCTCTGGAAAATCTTAGTCAAAAGACTGTTTTGGCCAATTTGACTAACTTTGCGAACTTAAGACTGTCTTGGCCAACTTAAGACTGTCTTGGCCAACTTAAGACTGTCTTGACCAACTTAAGGCTGTCTTGGCCAACTTCAGAGTGTTTTGGCCAACTTAAGACTGTCTTAGCCAACTTAAGACTGTCTTGGCCAACTTCAGAGTGTTTTGGCCAACTTAAGACTGTCTTGACCAACTTAAGACTATCTTGGCCAACTTAAGACTGTCTTGGCCAACTTAAGACTGCCTTGTCAAACTTAAGACTGACTGCATTGGTCAACTTGTGTTACAATCACACAAAAAAATCTCAATATTGACGTTTTTGTGTTATGATAATGCTATGATGACATGGAGGCACTGTCAAATGTCATGTAGCCACTATCATGATGTCATGTAGCCACTATCATGATGTCATGTAGCCATTATCATGATATCATGAAGGCACTAACATGATGTTATGTAGCCACTAACATGATGTCATGTAGCCACTAACATGATGCCATGTAGCCACTATTATGATGTCATGTACCCACTATCATGATGTCGTGTAGCCAATAACATGATGTTATGTAGCCACTATCATGATGTCCTTGCCACCATCATGATATCATGTAGCCACTAACATGATGTTATGTAGCCACCAACGTGATGTTATATAGCCACTATCATGATGTCATGTAGCCACTATCATGATGTCATGTAGCCACTATCATGATGTCATTAAGACACTATCTTGATCTTGTTATTTCACACTATATTTAAATCCCTTATATTAACTTCACCGTCGTCTCTTGGTCCGTCAGTAAGGTTCGGCGGAAAAACAAAAGTAAATATAACCAACTTTTCGTGATGCTATCGAGCTGAAATTTTGCGCATAGACTTGTGTCACCTAACAATGCATTGTTTCAAAATTTCAGATCAATGGAATGTACCGTAATAAAATTAATGCACTTTTAGTTTATTTCTATGTATCACAAGTTTAGTTGTCTGCTAGAGTTGACCTCCACGGCTCACTGGTTCCGCCCCAGCCTTCGATGTCACAGGGATCTGGTACGGTCTGTCACGTGGTGAATTGAACATAAGCATTGCTTTTATGTTTTATTTTAGTCAAAAACTTAGTTTGTCACGGGTTGTGTAATTAAATCCTTTATATTAACTTCACCGTCATCTCCTCGTCCGTCCGTTCGTACGGTACAGCGGAAAAACAAAAGTAAAAAATGACCCATTTCCCGTGATGATATCGAGCTGAAATTTTGTAGACTCGTGTCACCAAACAATGCATTGCATAAAAATTTCAGATCTATAGAATGTACCGTAATAAAATCAATGCACTTTTAGTTTATCTCTATATAAATGTATAATGGCCGTCTGTTGTTGTTGACATCCACGAGTTTGCCGAGTTCACTCACACGATCGTTGACCACACCCATACCCCACCCGTCCCCATTTTAAAGCATTTGGGAGTTGAGTCTCTTTCAGTCTGTAAATGTTTGTTTTGAATATAATCAATACTTTTAGTTCTGTCTCATATATAAAGGATTTATAGTCAAAAACGTTGTTTTTACAGTTTTTTTTCCCTTCTATTCTTAATATGAAACTTGTATTTTAATTTACAGATAAAGATGAAAAGATCATCAAATAAAAGTTCGCTTGTGACTTAGCTGTAAATCATATTCAGATTTGTTGACAAGGGTTAATGAAAGATACAAACATCAGCGATAACCATAGTAACGCACGTACTTATATCGTTCCTAAGAAGCTTATAGGAAGCTGAGTACAAAGAGGGGAGATGTGCGATAAGGAATCAGTTTTATTTTTATAAAATTTTAATGTTATTTTATGTAAAATGAGAATTGTTTAGTAAAAATCTTTTTTTTTCTTCTGACTTTGTTTTAAGAATGCGGTAACTTTGACATAACTTTAGCTATCAATGTTACACAAATGAAAAAGCAATTTTAAAAATAAATTCATTGATGAATTCTAAAATCCTGTTAATTTCAGCTACTCTATAGCCTATAGCTATATACCAAGGGTCACCGCACTTTTTTTTCACGGCGGGCCGGATAGCTGAAAAAATAAGGCGTGCGGGCTGCATAGCCATTCTTGACAATCCCAGACAAACAATTATTTACTAGAGAGTTATCAAAGAAGAAGAACTTAATAAAAAATTGTATTTACAAATTTATATCAGCCAAAAACAATATGAATAAAGTAATTGAAAATAGTAAATTTTAGACACAAAGCAGTCGGGATTTCCTAGCAGATATGGCAATTTAGTATTAAAAATGTCATTTAAATTTTATGAAACAGTCCCTTATGCCATATGTTTAATCAAGCACATTCATAATTTTAGAACCCTTGGCTTTGGCGGCCAGATGGAATGGAGTAGAGGGCCGGATCCTGCTTGTGGTCCATAGTTTGGTGAGCTCTGCTCATTACTCTGTAAGATAGCTGACCTGAAAGGTAAGTCCCTCCTGGCCGACCCTGTCCCCTAGCCAGGTCAAAGTCGCATTGACAAACTGAAGCAGTGCGACGAATGCGATCAGATTGACAGCGATGTTTGCCACCAACTTGATAGACATTGAAGCTCCGTTGGAGGCGGCTTCTATCAGGTTGTGTTCCGATCTGTTCAAAGAAAATCGTTCCCAAATAACAAGACCTCGAGAATAATTTATCTCATATTTTAAACATTCAATGATGCTAATTTAAAACTCTTTAATTTGTTTCAATTAAAAAATTATTTCTAGCAGCTAGTTTCTAATGATTATATGTTGGTTCTTCTAACCAAAGGAGAATTTTTGATACACCTATCAACAGACTGACCCTACATTTAATTTAGACTTCAGTTCTCAATTTTCCCCCCACCCTTTCTCTAACCCTATTAACTGTTTCAACCACATCATTCGTATCTTCATCTCACTCCCCGTCTCCACACTAAGTCAAAGTGTCCCCCTGACCCTCCCTTCCCGCCCACGGTTCGGTCCTGAACTAGCATGTGGCCGTCCATAAAGTACGTCACGCTACAGAGGGGGGAGGGGGTGTAAGAAAGGGGGACAGTTTGTGACAGGGGAGGGGGTATCCGGCCATGTGTGTTTTCATGGTGTTTTATGTTAAATTTTAATTATTTTTTTAATAAAAAAATATAATTTTGTACGAAAGTGTGACGTACTTTTAGGGGGGAGGGGGTCAGAGATTTGTGAGTTTGTGACAGGGGGAGGGGGGAGAGTTAAAAATGGTCAAAAATAGCGTGACGTACTTCATGGATGGCCCCGATCGACAGAACGCATCCGACAATGTATTTTTAAATATTTCATTTATGTAACTTCTACTATTTCAAATGAAATCCGTCTTTTGGATTTCCCCGTTTGTCCGCTCTCAACGACCTACAGCAGACATGAGAAGGATGTGAGAAGCTGTAAAACAGTTGGTAGAGCACAAGACGCACCCTTTAGCTATGTTGTAAACATCCTTCGCTTTATGCTTGCTCTTCTCTGTTTCAGGGTAGAAAAGTTTGGACATTGCTAGAGCCGCTGGAGCCGACATTGCGGAGGCTGCAAGAAGATGATTGGCTGGCACCTGTGACGTCAGACGAGAGAACTTATAAATTATATATTATTTGTCAACAAAGTCCGGATTATTAGGTGTGCAGCAGTCTGAATGTGCATCTTTATTATTATTTTGTTCAGAAGAAAGAAGTTTGCATTAGGTGTTTTATTATTCTAAGTCTCAGAAGAGGATGTCAATTTAATTAACTACTGTATTTCTGTAATTTTCAATTAAAAAAGAAAGAAAAGAAAATGTCCTATTTCATGCATTATTAATGGTAAAATGTCGCTGCATTTATGGATCAAAGAAAATATTGATAAGTAAACAAGGGAACAATTCTGACGAGTCAATGTTGATACCCTAGAGTTGTATTGTAAAATGACATGAATTGGGTAATAATTCATTTGCATGCTGTGCCATGTTTGCGCATGTCAAACAGATCTGATTGGAGTTCAGCTGACAAACAATGATTTGGGGAAAATGGCTATTTTAAAATAATCTATGAAGAAAACGTAAACAAATATCCCGAGAAACACCTGAGGTCCATCTCAGACACGCTGACCCAGTAAGATGGGGTCATTGAAAACTTTGTCCTTTAACTTTATCTCACTTGCCCCATATTTGTTATCAAAACAGGAGACAAGAATACACGAGACTTGACAGGTACAAACTATCACATCACATCAATAAACGTAGTGGTACAAACTATCACATCACATCAATAAACGTTGTGGTACAAACTATCACATCACATCAATAAACGTAGTGGTACAAACTATCACATTAATAAACGTTGTGGTACAAACTATCACATCACATCAATAAACGTAGTGGTACAAACTATCACATCAATAAACGTAGTGGTACAAACTATCACATCAATAAATTTAGTGGTACAAACTATCACATCAATAAACGTAGTGGTACAAACTATCACATCAATAAACGTAGTGGTACAAACTATCACATCATATCAATAAACGAAGTGGCACAAACTATCACATCACATCAATAAACGTAGTGGTACAAACTATCACATCACATCAATAAACGAAGTGGTACAAACTATCACATCACATCAATAAACGAAGTGGTGCAAACTATCTCATCAATAACCGTAGTGGTACAAACTATCACATTAATAAACGTAGTGGTACAAACTATCACATCAATAAACGCAGTGGTACAAATTATCACATCAATAAACGCAGTGATACAAATTATCACATCAATAAACGTAGTGGTACAAACTATCACTTCAATAAACGAAGTGGTACAAACTATCACATCAATAAACATAGTTGTACAAACTATCACATCACATCAATAAACGTAGTGGTTCAAAATTATCGCATCAAGTACTCTAAGGTCTTACCTTGTAGAGAATGTAGGCGGCCATGACAGCCCCAGTACTCTAAGGTCTTACCTTGTAGAGAATGTAGGCAGCCATGACAGCCCCAGTACTCTAAGGTCTTTCCTTGTAGAGAATGTAGGCAGCCATGACAGCCCCAGTACTATGAAGTCTTACCTTGTAGAGAATGTAGGCAGCCATGACAGCCCCAGTACTATGAGGTCTTACCTTGTAGAGAATGTAGGCAGCCATGACAGCCCCAGTACTATGAGGTCTTACCTTGTAGAGAATGTAGACAGCCATGACAGCCCCAGTACTCTAAGGTCTTACCTTGTAGAGAATGTAAGCAGCCATGACAGCCCCAGTACTCTGAGGTCTTACCTTGTAGAGAATGTAGGCAGCCATGACAGCCCCAGTACTATGAGGTCTTACCTTGTAGAGAATGTAGGCAGCCATGACAGCCCCAGTACTCTAAGTTCTTTCCTTGTAGAGAATGTAAGCAGCCATGACAGCCCCAGTACTCTGAGGTTTTACCTTGTAGAGAATGTAGGCAGCCATGACAGCCCCAGTACTATGAGGTCTTACCTTGTAGAGAATGTAGGCAGCCATGACAGCCCCAGTACTATGAGGTCTTACCTTGTAGAGAATGTAGGCAGCCATGACAGCCCCAGCGATGGTAGCAAAGCCCCCAGTCATCACTGCATGGATCTCGGAGTTTGTCATGTCTTTTAGGAATGGGCGGATCAGAAGAGGGGCCTCAGTCTGGGGTTGATTTTAACATTGATATTTTTAAATTACATCACAGACATCCAAATAATTGTATAGCTATCTGATGGATACGGCACAACATCGTAGCCCAAATCTGACAAGCTATTGATGCAGGCAATACTATCAAACCTTACAGACCAATGTGTCAAAAACCCAAAGACCAACATTCAACATTATTTTTCATGCAAGTCTCCACCAGAACACTCTAGAATGCTATGATAGTTCCAATAATCTAGAATTATAGTCTGATGTCACTGACCTACCTGCCCAATGAAGATGTTCCCGGCAGCGTTTACGGACTCTGTTGGTGACGTCCCGAGACAGAATGCCAAGAACCTCCCGACCAGCGAGATGACAGACTGCATGACGCCGAGGTAGTACAGCATGGAGACAAACGTGCTGAAGAACACCACCACGGGCAGGACCTAAAACAACAGAAAAGCGTTTACCACGAGTTGCGCAAAGCTAAGCCATGGGTCATTTGTTGTTTTAAAACCTATTTTGGTAATGATTGGTCCGTCATCTGATTTTTAGGTATCGAGAACCTCGCCTGAGATCTCAAACGTTCACATCTTCCTCATGTCTTGTGTTTTAATTACACCATGACAAAAGCCAAAAGTCCGACCAGTTCTCTTCTCAAATGGCCGAGCAAATTTTGCTCTTTGGTAATCTAAGATCCGATCTACTTAAAATTATCATCGTGTTAACAATTTTGACCGGCTTTACCACAAAGTGGCTGGCAATTCCTGGCTGAGGTCCGATCTGCTGACTCAGAACTGTTCATTAGATTGCCACTATTTCCGTTTCCAAGTTAGGGGTTAGAGCTAGGATTTAGGCTTAAATTCAGCGTAGGGTTAAGGGTTAAGATTAATGGTTGGGGTTAAAAATGATAATTTCAATACGTTTCTGCAAAAATTAGCTAATAACAGCCTGCTGCGCTTGACAGACCTTTTAACGAGGACGTTCAACTTGGAGCAGACCAGAGGCTATTCTGTTAAATTAAACCCGATTTAAAGACCTTCCTGGCATGTTGATTTGTTTAAGGTCGATTGCATCGCGGCACTTTTCAAACTTGCCGGTCAAAATAGAAAAAAAAAGAGATCCGTCAAATTATAAAAAATTCACCGATCAACCATTTCCAGGTTTGACCAGTGGCCAGGTTACTATTCAGGAGAGATTTAGGGTTTTGGCCGTAATATATTCTAATGACCTATAACCTAGCTGACTGCAGTAGGGTACACGAACAACCAGTACATGTCACACATTCCTATACAAGAAAACTACAAGAGACTTGTCTCCAGACCTTGAAGGCGAAGTAGTGCTGCTCGTAGTCGTCTCCGAAGATAAACTTGGAGCCGGCGTCAGTGTAAGCCAGGAACTCGCTGACTCTGTCTCCCAGCCACTGGAAGGCGTCATGACCCCATGAGGTTCTCAGGATCAGGAGGGCGAAGATAAGCTGGAGGGCAATACCCCAAAACACTGGCCTCCATTTGACCTGTGGTCAAGACATGAACACACAATAATGTTAATATTTACGATACAGTGGCGTAGCTAGGGGAGAGGGTTCGAATTTTAAAGCCGCACTTGAGGGAGCCCCCAAAGGAGTGTTCGAAATTTTCAAATTAAATATTACTCCACCGCTATGTATGCAAGCCCCCAAAGAGGCCAAGCCCCCCCCCCCAACCCGCCCCCTAAATCCCTAGCTACGCCACTGTTAAGATACGTTTAATAAATAGGATAAATTACAACAGGAAGAACAAACAAGAAGAATTGACAGCGTGGATGATAATGGATGCGGATGTTTTCAGTGTGTACCCACCTTGGACGGGTTGTAAGAAAATATGAAAAACAAAGAGATGAAGACGACCATTCCAGCCAGGCTGATCAAATTTTCTGGTCTGTCCACTGCGACGTCCACTACAATGTAGACAATAAATCCAATGGTCAGTAAGACTGGCAGGATAATGGCTATTCTAGATGGACATAAAAATTAAATCTCCGTCAGTCTATTAGGGTCAGTATAAATATTAGGTTGAGCTTTGTCAATTTTCTCGTGTATCATTGAGCCGAAGGTTTAACCTATAGAGTATAGATATGGTTAATAAGTTAACTGCATGGAGATTCACAGCAAATAGATTCACAAGATCTTTTAGTTGGCCTATTTAGAATGTTAATCTCATTTAACTATGTCAAAGTTTCAATCATCAAAGTTAAGCCACGTCATGCTGTTTATCACATCAGTTTAACAATCACTGTCAACAGCCAGAAACTCAACGCAGTGAAACGCTTCACATACCTAGGCAGTACACTGGCTCAAAATGTCAACATCGAAGAAGACGAAGTGAATGTCAGAATTGCCAGGGCCAGCTCCACTTTTAGCAGGTTGTACCCGAATGTCTGGAACAGAAGAGGCATTACCACCCAGACCAAGGTGTAATTATATAAGGCAGTGGTGCGCCCTACACTGCTTTATGCATACGAAACATGAACCGTGTATCAACGCCATGCTAAAAAGCTCAACCACTTTCACACAACAAGCCTCAGGAAGATCCTCGGCACAAAATGGCAGGACAAAATTCCAGACACAGTGGTACAAGCCAAAACAGGTCTCTCCAGCATCTTCAATCTCCTGATTCAAACACAGCTTCGCTGGGCAGGTCACCTAGCCCGAATGCCAAATGCGAGACTACCAAAGAGACTCTTCTATGACGAGCTCCAGCACGGCCAGCGGTCGCATGGTGGACAAAAGAAACGCTTCAAAGACACCTTGAAAGCCTCCCTGAAAGCGTTAGCCATAAACCCAGACACGTGGGAAGAAGCTGCAATGGACCTATCCACCTGGCGCCAATCCATCCACGAAGGTGCCAGGATATGCGAGGCAAACAGGATCAACGCCACAGAAAAGAAGAGGCAAGCCCGAAAGGCCGGCGCTGTCAACCCTCCAGGAGACAACCCACTCGTCCCATGTCCATTCTGTTCCCGAACTATCCGTGCCAGGATCGGTCTCGTCAGCCATCTGCGCACATATAGGCAAAACCAGTCTCAGCAACCCTCGGATGACTAGAGTGGTCCTCGTCGACTCGATGGACGAACAACATTAACAATATTACCTTTTTAATTACCAGAGTCTAGCCATGCATTAATCACCTGAGTTTAGCCATGCAGTAATCACCTGAGTTTATCCATGCAGCATTATCTTGAGTTTAGCAATGCAATAATCACCTGAGTTTAGCCATGCAGTAGTTAAGTTTATCCGCCAAACGTCTGTCTCCCAGGTTCTCTTTTGGCCTTGACCTCAATTGACTGAGTCCCAGGTGGAGGATGATTCCCATTGCTGTCAGGACTGTGATAACAAGGAGCCGCCATGAGCCTTCGTCACCAAACCTAGGAGATAGCAATACATTATCATGATATCAATACATTATCATGATATCAATACATTATCATGATATCAATACATTATCATGATATCAATACAATATCGTGATATCAATACATTATCATGATATCAATACATTATCATGATATCAATACAATATCATGATATCAATACATTATCATGATATCAATACATATCATGATATCCATACATTATCATGATATCAATACATATCATGATATCAATACATTATCATGATATCAATACATTATCATGACATCAATACATTATCATGACATCAATACATTATCATGACATCAATACATCGACATCAATACATTATCATGACATCAATACATTATCATGACATCAATACATCGACATCAATACATCGACATCAATACATCGACATCAATACATTATACTTCCAAAATTAACTATTGTTCGGATGTTTTGAGGTTTAATAAAATGGAAAAAAAATTGAAATAATAAAAAATGAAAGATTACCAAATAGAGTACAAATTAGAGATCGAACAGTGCGGGCATAACCTACCAACCCCTTTTACTCACAAAAAGAAGAAGAAAAAAAAGCCACATCAATGCGGGAATAATAAATTGAAAGAACAAGCAATCTAGTAACAAATATTAATTTCATTAAACTCTCAATTAAGGCTTAAATCTTTATCCTCACTTTAAAAAATACTTTTAACAGCTCATTATAGATATGTATCTCATGTATATTTTATTTATATATCTTATGGATATTTTATACAACTATCTCATGTGTATAAATATATCTATATATCTATATATCTATATCTTGTATAATTAAAGTTCTATAAATACAATAGAAAATATTTAACACCAAAACGTGCCTGCTGCATCTCTGCGCAGAAGTCGGAAAGGTTTACCGGATTATTCCTAATAACTGTAATGCAACAGTCAATAATGTTATCGAACGGATTATTTATTTGGAAGATAACACCGCCAAGAAAAGCGGCTAAAAAGTGGTCTCTGGTCTGTGATGACTTTTAACATGCACCACATTGATATTACCGCATGACCACCTCTAGACCACCTTACCCAACCCCATTCCATCCTTAGCCATACGTTAGTAGTAGCCACTCACTTGTAGTATAAAGCGTAGCCAAAGTAAACAAAGTAGGCAGCCAGCAGCACGAGCCCAAACATTAGCTTCAGCAATTTTTGGCGTCGTTTGAAAAAACCCGCGACCGTTGACTGGACTTTCTCGACCAGACGTGAGAAACATGTTGGCTCGTCCTGGTCAGCAAGCTCGAACACTGGTGGGCTGTCAAGGTCACTGTGACCCACGAGGCTACCATTGCCGTTTCTGAGGTGGTTGTCCTGTATTCAAGAATATCACATCTTTGAAATGTTTCATTTTACATATAACTAAGGCGTTACTAGAGTTGGTGTCATCCAGTGCGGTATTACCTCCTCACGACTTACCAAATAGACCTCCGTGTCCTGCACGTGCAAAATAACGGGAACATACACAGTTTTCAACTTTGGTGTCACCCCGCACTCACCTAGTAACACCTGGCACTGCATCCTACGCTTACCCACAATTTAGTAAATAACTAAGCAGAAGCATGAAAAATCAAGATGTATTCATAATATCTGAACTATTTTTATTGAATTGATGCGAATTTCAAACTGTAAACAATAAGAAAATGTATCTAGAGAACGTTGACTGACTAAAGAGTGGCGTCTTAGAACAAAGGTCATGTTAATAAACTGTCTTGGTGGGGAATTAGAACAAAGGTCATGTTAATAAACTGTCTTGGTGGGGAATTAGAACAAAGGTCAGTCATGTTAATAAACTGTCTTGGTGGGGAATTAGAACAAAGGTCATGTGTAACAAACATGTTTGATGTTAAGTCTGAATGTGTTGAGTTGACAGCAGGAACTAAGAGTTTGATCCCACCTGGTCAAGCGACTATCCCACCAGAACCATCTTGAATAACCCACCTTAACATGGTCACTTGGCTGCCCCACGAGACCCACATTCAATATCCCAATTTAACATGTTCACATGACTGCCCCACCAGACCCACATTCAATATCCCAATTTAACATGTTCACATGACTGCCCCACCAGACCCACATTTAATATCCCACCTTAACATGTTCACATGACTGCACCACCAGACCCACATTTACTATCCCACCTTTTCATCTGGTTCGAATGCCTGGTTGTTGTAAGTGTTGAGGTCCGTTGAGTCGATCACGACGGAATTCGGTGAATTGACCAAAGAAGGGTACACAACTTGCTTTAGTTCAGCCATGGCGTTATGGGTTTAGTCCCTTCGTCTATCCTTGCGATAAGCTCTGGTAAGAAAATAAAATAAAATAAATTAAACCAAATATTCAAAACAACCATTAAAGTTTTTACTCCCCAAACCCAACCTCAACTCTAAACGCTGACATTTAAACAGTGATGTAATAATACGAGATCATAACTTGGCTTTGCCCTAAACAACGGGTGCAAAACATACATGACACAAAACTATCTGGCTGGACAGAATATCAATAGAATGGGGCGCCGTAATTAGGTGCCACCACCTGAGAAAACCAATATTCACCCTCCCCACCACCTTCCAAAACAAAGTTCAAATCTGAAATTTCATTTTTTTAAACACTGAAGGTTTCAGCTTTGTACAGGTACAAAGTATCAGCATTGTACAGATAGAAAGTCTCAGCATTGTACAGATAGAAGGCCTCAGCATTGTACAGATAGAAAGTCTCAGCATTGTACAGATAGAAAGTCTCAGCATTGTACATATAGAAGGTCTCAGCATTGTACAGATAGAAGGCCTCAGCATTGTACAGACAGAAGGTCTCATCATACAGACAGGTAGAAGGTCTCCACGCTAAGTTCAAATGTACCACAGCGCTGGTTGACACCAAATGACTGACTTTATCTTAAAAGTAGACGTAGTTCTCAGCTATAATACAGTTTTTGTGTTGCATGCTTTAGTAGTAAGTTTAGAGATAGATCTCTACATTAGATATATATGTGTATCTTACGAGTGGGGTGAAAATATGTGCACATGTATTTACTTGAGTGTAGTTAACTCACATGCCCTTAAAATACATCGTAGGTAGTGGTAAATAAAGTTTATCAGTTGGGAGAGTTCTTCCTGTTCTGTAGGGCAAAAAAAAAAACAACCACAAGGGCGGATCCATGTTTATTATTGACATTGTTACCAATAGGATTTTAATTAATGTTAGAGCTGTCACTGAATTTAGGGCTGTCAAGTCCCGTCTCTGCTGTTAGGGCTGTCAATTCCTGTCACTGAAGTTGGGGCTGTTATTGGCTTTACGGCTGTCACTACCTGTCACTGGTGTTAGGACTGTCACTGGTGTTAGGGCTGTCACTGGTGTTAGGGTTGTCACTGGTGTAGAGCTGTCACTGGTGTTAGGGTTGTCACTGGTGTTAGGGTTGTCACTGGTGTTAGGGCTGTCATTGGTGTTAGGGTTTTCATTGGTGTTAGGGTTGTCACTGGTGTTAGGGCTGTCATTGGTGTTAGGGTTGCCACTGGTGTTAGGGATGTCATTGGCTTTACGGCTGTCACTACCTGTCACTGGTGTTAGGGCTGTCACTGGGGTTATGGATGTCACTGGTGTTAGGGGTGTCACTAAATTTTGGTGGAAATTCAATTTCCACGAATCCGTTATCGGACAAGACAGAATGTCTAGAATGTATTAGATGTTTAAAGAGGAGCCGTAGACCTGGTCACCTTGAGGTACACGTATGCGCCGGTCAAGTTTTGGTCAAACTGACCACAGAAGTCCATGGATGACCGCAGCACATGGCCCACAAACCTAGTGACGTCCATGCGGCTCGTTGATCCGATCTTTGTCAAGATGAGATGCAGATACGAAAACAAATTGTATAAACAAGTCGAAGGTGCTTAACCCACTTCACTGTATTATCTCCCCTTGTTTTGTTATTGCTAGCAGTCTTCTATTCAAACCCTTTCAATGCTATTGTCCTTTTCAATCCGTGTCAACATGACCTTTTTGAATTCCATTGAAAACATGAGACTCAAGGATTTATCATATGAAAATTTTCAAGCCACTTTTGACTACTCTGTATAAAAAAGAAAACTATTTGAAGAACGAAACCTATAAATATATCATTTAAATCTCTAATCAGAATGCAGGACTAGACACAAACCATGGATAAGCGTAGGACGCAATCATCTTACGAATAGGATGAGCGTCTGCAACGGATAAGATGAAAGATAAGTCACGCTGAAATGTTTAGAAGTTTAAAGTCTATTACATTACATCTGTTTAATTGTTTACATTTTCTGATTGATAGCCAGATCTCATAAATCACGACAAAAAGAAATGTAACTCGCAAGCAGCAGTGCCCGATTAGCAAACGTACATCTGTGGAGTGTGCAGACAAACCGAAGTGATAGACTACTTAGGGGTCGTCCATAAAGTACGTCACGCTATTTTTGACCATTTTAACTACCCCCTCCCCCCTGTCACAAACTGTCACAAATCTCGGACCCCTCCCCCCTAGAGGAGGTCACAATTTCGTACCAAAATATATATATTTTAAATTAACAAAATAATTAAAATTTAACATAAAACACCGTGATGTCACACATGGCCGGACACCCCCTCCCTCCTGTCACAAACTGTCACACTTTCTTACACCCCCTCTGGAGCGTGACGTACTTAATGGACGGCCCCTTAGTAATTATTAATTCATGTGGAAAAAAGTGAAGGATTTTAATATTGTTAATTAATTTGTTTTTATGATTTCAAAGAACTAGGAAAAACCCCAACTAGATTTGAATTTTAGTAGATCTAATAGCTAAAATTACTTTAAAAAAAAATTATAGCAGTAAACAGTTGAAGTATTTGTTGCAGACTTTGACAAAATAGAGCCTAGACTATAGACCGTCGCTAGCAACTTTTTCACAGACTGTCACTGATAACTTATTGATAGACAGTTACTGAGAGCCTTCGATTGCTTTGTTAAATTTGGAAAGGAAATGACTAATCACATGTGATTCTTAACGAAACAAAATCAACAAGTTTTTAGAAGAGCGTCGATAAGGAGAAAGAAACAAAATAAATAAGGAGAGTATCCGGGTTGAATTCATAAACAGGAAATTGACGTCATGAGTGTGTCATAGCCTCGCTTTCTTTAAAACATAATTCTTAAACATATAGGGACGTTCATAATATGGCGGAAATCTATTAATAGTAATATAATATCTACATTTATCTTTTGTAAGTAGAAATTCATAAAAAATTAATAAAAGATACGAGTCAATACGTGAATGTAGGTATATTGAGAATGATTGATCTTATTAGTTAATTTTTAATTCTTCGTTAATTTAAGACAGCTTATTGGACTTACAAAATAAAAAAACAATTTCGTAATTTTACTAAACTAACAATTTTGAGAACATTGTGATTTGACTGTATTTATGCCTCAAAACTTTGTTCCGCTAAAATGTAATCCAAACAAAGAACATTACGAAATGAGCTATGACGTTTTCAGGTTAATGAAGAACCCTATGGAGAAGAAAACCTTATTTTATAAAACCACTCACGCTGTCTATGGAATAATAAACGTAAAAGAAATTGGTTTTTGTTTTTTAAAAAGTGGATCCTTATATTAAAAAACTAAATTTTGTAAACTTAAAGAATATTATTTACTTAATTTACCTGTTTGGGACATACCGTTTTAAAACATTTCCTTTGCTTATATATATATANAACAGAATATTATATTTATTTAAAATGTGTATTTATAGCCCTACACTTGAAATAACGTCTTGTAGTAGAGCTCTCTCTTTGAGTGGATTGGGATAACCGTAACAAGAGTTGACATACGTGACTCGTGTCGTAACTATTATAATAGCTGTGTCCCATAACTGGGCACGTTCTGGGTTGTTGGCTAATTATTGTAAACAAATTTCATGTTATTAACGAAGAAACATTCACAGAGATAAAATGTGCACAAGAATGGTGCAGTCCAATGATCAAAGTAACGGTGTAGTTCAAATATGAAATGAATTGGGAAGTCTAATAATCAAAGTAACGGTGTAGTTTAAATATGAAATGAATGGTGTGGCAGGAATGATGTCAGACTGTCTCATTACACTTAGACGCGCCAAATTATCTGGCGATAGAAGAAGTGAATGGTTCTTAAAAAGTGTGAGCAGAAGCCACAAGTTAATATATAAGATTTTAAATAAGAATACTTTTTTTAAAAAAAAAGATGCAAGATTCAGTACTGCAAAATATTCACATCTGATAAGAGTAACACCATTAGTAAAATTACTGAAACCATAATATTATAGAAAAAAAGAAGCAAAGAGCAAAGTAATAATAATAAAACTATAATCTTCTTTGTTTTAACAACGTAATAATAATATATAATACAACACTAGCATAGAAATGGGGATCAAAACATTTTTGTTGATTCCGCATTCAAGAACACTTACACATCCGCTTTTCTCCTTCTTTTTCCGGGTTTGGAATGAGTTTCCTAAACAAACTAAAACAACCAATACACTATCAACATTTAAAAAGATCTAATAAAAATGCAAGACTAAACTTAAAATACATTAGCGAAGGAGGCAATAATCTTCGGCTAAGAAAAAGCGTCATGGGATCCATGAATGGATTGTATTTTCTGCGTCTGCTAGCTCTGTCGGTTGTTTGATATTTTATACCTGTCGGCTGTCACCACACCATGTGACCACCCCAGCATGTCACCACCACACCAATTCACCACTTGATGGCAATAGCGTAAATCCTGGTGCTCTAGGGATGGGTTAGATCCCAGTAATCTCCCCCTCCCCCCTCCACTCCCAACCAACAAGACAAGATAAAACAGGAAGAGGCTACGTCAATCAATCCATAGTACTACGATTGTTGAACTTTAAAGGATCGGACTCCAGGAAAAGACAATCCTAACAACGGGACGCAACTAAAGTTATTAGTTTTTTGCGTTGGAAGAAAAGAAATTGAAATGCTTACTCTGAGTGTAAGTATGGGAGGTTGTGAGTGTAAGTATGGGATGACTGTGAGTGTCAGTATGGGAGGACTGTGAGTGTAAGTATGGGAGGACTGTGAGTGTAAGTATGGGAGGACTGTGAGTGTAAGTATGGGAGGACTGTGAGTGTAAGTATGGGAGGGTTGTGAGTGTAAGTATGGGAGGACTGTGAGTGTCAGTATGGGAGGACTGTGAGTGTAAGTATGGGAGGACTGTGAGTGTAAGTATGGCATTACTGTGAGTGTAAGTATGGGAGGGTTATGAGTGTAAGTATGGGAGGACTGTGAGTGTCAGTATGGGAGGACTGTGAGTGTAAGTATGGGAGGACTGTGAGTGTAAGTATGGGAGGGTTGTGAGTGTAAGTATGGGAGGGTTGTGAGTGTAAGTATGGGAGGACTGTGAGTGTAAGTATGGGAGGGCTGTGAGTGTAAGTATGGGAGGACTGTGAGTGTAAGTTTGAGAGGACTGTGAGTGTAATTATGGGAGAATTGTGAGTGTAAGTATGGGAGGACTGTGAGTATAAGTATGGGAGGACTGTGAGTGTAAGTATGGGAGGGTTGTGAGTGTAAGTATGGGAGGACTGTGAGTGTAAGTATGGGAGGACTGTGAGTGTAATTATGGGAGAATTGTGAGTGTAAGTATGGGAGGACTGTGAGTGTAAGTATGGGAGGGTTGTGAGTGTAAGTATGGGAGGGTTGTGAGTGTAAGTATGGGAGGTGGTGGTGGTTGATTATTGACCTAGTGCCTATATAACAGGCATCTGGGATTAAAAAGCATTAAAAAAATTGTGTTGTCAGAGACTACATACTATTTTGGTCTCTTCAAAATTTGAATCGGTTTAGTTGGATGACAACAGGTCACAAGATCTCAAGCAAAAAGAAAAAAAACAACATGACACCACACGGTGTTGGTTTTATAGAAATTCTTTTTACAAGGATTTTGTAACTGTTTGTCTTTATCTAATATTACTAATTAGTTCTTCTTCACTTATGCAGGCGTGTACAGGCGAGTAGCAACTTATATTAATAACACATCAGACTTTGATAATTTAATAACTTTAATCCAAACGAAATATGTACACTTTATACACTAATATAATCCGTCTGGCTTCTTCGCCATTCTTCTTACACCTTGTTCAGCTCGTGCCACACAACTCATTGCATCACTTTCACTGGCGCCACCTAGCGTCTCTTTTCTCTCGTCACGTGATCTCTCTCTCAATTACTCATATGCAAATTATCACGTTACAGATTTCTCCCTGAGAAATGGATCAACGTAAGATTTTTATTTTGTTTTCTCAATTTAAAAAAAAAATCTTAAAGAAAGAAGTTCAGTGAGGTCAATATTTTTGATGTATAGAATTTATTCAGCAGTAACATCACTTTATTAACACAATAACTATGCCATTGTTTGCATGGAGAATTCTTCAAATGCTAACCGGCTACAACAGAGATAAAAGTAGATAACATACGCCAGGGCAAGACGACGCAGGGAACACTCCCTACCCTTCCCTACCCTTGCCTGCCCATCGTTGGTCTCGAGACATGCGCACCGCGGTTGATTGAACACAGTTCACGCGAGTTCTGCAGCGTATGCTACATCGTGGGTCGGATCTAGTGTATTTTAAATAGCTAAAAGATGTCTTGTTTATTAAATTTGTTTCGTTTCAGCTCATTAAAAGAGTCGTTTCTTTTGTCTTTTTTTTTCTCGAAAAAGTTTAGAGTTAATCACCTAATTTTTCTCCAAATCTAAAGATGAACTAAAATGACATATAAAAGTTGTTAACTCGATTTGTAACATAAAAACTAAACAACTAAAACTAAAATCAAGCGCAAACATGCATCGGTATCAGAAGAGATTATCTACCATGATGACAATGGCCGTAACTTTTTTTCACCAACGTGCAAGTACAACGCAATAACGTCAGAGAAATCTTCTTACTTTTTAATGAAAACAACAACAACAATAGTTATATATATATATTAACCCATCTACTTTTATTGAGACCTCGTCTCCTCACGGCTTTTAGCAAAATAAATTTTTGTTGTCCAATCTTAGGCTCATTTTTCATAGTGGCTAAGTAAATCGTATTGACACAAACCTGCTTTTGTCCAGATCACCTTTAGAGAAGATTATTTTATTTAAAAAATTTAATTACAATCCGTAAAAAAACAACAACAACAAAACACAAAGCCCGAATCCACAAGAAAAACAGGAAGAAGTGCGTGGAGACACTGTACTTTATGGACAGCTCGTACCGTAGCATAGTAACCAAACTGCAGCTCAACATCAACAGACAGGTATCGGGGCAAGAACCCAAACTCTGTGTCAGTCGTGGTTATCTCTATTCTTGCCTGTCATTCTAAAAGTAAAAAAGGTTTAAAAAAAATTATCTTACGACGGCGCTAATCATCTCGCCCCCCGCCCCTGTCAGAGCCCCAGATGTAAACCTTTCAATTTTCAGACTTCATAAAAATGATGCGAACATAGCCAAACAAAACAAAACACACCGCAAGTAAAAAGTTTGTTAGTTAATAGTGAAGGTTTAATGAAAATAAATGACTGATATTTTAAATCAGAGAAAACAGAACCCTTGCTCATTTGCAAATATTTTTTTTATCTGGATAAACAAAACACATGACATACAAATACGGATTTTAAGCAAATGTGAACTATTATAGTAAATATGAACGATATTAAATATACCGGCAACTGTACTGGAAATTGGTCTGACAGCTTTACCAGTAGTTGTACCGGAAGTTGTACCAGCAGATGAACCGGGAGTTGTATCAGTTTGAGAGAGACTAACTTCAACATTCATGGCCAAATATTTATTATATGTTAAATTACAGTGGTACCCCGCTTAACGAACGTTCGGAGTACGTACATTTCGGGTAACGAACAGCCTTACTCTTGACAATTTGGTCCGCATAATGAACATTTTCCGGAGAACGTACAAAGTTAGAGCGAACATATTTTTTCCAAATTTTGAATACTTTTTGCGAATTTTTTTTTCCCGTTGTCATGGAGACGATTTCTTCTTCTTCTTCTTCTGACGTCGACGATCCACTCAGTGGCTCGTCTCCACACTAATCCCTCCTCCATCCTCTCCTTCTCCTCAGCCCCCGTATGTCTACAAGAACATTCTTTGTTGGTAAGTGTTAATGTTTTACATTTACTGTTTTGTTTTATTCTTTCTTTCTTTCTTTATTTTTGAAATGTATTATTCAAATATAAATTACTGTAACCTTGTCCTATCAGCTGTCACCTCAACCATTACTGTTGCTGCAGCTTCTGCAGTTGTCATTTATGCATTTATTTATTGCCTTATTTTTTCTTTATTTGTTTATATTTCTTCTAATAATAATATATTTACACTTTAGTTGTCATTATTGAGCAATAATATTATACAAACAAACATTGAAATGGGTGGGTGTGGGGACGAGAGAACGGATTAATCGCTATTTCCATTATTTCTTATGGGATTATTTGGTCCGGTTAACGAGCATTTCGCTTTACGAACACTCTTCCGGAACTGATTATGTTCGTTAAGCGGGGTACCACTGTATTTCTTCTCATACATTTTGTCTAAATTGCCGTTGATTTGATTTGAAAACGATTTTGACAATCAGAATCAGATGTCAAATAAATATGGATAAACAAAAGACTGAAGGCTGACAAGGTCATCGGTGGGATTGTTGAATGAGATAGATGTTGAATGGTTAATATCTGAGCAGAGGCGCCACTAGGATTGGTGTCACCTGGGGCGGTAGCTCATGGTGTCACCCGGGGTGGTAGCTCATGGTGTAACCCCGGTTCGGTAGCTCATGATGTAGCCCGGGGCGATAGCTCATGGTGTCACCCGGGATGGTAGCTCATGGTGTAACCCGGGGCGATAGCTCATGGTGTCACCCGAGGTGGTAGCTCTTGGTGTAACCCGGGGCGGTAGCTCATGGTGTAACCCGGGGCGTAAGCTCATGTTGTCACCCCTCACGGCCAATGTTACCTCCAAGAATCGTTAGTCCGTGTGTAAAGTTGCACAGCATTCATTTTGTGTACAATATTTTAATAAATTTGCTGTTCGGTATTCTTAACTACTGCGCTGCATTGTTAAAATATCTGCGTTTCCGCGCAGCCACGCAGCTAAAAGGGAACATTGCTCACGACTTAACCCATTGAACTTCTCTTAGTTTTCCAGTGCCAAATAACGGAAAAATACAGAATTTTAAATTTTGGTGTCACCCCTTGTGATGGTGTCACCCCTTGTGATGGTGTCACAACTTGTGATGGTGTCATCCCTTGTGATGGTGTCATCCCTTGTGATGGTGTCACAACTTGTGATGGTGTCACCCCTTGTGATGGTGTCACCCCTTGTGATGGTGTCACCCCTTGTGATGGTGTCACAACTTGTGATGGTGTCACAACTTGTGATGGTGTCATCCCTTGTGATGGTGTCATCCCTTGTGATGGTGTCATCCCTTGTGATGGTGTCATCCCTTGTGATGGTGTCACAACTTGTGATGGTGTCACCCCTTGTCATGGTTTCACCCCTTGTGATGGTGTCATCCCTTGTGATGGTGTCACAACTTGTGATGGTGTCACCCCTTGTGATGGTGTCACCCCTTGTGATGGTGGCACAACTTGTGATGGTGTCATCCCTTGTGATGGTGTCATCCCTTGTGATGGTGTCACCCCTTGTGATGGTGTCACCCCTTGTGATGGTGTCACCCCTTGTCATGGTTTCACCCCTTGTGATGGTGTCACCCCTTGTGATGGTGTCACCCCTTGTCATGGTTTCACCCCTTATGATGGTGTCACCCCTTGTGATGGTGTCACCCCTTGTGATGGTGTCACCCCTTGTAATGGTGTCACCCCTTGTGATGGTGTCACCCCTTGTGATGGTGTCACCCCTTGTAATGGTGTCACCCCTTGTGATGGTGTCATCCGGTGCGGCCCACACCCTCGCACTTCCTTAGTGAGGCCACTGCTTAGTGTAACTTACTAATTAATTTCGTGACGGTGACCCATAAATAGCACACAACACAAGGGCGCAGGTGAAGATTGGAGGCGATTGTTCTAATAGTTGCCAGTGATTCAAGATGGTCTACCAACGAGATATAGCGCTCTTATGTTAGCGTTAGCGCCCATAAGTCGTCGCTATTTAATGACATATGACAACAATTAAAGGAAGGCAAATGTTCCCAACACATGCCAGACAAATCTTGAACTAAAATATAGTTTATTAATTAATTGAATAACAATTTTAAAGTTTGATTCTTGTCTGTCATACTCAAAGAATAATTACTAATGAAAACAATCGTCTAACTTTTGATCGTGTCCAAAATTTAAGTGTAATTTGGCTTACATTTGTAACGTTCAAAATTTAAGTGTAATTTGGCTTACATTTGTAACGTTCAAAATTTAAGTGTAATTTGGCTTACATTTATAACGCTTAAAATTTAAGTGAAAATTTGGCTTACGTTTGTAACGTTAAAATTTTAAGTGAAAATTTGGCTTACATTTGTAACAAAAATAATTCGAGTAAATTTTTCACTATCTTTTCTTCTGTTAAAAAATTTAAATAAATGATTAACTTGCTTACCGTAACTGTAGCAAGAAAGTGGAATTATGATTATGAATTGTGGAAATATACTTGAATATACAGATTATTTCGTGTGAAAATAATTTCGTGTTAAAGGATATTATAAAAAAGTACTTGTACTCAAGAAAATTATGTTTCTGGGAGCAGTGCTTCTTAATTGTTTAGCATCGTGGACAGGCATGAATTTTTCCATAGCACCTGGGACCGGTGAACTTTTAAAAAACTTTACTGAAATGTTATTTACTTTATTTTATTTGTATAATTTTATGCGCTTATTATCGAAAAAATTGACATATTCTATGCGGTTAGTCATATTTGCTGCAAATAAGGGATTTTAATTATATGTATCTGTCTTTTCTTGATAACTTCAGCGGACCGGCATTAAATTAACAAAGTTATCCATGTTTGCACGCTTTTGATAAATATAAACAAAACAAAAATATTTAATAGAAGACATTTAATGCTTATTTTAAATTAAAAAAACAACATCATTATAAAAAAATGTGATAATTTTTTGGGGAAGAAAAATCTTATGTCAAAGCCCAGTTGGCTTTATTTCATACTAGCATTTTACTCGCGCTTTGCTGCGGTAAAATAGGATTTTAGTTATTGAAAAATGCGTCTTTTTTATATAGCTAATTATGAGAAAAAACTATATTTAGGCAATCGTCCTCATAGTGAGAAAGGATTTAATATTTTTTGCCTCTTACCATCACGGGAGTGTACTCAACAACTTCCCAAAGTTTCAAGCTTCTATCAACACGGAAGCTTGGAGAATTAGTGTTGATTTAGTTTTATATAGCCTATTTTAGGGAAAAAAGGTTTTGGGCCCCCGGCCACCAATGAGTGAAAAATTTTAAAATTTATATAGTTACTTTCCTTATTACCATCGCTGGGAGTTACTAAACAACTACAGAAGGCTTTATACTTTTACCTACACAGGAAATGGGAGAAGCAGTAATTTTCAGTTTTTAATAGCTCATGTAATAGAAAAACTACATTGGGGCCTCCGGCATGCAGAAAGTATAATTTAAATATATATTCACCTGTTACCATCGAAGAAGTGTACTCAACAACTTCCCAAATTTTAAAGTTCTACATACTCGGCACAAAGGACAAATAGTGATTTTCAATTTTTACAGATAAAGAGAAATAGTTTTTGGGCCCCCAGCCCCACATAATTTGGAATTTTAAATTTTCTTTCCGTTGTGAGAGGGTATTCAACGACTTCCCATATTTTCATGCTCCTACCTACATGGGAAGTTGGAGAATTAGTGATGATTGAGTGAGTGCATTAAAACTTTATTTGGCCCCCAGGCCCCCAGTAAGGTATATTTTAAATATGTTTTCACCTGCTACCATCGTGGAAGTGTATTTAAGAACCCCCCAAAGTTGCACGTCTTTACCTATTCGGGAAATAAGAGAATTATAGATTTTCAATTTTTATATAGCTCATATAAGAGAAATAAAAACGGTTTTGGGGCCCGGCACCCATGAGTGTGTATTTCAAAATTCTTTTACACCAACTTTCGTCGTGAGAGGGTACTTAACAACTTACCAAAATTTCATGCTCCTACCTACACGGAAAATTGGGGAATTAGTGATGAGTCGGTTTTTAATATTAGAAAAACTAAAATTGGGCCCACGGCCCCCCATGAGAGGGAGTTTTAACATTCTTTTTTTGCCGATTTTCGTCGGGAGCGTGTACTCAAAACATTGCCAAAAGTTCATGCTCCTACCTACACGGGAAATAGGAAAATTGGTGATTTTCAATTTTTATAGAGCCAATATAAGGAAAAAATGTTTTGGCCCCCCCGGCCGCACATGAGCGAGATTTTTAAAATTATTTTTCGCCAATTTTTGTCGTGAGAAGGTACCCAACAACTTCCCAAAATTTCATGCTCCTACCTACACGGGAAGTTGGAGAATTAGTGATGAGTCGTTTTTAACATAAGAAAAACTTATTTGGACCCCCGGTCCCCCATGAGAGGGAATTTTAACATTCATTTTTGCCAATTTTTGTCGGGAGCGTATACTAAAAAAATTTCCAAAGTTTCATGCTCCTACCTACACGGGAAAAAGGAGAATTAGTGATTTTCAATTTTTATATAGCTTATATCAGGAAAAAAACGTTTTTGGGCCCCGGCCCCCATGAGTGGGAAATTAAACTTTTTTCCATTCAATTATCGCCAAGAGCACGTACTTAAAAAATTTCCAAAGTTTCATGCTTCTACCTACACGGGAAATAGGAAAATTGTTGATTTTCAATTTTTATGAAGCCCATTTAGGGAAAAAATGTTTTTGGGCCCCCGGCCCCACATGAGCGAGTTTTTAAAATTCTTTTTCACCAATTTTCGTGGTGAGAGGGTATTTAACAATTTCCCAAAGTTTCATGCTTCTACCTACACGGGAAGTTGGAGAATTAGTGATGAATCAGTGAGTGAGTGAGTCAGTCAGGGCTTTCCCTTTTATTAGTATAGACTTTCCCTTTTATTAGTATAGATAATAAAAATAAAATAGTCATTAGTTTGACAGTTCTGAAATTTTGGAACAAGATTCACATGACAGACTGGCAGTCCAATCTTTAACTCCCATGACATATTGGCCGTCAAATCTTCAACTCAGATATCATACTGGCCCTTTAATCTTCAACGCACATGACATACTGGCCGTCCAATCTTCAACGCACATGACATACTGGCTGTCCAATCTTTAACTCATCTCTCAGACTGGCCGTCAAATCTTCAATTCATTTCTCAGGTTGGCCGTCCAATATTCAACTCACATGACATACAGGCCGTCCAATATTCAACTCACATATCATACAGGCCGTCCAATCTTCAACTCACATATCATACAGGCCGTCCAATATTCAACTCACATGACATACATGCCGTCCAATCTTTAACTCACATATCACACAGGCCGTCCAATCTTTAACTCACATATCACACAGGCCGTCCAATCTTTAACTCACATATCACACAGGCGTCCAATCTTTAACTCACATATGACACAGGCCGTCCAATCTTTAACTCACATGACATACAGGCCGTCCAATCTTTAACTCACATATCACACAGGCCGTCCAATCTTTAACTCACATGACATACAGGCCGTCCAATCTTTAACTCACATATCATACAGGCAATCCAATCTTTAACTCACATGACATACAGGCCGTCCAATCTTCAACTCACATGACATACAGGCCGTCCAATCTTCAACTCACATATCACACAGGCCGTCCAATCTTCAACTCACATATCACACAGGCCGTCCAATCTTTAACTCACATATCACACAGGCCGTCCAATCTTTAACTCACATGACATACAGGCCGTCCAATCTTTATCTCACATATCACACAGGCCGTCCAATCTTTAACTCACATATCACACAGGCCGTCCAATCTTTAACTCACATATCACACAGGCCGTCCAATCTTTAACTCACATATCACACATGCCGTCCAATCTTTAACTCACATATCACACAGGCCGTCCAATCTTCAACTCACATGACATACAGGCCGTCCAATCTTTAACTCACATGACATACAGGCCGTCCAATCTTCAACTCACATGACATACAGGCCGTCCAATCTTTAACTCACGCCTCAATCATTTTTTCGCCAAGTTATTCAATGATCGGCTGATGAGTTAGTGCTGGACAAATTTACTCAGCTGACGTTCCAGCAGAGATTTTATCGAACCCTGCGCCATGACTGGTCAAAGTCTTCATGTATAGATCCCTGTGTTTTTTTTTCGTTTAAATGCTTTAAATATGTCACATGTTATGTTGAGATTTAACTTTCTAAATGAATGTGTTACAGTTTTATACAAACACGTTGCTAGCTGCACATGTCTATATGAATGTGTTACAGTTTTCTATACAAACACGGTGCTAGCTACACATGTCTATTTGAATGTGTTACAGTTTTCTATACAAACACGGTGCTAGCTGCACACGTCTATAAGACCACGAAAAGTTAACGGGGCTCTAGTAACTCACAAGTATAATCAGGGATATCAAAGGGCTCTTGTAGGAAAGTTCAAGTGTCCGACAGCCTATCATTGAAGGATGGGGATGAGGGGCGGAGTGTCGTTAACATGGGAACTAAGTTCTTTCACTTTTTTATAAAAACTAGAACTTGAAGGGTGGCTTAGAGTACTTGGATACAGTGGCGTGATATGGTGGGGGGCACACGGAGCAAGGAGGCACCAAGAGAAATAAAGAATGAGGATAACGGAGGCATCAGGAGAAATGAGGTTTTAGGGGAAAGGAGGCATCAGGAGATAGGAGGCATCAGGAGAAAGGATGCACCAGGAGAAAGAAATAGTCAGGATAAAGGAGGCATCAGGATAAAGGAGGCATCAGAAGAAAGGATGCACCAGGAGAAAAAATGCACCATGAAAAAGGATGCACCAGGAGAAAGGAGCCATAAAGAGACCCGGAGCACCAGGAGAAAGGAGCCATAAAGAGACCCGGAGCACCAGGAGAAAGGAGGCATAAAGAGACCCGGAGCACCAGGAGAAAGCGTGCACCATGTGAAATGATCCGTGAAGTAAAATAGTATGCGAAAGGAGGCATAAGAGGGAACCAGAAGAAAAGAGAAACCATATGGAGATAGAGGTGCCGAGAGAAAGTGTGGCATCAAGAAATTGTGGATGTATTAAGAAATTCTTTTAGTAACCTTGCGGGCCATTCATCTGGGCCAATAGCTTTGTTTATTTTTACGTTTTAAGTAGTGAATGTTTACCTATCTAATCTATTGTTATGTTACCTATTTCTTCAATTTTATTTAAATTTATTAAACCTTCCTTGTCACCTGAGGCAGAAAATGATGATGCCAAATATGTGTTAAGGATATTAGCTTTAGTCTCATTATCATTATAGGTTTTATTATTTGAGCCTTTTAGTGTGGCTATACCTGTAGGCTTCATTTTTTAGATTTGATAGAGGACCATAAGTTTTTATTGTTATCTTTAGTAAACACATTGTTTATATAATCATTTTGAGGGTTACGGCTAAGTTTTTGTGTCAAGTGTTTAATTTTAAAGTATTCTTTTGTGTATCCTTTCTAAATTGGTAGCCTTAAATTATTTTTTACATAAGTTCTCTTTTTGTTTGCATAACTTTTAAAATTTAGCATTGAACCAGCATTTATTGAATTTATTAATTCTATTTGAAGCCAGTATTGTTGGAACATTCTGATCCATTATAGTTTTTAGGTTTGTTTGTATTTTCTTCTATATTTTTTTTTCTCTCTATGCTGAATTTACTTAGGGAATTTTTTGGAAGTTAACAGCTGATTGGTGTAATTTTATTAAATTGCATTTTTTTCCAAAGACAGATTGTTCTTCTAGGGATCTTATTTATTTTAGTTTTTATTGTATTGGTTACCCTTACAATATCATGTTCGGCCGGTCCAGGAATTATTGTGCAGATTACTAGTCCTGGTCTGTTTGTTAGGAATAAATCTAGTGTTAAAATTTTCCTAGTTTATTTTCTGATCTGAGATGATATATTGTCATGAGATGAGCAGTGTAACGGTCGATAGATGAGTTGATGAGTTGGTGAGTGGGTGAGTTGCTGAGTTGATGAGTTGATGAGTTGGTGAGTTGGTGAGTTGATGCGTTGGTGAGTTGATGAGTTGATGAGTTGGTGAGTTGGTGAGTTGATGAGTTGGTGAGTTGATGAGTTGGTGAGTTGGTGAGTTGATGCGTTGGTGAGTTGATGAGTTGATGAATTGGTGAGTTGTTGAATTAATGAGTTGGTGAGTTGATGAGTTGGTGAGTTGATGAGTTGGTGAATTGATGAGTTGGTGAGTTGATGCGTTGATGAGTTGGTGAGTTGGTGAGTTGATGAGTTGGTGAATTAATGAGTTGGTGAGTTGATGCGTTGATGAGTTGGTGAGTTGGTGAGTTGATGAGTTGGTGAGTTGTTGAGTTGGTGAATTAATGAGTTGGTGAGTTGTTGAGTTGGTGAGTTGATGCGTTGATGAGTTGGTGAGTTGATGAGTTGGTGAATTAATGAGTTGGTGAGTTGATGCGTTGATGAGTTGGTGAGTTGGTGAGTTGATGAGTTGGTGAGTTGTTGAATTAATGAGTTGGTGAGTTGGTGAGTTGATGAGTTGGTGAGTTGATGAGTTGATGAGTTGTTGAATTAATGAGTTGGTGAGTTGGTGAGTTGATGAGTTGGTGAGTTGATGAGTTGGTGAGTTGTTGAATTAATGAGTTGGTGAGTTGATGAGTTGGTGAGTGGGTGAGTTGGTGAGTTGGTGAGTTGATGAGTTGGTGAGTTGTTGAATTGATGAGTTGGTGAGTTGATGAGTTGATGAGTTGGTGAGTTGCCGAGTTGGTGAGTTGATGAGTTGATGAGTTGGTGAGTTGATGAGTTGGTGAATTGATGAGTTGGTGAGTTGATGAGTTGATGAGTTGGTAAGTTGATGAGTTGGTGAATTGATGAGTTGGTGAGTTGATGAGTTGATGAGTTGGTAAGTTGGTGAGTTGATGAGTTGGTGAATTGGTGAGGTGGTGAGTTGATGAGTTGGTGAATTGATGAGTTGGTGAGTTGATGAGTTGATGAGTTGCCGAGTTGGTGAGTTGATGAGTTGGTGAGTTGCCGAGTTGGTGAGTTGATGAGTTGATGAGTTGGTAAGTTGGTGAGTTGATGAGTTGGTGAATTGGTGAGTTGGTGAGTTGATGCGTTGGTGAGTTGGTGAGTTGATGAGTTGGTGAGTTGATGAGTTGGTGAGTTGATGCGTTGGTGAGTTTGTGAGTTGGTGAGTTGGTGAGTTGTTGAGTTGGTGAGTTGATGAGTTGGTGAGTTGGTGAGTTGATGAGTTGGTGAGTTGTTGAGTTGGTGAGTTGATGCGTTGGTGAGTTGGTGAGTTGTTGAGTTGGTGAGTTGATGAGTTGGTGAGTTGGTGAGTTGTTGAGTTGGTGAGTTGTTGAGTTGGTGAGTTGATGCGTTGGTGAGTTGATGCGTTGGTGAGTTGGTGAGTTGATGTGTTGGTGAGTTGATGAGTTGGTGAGTTGATGCGTTAGTGAGTTGGTGAGTTGGTGAGTTGGTGAGTTGATGAGTTGATGAGTTGATGAGTTGGTGAGTTGGTGAATTAATGAGTTGGTGAGTTGATGCGTTGATGAGTTGATGAGTTGATGAGTTGGTGAATTGATGAGTTGGTGAGTGGGTTAGTTGATGAATTGGTGAGTTGATGAGTTGGTGAGTGGGTGAGTTGATGAGTTGATGAGTTGATGAGTTGATGAGTTGATGAGTTGGTGAATTGATGAGTTGATGAGTTGGTGAGTTGATGAGTTGGTGAATTGATGAGTTGGTGAGTGGGTGAGTTGATGAGTTGGTGAGTTGATGAGTTGGTGAATTGATGAGTTGGTGAGTTGATGAGTTGGTGAATTGATGAGTTGGTGAGTTGGTGAATTGATGAGTTGGTGAGTTAATGAGTTGGTGAGATGATGAGTTGGTGAGTTGATGAGTTGGTGAGTTGGTGAATTGATGAGTTGGTGAGTTGGTGAATTGATGAGTTGGTGAGTTGATGAGTTGGTGAGTTGAACAAGAATCTAAGTGGTTAAAGTCATTTAGCTCTTTGTTCTGTATCGGAGCGCTCTACGTAATATCTGAAAATCTATAAGATAGGGAATCATTGCTGCTTATTGTTGTTGAGGTCACAGCATCTGTTGGTCCATCTTTTTCAGGATCAAAATATCGCCAGTGTCACATTAGCGTGTTCTTTGTAATTTGTAACATCAAAATATCGCCAGTGTCACAATAGCGAGTTCTTTGTAATTTGTAACATCAAAATATCGCCAGTGTCACATTAGCGTGTTCTTTGTAACATGTAACATCTTAAACCTAGGTTTGTGAGTGTGTGCTGAACCCTCTTTGGCAGCGTTTTATAAAGCTGGAGGTATTTTTTAGATTATAATTGTGTGTTTAAGAGCTATATCTAATTATCAGTTTTAAATATATCCCTTAAATTTCAATGTTATGTTTACAACAGGGGTCAGGAAACCATGGCTCGCGAGTCAAATGTGGCTCATCTGGCGCTCAGGCAAAAGACTGTTTATTTAAAAAAAAAACATACACGTTTATTCAGACTCATGTAATCTACTTATAAATTTCATATTAAAACATCATACCAATGTTATTTAAAAGAATTCAGAGATGTAATTATTGTACTTTTAGTGTTGCGTAATTACAAAAAATTCACATATCCACTTGAATTTTTTGTTGTTGTTTTAAACATAATGTAATAAGACTCTCACAGAATTGCTTTTCAAAATATGTGGTGTTTATGGCTGTCTCGGACAAAAAGTTTCTGTACCCCTGGGTTAATACCTCAAGATCAGTGTTAGACTTTAGCCTAACATTTCAGGGGTAGATTTAGTTTTTTCAATTTCACTGGAATGTTTAGATGCCAATAGATTCAGACCACGTTGTTCTTACATCAATGTTTAAACATCAATGTTTGTGGACATTTAGACCAGAATGTTTTGTGGACATTTAGACCTGAATGCTTTGTGGACATTTAGACCTGAATGTTTTGTGGACATTTAGACCTGAATGTTTTGTGGACTTTTAGACCTGAATGTTTTGTGGACATTTAGACCTGAATGTTTTGTGGACATTTACACCTGAATGTTTTGTGTACATTTAGATATGAATGTTTTGTGTACATTTACACCTGAATGTTTTGTGTACATTTAGATATGAATATTTCGTGTACATTTACACCTGAATGTTTTGTGTACATTTAGATATGAATGTTTTGTGTACATTTACACCTGAATGTTTTGTGTACATTTAGATATGAATATTTTGTGTACATTTAGACCTGAATGTTTTGTGTACATTAAGATATGAATGTTTTGTGTACATATAGACCTGAATGTTTTGTGTACATTTAGATATGAATGTTTTGTGTACATTTAGACCTAATGTTTTGTGTACATTTAGACCTGAATGTTTTGTGTACATTTAGACCTGAATGTTTTGTGTACATTTAGATATGAATGTTTTGTGTACATTTACACCTGAATGTTTTGTGTAAATTTAGATATGAATATTTTGTGTACATTTAGACCTGAATGTTTTGTGGACATTTATACCTGAATGTTTGTGGACATTTAGACCTGAATGTTTTGTGTACATTTAGAACAGAATGTTTTGTGTACATTTAGACCTGAATGTTTTGTGTGCATTTAGATATGAATGTTTTGTGTACATTTAGACCTGAACGTTTTGTGTAAATTTAGACCCGAATGTTTTGTGTACATTTAGATATGAATGTTTTGTGCACATTTAGACCTGAATGTTTTGTGTACATTTAGATATGAATGTTTTGTGTACATTTAGACCTGAATGTTTTGTGTACATTTAGACCTGAATGTTTTGTGCACATTTAGATATAAATATTTTGTGTACATTTACATCTGAATGTTTTGTGTACATTTAGAACTGAATGTTTTGTGCACATTTAGACCTGAATGTTTTGTGTACATTTAGATATGAATGTTTTGTGTACATTTAGATATGAATGTTTTGTGTACATTTACACCTGAATGTTTTGTGTACATTTAGATATGAATGTTTTTTTTGTACATTTACACCTGAATGTTTTTTGTACATTTAGATATGAATGTTTTGTGTACATTTAGACCTAAATGTTTTGTGTACATTAAGATATGAATGTTTTGTGTACATTTAGACCTGAATATTTTGTGTACATTTAGACCTGAATGTTTTGTGTACATTTAGACCTGATTGTTTTGTGTACATTTAGATATGACAGTTTTGTGTACATTTAGATATGAATGTTTTGTGTACATTTAGATATGAATGTTTTGTGTACATTTAGATATGAATATTTTGTGTACATTTAGACCTGAATGTTTTGTGTACATTTAGTTATGAATGTTTTGTGTACATTTAGTTATGAATGTTTTGTGTACATTTACACCTGAATGTTTGTGTACATTTAGACCTGAATGTTTGTGTACATTTAGACATGAATTTTTATGTACATTTAGACCTGAATGTTTGTGTACATCTAATGTCTTGTGTACATTTAGACCTGAATGTTTATGCACATTTAGACCTGAATGTTTGTGTACATTTAGACCTGAATTTTTGTGTACATTTAGACCTGAATGTTTGTGTAATCTAATGTCTTGTGTATATTTAGACCTGAATGTTTCTTGACATTTAGACCTGAATGTTTGTGTACATTTAGAACTGAATGTTTGTGTACATCTATTGTCTTGTGTACATTTAGACCTGAATGTTTTGTGTAAATTTAGATATGAATGTTTGTGTACATTTAGACTTGAATGTTTATGCACATTTAGACATGAATGTTTTGTGTACATTTATACCTGAATGTTTGTGTACATCTAATGTCTTGTGGATATTTAGACCTGAATGTTTATATACATTTAGACCTGAATGTTTGTACACATTTAGACCTGAATGTGTTATGTACATTTACACCTGAATGTTTTATGTACATTTAGACCTGAATGTTTTGTGTACATTTAGACTTGAATGTTTTGTGTACATTTACACCTGAATGTTTTGTGTACATTTAGATATGAATGTTTTGTGTACATTTAGATATGAATGTTTTGTGTACATTTACACCTGAATGTTTTGTGTAAAATTAGATATGAATGTTTTTTTGTACATTTACACCTGAATGTTTTGTGTACATTAAGATATGAATGTTTTGTGTACATTTATACCTGAATGTTTTGTGTACATTAAGATATGAATGTTTTGTGTACATTTAGACCTGAATGTTTTGTGTACATTTAGATATGAATGTTTTGTGTACATTTAGACCCGAATGTTTTGTGTACATTTAGACCTGAATGTTTTGTGTACATTTAGAAATGAATGTTTTGTGTACATTTACACCTGAATGTTTTGTGTACATTTAGACCTGAATGGTTTGTGTACGTTTAGATATGAATATTTATGTACATTTAGACCAGAATGTTTTGTGTACATTTAGACCTGAATGTTTGTGTACATTTAGACCTGAATGTTTGCGTACCTTTAGACCTGAATGTTTATGCACATTTAGAACTGAATGTTTTGTGTACATTTACACCTGAATGTTTGTGTACATTTAGACCTGAATGTTTATGTACATTTAGACATGAATGTTTATGCACATTTAGACCTGAATGTTTGTGTACATCTAATGTCTTGTGTACATTTAGACCTGAAAGTTTGTCTATATTTAGACCTGGATGTTTGTTGACATTTAGACCTGAATGTTTGTGTACATTTTGAACTGAATGTTTGTGTACATCTATTGTCTTGTGTACATTTAGACCTGAATGTTTTGTGTACATTTAGATATGAATGTTTTGTGTACATTTAGACCTTAATGTTTGGGTACATTTAGACCTAAATGTTTTGTGTACATTTAGATATGAATTTTTTGTGTACATTTAGATATGAATGTTTTGTGTACATATACATCTCAATTTTTGTGTACATTTACACCTGAATGTTTTTGTACATGTAGACCTAAATGTTTTGTGTACATTTAGACCTAAATGTTTTGTGTACATTTAAACCTGAATGTTTGTGTACATTTAGACCTGAATGTTTGTGCACATTTAGACCTGAATGTTTTGTGTACATTTACACATGAATGTTTTGTGTACATTTAGACCTGAATGTTTTGTGTACATTTAGACTTGAATGTTTTGTGTACATTTAGACCTGAATGTTTTGTGTACATTTACACCTGAATGTTTGTGTACATTTAGAACTGAATGTTTGTGTAATCTAATGTCTTGTGTACATTTAGACCTGAATGTTTGTTGACATTTAGACCTGAATGTTTGTGTACATTTAGAACTGAATGCTTGTGTACATCTAATGTCTTTTGTACATTTAGACCTGAATGTCTTGTGTACATTTAGATATGAATGTTTTGTGTACATTTAGATATGAATGTTTTGTGTACATTTACACCTGAATGTTTGTGTACATTTACACCTGAATGTTTTGTGTACATTTAGACTTGAATGTTTATGCATATTTAGAACTGAATGTTTTGTGTACATGTATACCTGAATGTTTGTGTACATCGAATGTCTTGTGGACATTAGACTTGAATGTTTGTGTACATTTAGGCCTGAATGTTTGGGCACATTTAGACCTGAATGTTTTGTGGACATTTACACCTGAATGTTTTGTGTACATTTAGACCTGAATGTTTATGCACATTTAGACTTGAATGTTTTGTGTACATTTACACCTGAATGTTTTGTGTTTATTGAGATATCTATGTTTTGTGTACATTTACACCTGAATGTTTTGTGTACATTTAGACCTGAATGTTTTGTGCACATTTAGACTTGAATGTTTTGTGTACATTTAGACCTGAATGTTTTGTGTACATTTATACCTGAATGTTTGTGTACATCTAATATCTTGGGGACATTTAGACCTGTATACATTCAGGTATACATGTACACAAAACATTCATATCTAAATGTACACAAAACATTCAGGTCTAAATGTACCCAAAACATTAAGGTCTAAATGTACACAAAACATTCATATCTAACTGTACACAAAACATGCAGGTCTAATTGTACACAAGACAATAGATGTACACAAACATTCAGTTCTAAATGTACACAAAACATCCAGGTCTAAATATACACAAGACATTGGATTACACAAACATTCAGGTCTAAATGTACACAAACATTCAGGTCTAAATGTAAACAAACATTCAGGTATAAATGTACACAAACTTTCAGGTCTAAATGTACACAAGACATTAGATGTCTAATGTACGTCTAATGTCTTGTTTACATTAAGACCTGAATGTTTTGTGTACATTTAGACCTGATTGTTTTGTGTACATTAAGATATGAATGTTTTGTGTACATTTAGACCTGAATGTTTTGTGTACATTTAGATATGAATGTTTTGTGTACATTTAGACCTGAACGTTTTGTGTACATTTAGACCTGAATGTTTTGTGTACATTTAGATATGAATGTTTTCGTGTACATTTAGATATGAATGTTTTGTGTACATTTAGATATGAATGTTTTGTGTACATTTAGATATGAATGTTTTGTGTACATTTAGACCTGAATGTTTTGTGTACATTTAGATATGAATGTTTTGTGTACATTTAGACCTGAATTTTTGTGTACATTTAGACCTGAATGTTTTGTGTACATTTAGATATGAATGTTTTGTGTACATTTAGACCTGAATGTTTTGTGTACATTTAGATATGAATGTTTTGTGTACATTTAGAAATGAATTTTTTGTGTACATTTACACCTGAATGTTTTGTGCACATTTAGACTTGAATGTTTTATGTACATTTAGACCTGAGTGTTTTGTGTACATTTACACCTGAATGTTTGTGTACATTTAGAACTGAATGTTTTTGTAATCTAATGTCTTGTGTACATTTAGACCTGAATGTTTGTTGACATTTAGACCTGAATGTTTGTGTACATTTAGAACTGAATGCTTGTGTACATCTAATGTCTTGTGTACATTTAAACCTGAATGTCTTGTGTACATTTAGATATGAATGTTTTGTGTACATTTAGATATGAATGTTTTGTGTACATTTACACCTGAATGTTTGTGTACATTTACACCTGAATGTTTTGTGTACATTTAGACTTGAATGTTTATGCATATTTAGACCTGAATGTTTTGTGTACATGTATACCTGAATGGTTGTGTACATCTAATGTCTTGTGGACATTTAGACTTGAATGTTTGTGTACATTTAGGCCTGAATGTTTGGGCACATTTAGACCTGAATGTTTGTGCACATTTAGACCTGAATGTTTTGTGTACATTTAGACCTGAATGTTTTGTGTACATTTAGACCTGAATGTTTTGTGTACATTTAGACCTGAATGTTTTGTGTACATTTACACCTGAATGTTTTGTGTACATTTAGATATAAATGTTTTGTGTACATTTAGAAATGAACGTTTTGTGTACATTTAGACCTGAATGTTTTGTGCACATTTAGACTTGAATGTTTTGTGTACATTTAGACCTGAATGTTTGTGTAGATTTATACATGAATGTTCGTGTACATTTAGACCTGACTGTTTTGTGTACATTTAGACATGAATGTTTATGTATAATTAGACCTGAATGTTTGTGTGCATCTAATGTCTTTTTAACATTTAGACCTGAAAGTTTGTGTACATTTAGACCTGAATGTTTGTGTACATCTAATGTCTTGTGTACATTTAGACCTGAATGTTTTGTGTACATTTAAACTTGAAAGTTTATGCACTTTTAGACCTGAATGTTTGTGTACATTTAGACCTGAATGTTTATGTACATTTAGACCTGAATGTTTGTGTACATTTAGACCTGAATGTTTGTGTACATTTAGATTTGAATGTTTGTTTACATTTAGAAATGAATGTTTGTGTACATCTAATGTCTTGTGTACATTTAGACCTGAATGTTTGTGTACATTTAGACCTGAATGTTTGTGTACATTTAGAACTGAATATTTGTGTACATTTATACCTGAATGTTTGTGTACATCTAATGTCTTGTGTACATTTAGACCTCAATGTTTTGTGTACATTTAGACCTGAATGGCTTGTGTACATTTAGACCCGAATGTTATAGGTAAATCTCGACCAGCTGTCAAAAAAAACAACCTTACATCACTGAATGTAGTCAGTGAAGAGAACAGGCTCATAACATTCACCGGTTGTTAGACGGCTCAACAAACAACAG
Source organism: Radix auricularia (assembly GCA_002072015.1). Classification (NCBI taxonomy): domain Eukaryota; kingdom Metazoa; phylum Mollusca; class Gastropoda; family Lymnaeidae; genus Radix; species Radix auricularia. The sequence goes on along the minus strand of MUZC01000189.1, from coordinate 4,930 downwards.
GTATGTCAGTCAATCCTAGTAAACTTAAGACTTAGGAGATTCTATTTGGACAAGTTCATCTAAACGTCTATAAAAGGCCTAAGTCCTTGAAACTGCACTTTAAAAAATAAATATTAGAATGTTTTTGATTGAGGTTTTTATTATGATCGCTGTTTGTCACATTTGATCCTCAAGCTTCTGAATCGATCATTCATTCGTGAATACATTCTCCTACGTTTTTATTTCCAACAATCTTAGTTTTAATTAAGTATTACATAAGAAGAGCCCAAAAGAACGTAAGTTCCTATCTCTATTCCTCATGTTCTAATAACAGAGTTCACCACCTCCCACGTATTAAGCCAAAGTTTCCGGTAATTCATATTTAAAATATTACTCAGTGTAACGCCATCTTTCCCTGCAGAATAATAATTTTTGGTCGGGAGCAAATTGAAAAATTTAAGTCTAACAATAAAAATGTTTTTACAGTAATTCTGATATAAATTGTGCGAAAGGTCATATTTGTATAGTGCAACCAACGGGAAACCAGGGCTGTTATCAGGAAGTGAACAGTTTCAGAGGTGGCATGATCAACGACAGAGGGCCGCGTGGCATCATGGGAAATCTGAACAAGTTGCAGACGTGAAAGATTAATTTTTAATATGTTGTAATTTTGTAATGGGGATGTTTAAATATAAAGAAAAATCGATTTCAGGGATAAGAAATCTTGATAAAGACATTTTTTCCATAAAAAATAAACTTTTAAAGAATTTGAAAGGAATCGATTAATTTTTTTTCTCATTAGTGTAATCTGAAGACTAACTAGAAGAATATTTGATAACATATGTTAGCAACCAGTGTACTTCCGCTTTTCCGATTTTAAAATAACCTTTCCCTACTAACGTTGGTGGATCACTCTTTTCCACCATGATCAGTTGCGGGCCTTAGATTCATTATAAAATTATATTTTATATTTAAACGCGAGTGTCCGCTAAGGAAGATTTTTTGTTGTTGTTTTCAAATGTCCCCATTGGCTACCTTCCTTATTAACTTTCAATCAAGCGGTAATAATTTCTCTTCACACTTCTAAATTTCACAAAGCTTTACTTTCAATATAAGATCAGAAATAGAACACAGGCCTATAAGATGTTCTCAAGTGCCAAGTTTTACAACCGTTCAAGAAATTTCACGAAGAAAGTGTTGTAAATACTTCCAATCAGTGCTTTTTTTCTAGCGAAAAATGTTTGGGAACTCATTTCACATCTGTTTTTTAACTTATGTCAGAAACGCTGTTATTCTTATTCTACTAATAATAACTAATATGATATCTATAGTCCATAGATATCATATTAGTAGAATAACAGCGTTTGCCACTTGGTTCATTCATTTGTAAACTGTAATTTACTTCGTTCCCGTGAGTCCCCACTGTAAAAAGGACTGACAGTAAGTAAAATGCCGACTATTTATATAAATATACACGAATAGGCCAAAAAAGGTATGGGAACTGAGTTTCTATATGTCTCCACTGAAATAAGCACTGCTTCCAATAACATAAATGTGCTAATACCACGATGAGGTCTCACATACAATTATTTTCGTCTAGTCAATGAGTGATTTAAATTAACATGGACAATTTGGTTATAGGTCTAAAATCATGGCTTTTAAATTACTTAACGTACAAAGTTGACTATCTTGAGCGGTGGCCAGTAGTTCACCCAATCCCATCCCTGTCCATTCCTTCATGTTGTCAAGCCAGCTTTTCCGTTGTCGCCCTTTTCGCACACTCCCTTCTGCATTGCCTTGTAGGATAATTTTTGTAAGTGTCGCAGTACATGAACGAACCATGCCATCTTGCGTCTCTAAATAGTTGTTATAATCATTTCTTGACGACCTGAAATACAGTCTATTTTGTACCAGACATAATCATTGGTCTTGTGTTCTTAGTAGATAAGAAGAATGTTCCTCATGCACTTATTTTCTAATGCATGAAGTTTGCTTCCGTGGTTGCCATTAGTGTCCAGGTCTCACATCCATAAAGGACAATATATATATATTAGGGATGTTAACGATTAATTTAAATTTAGTCGTTATCTTTTGAAAAATTAACGATTAATCAATCGTTAATTTCAATTAAAGCCAAAAATGTAAATTATGATGTCATAAGTAACACTTATTAAACGTTCTTGTTGAAAATTTAAATGACACTAGATTGTCTCCTTTATATGACACTGTTACTCCGCTACTTTACTCACTTCACTGGCTACCCATACAAGCCCGAATTCATTACAAACTGGCCGTTCTGTGTCACAACTTCTTTTCTGACTCATGCCCTTCCTATCTTACTGAACTTTTGTCGGTCTACTCACCAAGTCGTCAGCTACGCTCTTCTGCAGACACACGCATTCTCTGTGTTCCTAAGACAAGAACTAAAACATTTGGCGAAAGGTCATTCTCTTTTTGTGTAGCCAAACAATGGAATTATCTTCCATTACATATCCGTATTATTTCAACTGCTAAGTCCTTCAAGACTGCACTTAAGACACATCTTTTCAAAATTTATTTTGAAAATTAATGAAACAAAATTTCTTTTAATGATTAACGTAGTTGATGTATAACGTATTGTCATTTATGTAGTTAGTATGATATGAATGTTTATTTATTTAATATATGTATTGTTATCTTCATGTAAAGCGCTGTGAGCAAGGCTCCTAACTGGGATACAGCGCTATATAAATTATCCGTTATTATTATTACTATTATTATTATATTTTAAACAACCACGCAAAAGACAAGTGTGTTGACATTATTTGGTTCAATTGATGAGTGGATCTAATTGACAATATAACCAGCCGAGCTGAAAAATCATTCACTATGAACTGAGGAGACTAGCACAAAACAGTCATGGCAAGGAATGACATTATCGTTTATCGGTGTTCATAAAGTTTCCACCACTGTAGAGGGTTACTGGATTCAGGAACTTTCATCTCCATTTTGTAACGAATTATTTATCAGAATAGCTGTCGTCCTTTTCAGTCTTTGAGTAAGACTCTATTAATGTCATTAGCTTAATACGCTTTTCATTTGCTTTGATGGATAGGCGGAGTGTTAGAAACATGGAGGGCAAAATTTATCAACATTTTGAACATTCCTGTCAGTCAATAGTTTAAAGTCAAAATGTTCGTGTTATCGTTAGGAAATTTATGATTGTTCGGCCGCTATTTATTTTTATCATACTTTACTTGTTAACTTCCAATAATTTGTTAGTAATGGGTCAATTAATCATTAAGAAATAATTTTAATCGTTATAATTTTCAAGATTAATCGAGAAATGTATCTTTAATTTCCGCAGCCCAAATATATATCTTAAATTTGTATTACAATTACGTTTTGATGGAATATTCTTATCATTGATTTCTCAGATATTCTTGTTGATAGCTTCGATATGAAATGATTACGATTCTATCTTATCTGTTATCTATACAGAAGATTACTCTAGACCAGGGGTCTCAAACTCAAATTGCCTGGGGGCCACATGAGTCAGAGTCCGGGTTATGCTGGGTCGCATCAAGTTAATACAAAAAAAGTACAACTTTTTAGTCTCCCACATCTTTAATCCTGGCTACATTTTACTTGAGGGAGGAAGCAGTCGAGACCCTCAGTTTAGCTTGAAGATGATCATCAGTGAGTTTCGACCTGTACTTGGATTTATTGAAGTTCACGGTGCAGAACAGGTTTTCACACATGTATGTGCTCCAAAAAAAGGCACATAGACCGGCTTAAAATTCTAGAAAGTTCAGGGCTCTTATCTCAAAAATTGTCCAAGCTTGTCTGCTTTTCCATTCCCCACCCTGAACTTAGCTTTCAGATGATAGTTGCACTGCAAGTCGATGAGTTCCATCTGCAACACAGGAGGGAATTTTGGACATCAAAAGAGAAGGGGTCAGCAAACATTTTCAAAGTGGCTCTGTGATTCTTAAAGTCTGAAAATCGGTGATCAAATTCTTCCTGTAGCTTTTTTCATGGCATCAGTATATTCCTCACCATCGAATGGCATGTCCACATCTACGAGTGCCTTGCATGCTGGGAAATGGCAGAGGTTTTTCTGAGAAAGCTGGGCTTTCCATTAAATAAGTTTCGTGGAAAATGCTCTCACATTTTCATAGGCAGCACTGACATGCTGCTCCTGTCCTTGTAACTTCTTGCTCAGTACATTCAGCTCCTGTGTGATGTCAACAAGAAAACTAAGTCCATGAGCCATTTGGGACCACTTAGTACAGAAACAGCCATCAAATTTTTCTCCAAAAAATTTCTTTAAGCAGGTTCCCATGCTGAGCCAACGCACCTCAGTAAAGTAGAGCCAATCCTTATATGCTGAATCTATTTCCTAAAAAAAAAAGCCCGAAATTTCCTGTGCTTTAAGCCCCTCGATCTGATACGGTTGATGTATTTCACAATGACAGACATCACATTGTCAAACTTGAGGCATTAGCTGCACAGGACATGCTGATTGATAATACATTGCAGAGTGATACCCTCCTCTTCTAGTTTTTTGTGTTTTTTTAAAACAAGTGCAACCAGTCCATTATTCCTCCCTGTCATTGAAGTGCTCTGTCTGTTGTTATTCCAGCAAACTTCTGCCATGGTAAACCGGCATCCAAAATGACATTACACAGCTGCCGGAATATGTCCTGAGAGTTGGTCTGACCATGCATTGGCTTCACTGTGAGCAACTCCTCTATCACTATAACATAGGCATCACTGTGAGCAACTCCTCTATCACTTTAACATTGGCATCACTGTGAGCAACTCCTCTATCACTATAACATAGGCATCACTGTGAGCAACTCCTCTATCACTATAACATAGGCATCACTGTGGTCAACTCCTCTATCACTATAACATAGGCATCACTGTGAGCAACTCCTCTATCACTGTGAGCAACTCCTCTATCACT